>JAUTXW010000436.1:0-600000 GCA_030620095.1 Kuschelorhynchus macadamiae
ACCTTCCTCACGAAGTTCTTATAATTGACATTATTTCATTATCGGTGCCGGTATGACCAGTTATTTCGGTTCATAGCAATTGTAAACTTGGTTCCACCATTTTTCGGGTTATTCCAGTATACCAAGCTAGGCAAACCTTCTGATAAAACACGTTTTTTTAATGGTAACACTCACTCTAGTATATGAAATTTTTTACCTGCGATCCTCACTCCCCATTCGATTCCCGTCATTAATGGTTTTATAATCTCTAATATTTTTTGCCCGGTTTCCTGTAAGTTCCCCTTTTTGCTTCTCGTCATAGCCCTCTGCAGACGGCTGCATTTGTCAATTGCAGCATCTTTTTATAGCTTCTGCCACTTCGGGAGTCATCTTTTCGATATGCTCTAATACCCGCGGATTTTTTGAAGAATATCAAATCGTAGTTTTCCGTATTCCCTTCAAAGGTTGCAATATCTCACAAGTTGCCTCAGCAGTGTCACTTTGAATTCAGGGAGGTAAAACGTATTTCCAAATTACCCATAAACTTTTTGTTTTTTACCTCTTTTGATTTATGATGTACTCCATAAAGTGTATCGAATTGTGATGGTTTTGTCTTTTACTTGTTCATATATGAGTTTGAGTTATAATATCCGGAGATGAGCGATCTTTTAATGTGACAGCTCACATTGTAGATTTGTTTGATGGAGTAAGGTGTTGCATAATCTCATCATACGTCTCGTTTTTTGGGGTATCTATCGATGTTTCAGCAGTGTACTTGGACCTTTCTGTGATCCGGTGTTCATGTTTCTACGGGAGACTCCTTGGACACGAACATGGTTGTTTTATTTAGTGGCTCCTCTATGTATGTGCTTAAACTTTTCGGTTGTGATTGTATATGTTTACGAGACTTTTGTGTTACTGCATCGGATATAGAAGTCAAAGCGTTCTCAACCGGTGAGAAAATTTTGTCCAATTTGAATTTATCTTGTAGATTACAGTTCTTGACAAATTTGTTTAAACTTTTTTCGAACGGCATCTGTAACCCTGATCAATTGACGTTTCAGATCTATATCATTATTCATCATGAAGGTGAGATGTTGCCAGAAGTATCACACAACTATGTAATGCGAATTCACTGATCTTACTCTGTGTATATATAGTTATCGAACCCCTTGCGATATCTTCCCGAATTTAAATCGCTATCCTTATCAATAACGAGGGAAACCGAATACTTTTATTTTCTCAACATTTAGCACACATCTCTTGAAATTGCTGAAGTTATATTTGGCGGAGCATCACCCAAATAATATGTCGTAAATTCATTTCGTCTTGTCTACATTATAATTAAATTGGCGTTGCTCCAGTAGTTGTACTAATTGCTTGGGAACTCGGGAAGAAGGTCTCGTTAGCGGTAACTATCTTGTATCCATGTTGTCCCTATACGAAAATATGATCGTAGCAACATCCTGTTTTCACAATTACGTTCTTTAGATGAAATTTGAATTTGGTTTGGCATCGGATGCTCATGTAATATTTGAATTGTATCGCTAAAAGTATAATAACCAAAGGACCCTTAATCGGCGTGAAAATTTTTTCCTGAGATATTGTATTTGGGTTGATAGTGATTTTGAGATACGAGAGACATTTTCAAAGCGCAATCCTAAAGGGTGTGTAAGCTAGTTAATCATAACATTGGTTTTTCCACAATTAGAAGGTACTATTAGCAATCCACGAATTGATAATGGCAACAAAGGACCATGCCGACGTCTCACATTTTTCCCTACATGTCCATATTTAACCTTCTCATCGAGATTATCTATTTCTAGCTTCTGTTTCAGCTTAACAATACGCATTATACTGAAAAAAAAAATATTTTATATCGTACACACGGCTTTAACTACTCATTCAGATGCAGACCATCAAACGAAGTGGACGCTCTCGATATTCGAGTAAGACTGGGTGTGGTATAGTGAATTCTATAATTAATAAACTACCGTTTGAGTTACACCTTCCCGGTTATCAATATTGTGGGCCAGGCACCAAACTTACAAAGCGATTAGCGAGAGATGATTTGGGAATTAACCCATTAGATGCAGGGTGTAAGAAACACGATATAGCATATTCAAAAACCGAAAATAACCTAAGTTCACGCCATCAAGCTGATTACGATCTTGAACAACGTGCTTGGGAGAGAGTAAAATCAAAAGACGCTAGTGCAGGTGAAAAAATATCTGCTTGGTTGGTAACAAATATTATGAAGGCGAAACAACGTTTCGGTATGGGTGTTTCAACGCATTCAGCTAAAATAAAGAGCTCCAAAGGAAAGCGACGACGATTTGTAAAAGGGAAACGTACATGTAAAAACAAAAGAGTGTCCAAGTTTACTTTTGGATCGACATTGCGACAGCCCATTCGAGCTGAATTAGCTAAGGCTGGTGGTAAGAAATTTGCTGAAAAAGACATATTTAACGCATCTAGAATAGCAGTGGCTGCGGCAAGGAAATTATTAAAAGCCCGTGGTGGTAAGCGGAAGATACGCATACCTAGAATTATACCTGTTCCAAAGGTTGGTGGCTTATTACCTTTGATACCAATATTTGCTGGGCTCTCAGCATTAGGATCCTTAGCAGGTGGTGTTGGAGGGGTAGTGCGTGCAGTAAAAACAGCAAAAAATGCCACTACCCAAAAAACTGGTGGTGAGTTACAGCTAAAATCGAATGGAGGTGGAATGTATTTGAAACCATATAGGACAGGTTTAGGGCTTTTTATGAACCATTCAAAAAACTAGTAAAATGCCTTCCTCGAAGGCCATTATCGAATATTGATCTAGAAAGGTATGCATTACAGCTACAAGTACCATACTTTAGAGGTGTATTTATGCGAGATTCACTTCCTCGACGAGGTCCTCGACGTTATGAATCTGGTATTCTTAATTTGGACAGTATAATGGGATTTGGAACACATTGGGTGGCGTATCGAAAGAATGATTCAGAAGTTACATATTACGACAGCTTTGGTGATTTACCACCACCAACTGAACTGGTTCGATATCTGCGAATGGGTGGGGAAGCAGCAAAGGAAATTTACTATACATACGATCGACAACAAAAATTTGGGACAGTCTGGTGCGGTCATTTATGCTTAAAGTTTCTCTCTCAATCGTAAAAGTCAATATGTCTTATACCCCCCAAATGGATCGGGATAGTTATAAAAAGATGGCGTCTTCGTTAAAAGCCTATTATCGTTCCGGTAGTTTATTAAAAATGACTTCTAAAGAGTTAGAAAACATACCCAAGGAGGTAATGATTGCTTGTTCCCCAAATGAAATCGCACTTGTTTGGGATAAATTACCAGAACACATGAAATGTGACATAGACATGTTAAAGTATCAGTATTGTACGGACCATCATAATTACCAGAATCTGAATGGAGATGAATGTGATGGACCAGCGCCTAGGAGATTGTTTTGCTGTTCCTGTAAAATAAGTGATGTAAAAATAACAGAAAAAAATTGGTTTAAAATTTCAAAACCAAGTAAACGGTGTACAACCTATAGCAATATAAACTGCTGTCGACAACAATAAAAGCTAAAAACAGTAGATTTTTTATCAGTCATGTCGTACACATTCACATTAACAGGACGCTCGAGCGTGTTAAGTACAGATTTTTACCCACCATTAGAACTCAGTACAGTCAATAAATATGGGCTTGCACTTGTTGGATTTTACACATATAATTCTATTTTTAATATTGATGAAAGCAATAATTCATTTGCATATAAGAAAAAAAATGACAAAACTTCACCATCTATAAAGTTAACAATTCCCCCCGGAGTATATGAAGTGCACGAGATTGAAAAAGCAATGAAAACTGCCCTACAACTATCCACGAGAGATAATGATGATAAAATATTTTCATTAACACCCAATAATAACACATTGAAATGTGAAATAAAAACAAAATACATTATGGATTTTACAGGAGAAAACTGCATTGGTCGGATGTTGGGATTTGATCGTATATTGTTAACAACGGACAACAAAAAACATGAATCAACCTCTCAAGTAGACATTATGAAAGTACGCATAATACGTGTTGATTGTAATATTATCTCTGGAGCATACCTGAACTCACAAGAATGTCATATTTTATTTGAATTTGATATTGATGTTGAACCTGGTTATAAGATAACGAAAGAACCCACAAACCTTATTTATTTGCCGTTGAAGCCTGAAGGACGTCAGTTCATTGACAACATTACTCTACGCATCTTGGACGACAACGGTGATCTTATCGATTTCAACGACGAGAAGATTATTATTAAACTGGAGCTAAAAAAACTAGTCTAACGATGGGTTTTTGTTACAACCGCCGACCGTACATGTTTTCTCCGATATGTCAAACAATAACGAAACCTAATAAAAAGAAACATGTCGCTAAAACAGAGCTCATTCACGATCACGACGTCGGACCAAAAGGATATCAACGTCTCTCTGCCAAAGATCGTAGATTTCTTCAATCCATCGGCTTGAAAGTACGAAGCCAACGAACATGATGACAAGTAGTGAAAAAATTGAGGTTTTTACTGAACCTATTTTCAATAATTCTATCATAAGCCTGCAAGAACATACATATAAACCCTACGGATCACCTAAATTCCAAAATTCCGATGAAATTCGTATCCCAGTTCACTTTCAAGACATAATTTTGGATATATCGGAAAGCTACATATATGTCGAAGGAACATTTAAACCAAAAGACGCTACAAAAAAGTGTTTTTTATCTAATAATTCATTAGCTTTTCTATTTGAGGAAATTCGATATGAGATAGGCGGTGAGAAAGTTGCAGTTGTCAGAAAACCAGGTGTAACTACAGCTCTTAAAACAATGGTTTCCATTGGTAGTACACAGCTGAAACCGCTTCTTACATGCGGATGGGGTCTAAATGAAGAAAACCAACACATTGTGGATACCGCTAGTAATGTATTTTCTGGCAAAGTACCCCTAAAATATCTGATGGGTTTTGCTGAGGATTATACGAAGGGGATTTTTAACATTAAACAGGAATTGATTATAATAATTGCCCGCATTTTTAACAACTGTTATATTGGAGAAGTTGAAGCCGACATTAAAATTGACAAACTGGAGTGGAAAATACGTCACATTGTTCCCGAGGATAGACAAAAGCTAAAACTATTATCACGTATTAATAAAGGTGGTAATAATGCAAATATCCGAATGGCTTACCGTATGTGGGATCTTTACGAGCTTCCCGCTCTCCGACAAACTTCATCCGATGTTTGGGCTATAAGAACGAGTACAAGTCTAGAGAAACCTCGTTATTTAATTATCGGATTTCAGAATATTGGAAAAGCGGATAGCTATAAAGAAGATGCGACTGAATTTACAAATGCAAATATAAGTGACATTCGAGTTTATCTTAATTCAACAGTATTCCGCTATGAAAGATGGAATTTGGATTTTTCAAAGAAATTGTATGCAGCGGCCTATTATAACTATGAAAACTTCCAAAGCAGTTATTATGGTCGAGAATTTAACGATCCAATGATGGATTTTGGCGAATACATGAAAAATCCGCTGTTTGTTATTGACTGCTCGCATCAGGTGGAAGCTGTAAACTCGTCAACTGTGGATGTCAAGATTGAATTTGAAACACGTAACAGTCGGTTTCCTAAAGACACTAAAGTTTTCGCATTAATAATTCACGATTCTATTTTTAGTTATAATATGTTAAATGGTCCTGCATCAAATAAGCTTGTTTAGTCGTTTAGTTATTTATAATTATTATACTTTATATTTGGCATATATGTTAAAGTATATCTTAGTATATCCATATATTGTTATATAGTTTAGTGTTTTGATATAAAACTTAATATATGTGTAATAGATAGTTTAGCAACTAATGTCAACAATTAAATAATAAAACATATTGCACCAGTTATTTTGAATTTTATTTTAGTCTAAGTTCTAAAAGGTAAATTAATATAAAAATTTCGTTTCCACTCGTCCTTGAATTAAGATCCGACCCCGAGAGCATTGCTAATTCCCCGACCTTGATGGTGGGTGACGTCATAGGACTTTTCTATTCGTCCTTGAATTAAGATTCGACCCTCCCTGAGAGCGTTGCTATATTCCCCGACCTTGAGGGTATGCGACGTCATAGGACCTTGGGTGCGCAACGGACTACATAATAAGATACAAAGAGTATATATATAAGGTTGACGTTTAAGATTTCTGTTATATTCCAAATCAGTTTGCAAAACGAACATGTCTTCCAGCTCTTCTAACTCTTGGGTATTTGATGTTGAAACAGTGCGGTTAAATAACCGGTCAGATTCGTCTGATTCCGACGACGACGACGAAACAGTTGAAATGGGTCAGAGATTTGTTGTGCAAAATGAATCTTCGTCTGATGAGGAGGGTCAGGAAGAGGAGTCGGCTGAAGCCAGTCTGCCTGACTCATCAAGTTGGTGGAGTCCACCATCACCACGTGGTGAGTTTGATGGTCCAGCCGACAGTAGTTGGTGGGTAGTGCCTGATGTTTCAGAAGATACGCAGGAAGGGAATGCCGACTCCACTACGTGAAGATGCTACTACGGAATGGTGCAAAATGGATGGTGGCGATGTATAGAATGTCAACATTTAATTGTACCATATATATATATATATATATATATATATATATATATATATATATATATATATATATATATATATATATATATGATTTATATAAATACTGATTTTATTAATGTGTTTGTGTTATTTGTCTAGTTTTTAAAATTATCAATATAAGTATAGAGTATTTTAAAGAAAAAATTAAATATTGATTTTTTTTTTCGATTTTCTCGAAAGTCAACTTTTTTTTATTTGAAACTTTTTTCGTCTCTTGAAAATTTTCAATTTTGGGTGTGCCCGATCGTTCAGGTCCGGCTTAGTGTAGATTAGTGTAGATTAGGTTAGGTTAGGTTAAGTTAGGTTAGGTTAGGTTAGGTTAGGTGGTTATGTTAGGTTATGTTAGGTTAGGTTAGGTTAGGTTATTGGATTGACACTAATCGCAGATCAAACCAAATTTTTTTTTTTTTTTTTTTTTTTTTTTTTAAAAATTTGTCAGGAGGTGCGGGGGACGTAGCTGAGCAAAAAACGCAATTTTTTTGTCAACTTCGCTAAAGCGTATCTCGGTAACGGCGAAAGATAGACGAACGATAACTTTACCAAACGATGACTTTTTTTTAGGCGAACAACTTTTACATTTAACCCAAGTCGCTATCTCGCACCCCCGAGGCTCGGGAATCGCTCAAAACAAAAATGTGCACCAGCGCGTTGACAAAGTCAGGAATGCGTCGGACAATATCGTCACCATTTAACTTTTTATAGAACTAGACGACCTACGTCCGGCAACACCAAGCGCGCTCCCGTCCGAGCTACCGTTCTCGAGATATAGCGGTTCAAAGTTACACGTAAATCGCGATTTTTCAAGAAACGCGTAAATCGCCGACTTCAGAGGTCCGTAACTCTCGAACGGTAACTCCCACGAGGTAGGTCCTGTGGACGTTTTTGTAGAACTCGATTTTAGGAATTTTTTTATCTAAAACTTTTTTCTCTATCTATCACCGTTTTCGATATTATAACGTCCAAAGGTGGTCGGCAAAACGGGCAAAAAACCATTTCGACTTCCTATCTAATTTTTAGGTGCTATTTTAATTGAGCTTAAAGGGAGTTTTCGATGTGTTTATATCTTTTGGGGTCTAAAGAAAACATTTTTAATTATATATTCTAAAAATTAATAAAAATTTTATAATTGTTTATGTACGCATTTTCGCAACATTTAATACATTTTCGTTGGAATAAGAGACATATTGATTTATTAAAACTTTTATTTTCATAATAGGACACACACACACAATTTACTGGGTTATATATAGATATGTGACATAATATATTTTTTTTCAATTCATCTTATTACTTAAGGACTAAATAATTATTATTATTTTCAAATTAATTTCAATACTTATTATTTTTTGTAGTTGTATTGGTTGGTTGTTTTATAATAATTGACTCAATGAATTACCAAATAAAAAAAAACGTCTATTATATAACAACCTTAAGCCCTCCCACCAGCGACAAGGTTCAACTACATCGGAAGGGAAACGCCCGCAGTGATGTTCGGTTAAAAACTTAGTACTAAAACATATTTAAAAACTATCCTATCCTATTAAATATAGAATGGTAAACACAAGACGCCGATTTTACAACTACACATTCAAGTCTATTTTTTTTATTTCTTTTACTTGCGTATGAATGAGAGACGTCGCTCATACTTTTCCATCCGAGCCTCCCAGTCGCTCGCCTCTCTCATAAACCGCTCAGCCTCTCTCCTACACCGCACAGCCTCTCTCCTACACTGATCTAATTTATCACCCCAAACCGTCTTCATATTGGTCAATCGTGCCATCACCTCACCGTCTTCATCCTGTGAAAATGGCCCCAGATTATTTGGAACTCCATCTTCGGGTTGGTCGGTAACAATTTTTTTCGGTGTCATCAATTTTGCTTTATTTGTAATCCTTCTTTTTTGTCGGATTATAGGTGACACCGGCCCACCCAACCCGGATGTTGACGGCTGTGGCTCACGCTCCCCCAACCCAGATGTTGACGGTTGTGGCTGACTGCTTTCCACCTTACGTTTTTTTCCTTGTACAAATCTTGAGCCTTTCATAAGGACTTTCTTCAGTATTGAAGGTTTTGCTGCCTCCTTTATTGTTATATCGCTAATTATATTCACTGCGGGCTGCGGTTCTTCTTGTCGATCTAGTGGAAAGCAGTTTATGTAGCCACCGATGGCATCGTCCAATTTGGTGTTGTTGGCATCATCTAATTTGTTGTTGCTGGCAGCGTCTAATTTGTTGTTGCCGGCATCACCACACTCTGCTTCGAATGCGCCAGGTGTTAGAAAATTAAACTGTTCGATGTCGAAACTATTATCGGCGAGCGAGTCAACACACTCAGCAAGAACAAAACTATTGATTGAACCACCAAATTCACTGAATGAACTCATTTTTATATGTTGCGTAATAATTTTAACTGAACTTTGAAACTGAACAAATGTCTAAGACTGAAGTTACACAATGTCTACATCTGGTTTTATGCAACCACCCCCACTAACACCCTTAATTTTTACTGCGCAGCCACCCCACCATCCATAACCTTGAATATGCAGCTCCACCCACGGACGGCCTTGCGATGTGTCCTTCAAAATCTTTGCGTCGAAATATACAAGGTTAAATATATATTCTATGAAAAAAACTAAATACAATAAAGTATGGATTTTCCAGCACGTTATATTAAACATTATCATTAGTCAGAAACGTTTCCATCACACTAAGAAGTTGATCTAATTTTACGTTTCGACCACACTCATAACATTTCGAACATTTTCCTCAGGTGTGGTTTGATAGAACTGTATGTCGTTATGACCCCAAGGTAATGTTTTTGTAGAAGATGGAATTACATAACGTTTATCATCACTGTGGGACAGAGCTACTTTGTTTACTATTTCGGTATAAACGTTATGTAATTGACTTCGGAAAGTTTTCATTTTACGAAAAATTAAACCGCCCTGTTCTACAACTTTCCGATAGTCTTCCAGGTTAAGATTATTTTTGATAACCGATTTCTTGATACCTTTGGCTTTTTTTACTTCGTTCTTAATCGATTTTATACAATAAGCCTTAGCCCCGGTACCATAAAAACTGATTATCGGATCACCTGGAAACTCATCTTTCATTCTACCCAAGACTGACATACTCTTTTGAATATTAAATGTATTTCCCTCGACATAATTTGACGTGTCAAATTTATCCGGATTCTCAGTCATACAGCGGTAAAAATTATTTGTGAATACTTTTAATATCAGGGAATCTGTATCTGTGTAGAGTAAGGAAGCATCTTTACCGAATTTCGTCTTGATAAAATTGTAAAAGAAATCATAAATTACCGTTTTTGACATGTCCAATATGGAAAATCCTATATATATAGGTTTATTATATTTAATTTTCAATTGGTTCATATGTATTGCCACGAGATCTTGAGTAAATATGGAACAGCTTTTAAAATTAGGACGAGCTATTAGGGCTCTAGCACCACATTTTCCTCTTGAGTTTTCCCATTGGGTTATTAATTTTATATCCTTGCGATTTTCCACATTTTCCATGGTTTTACCAAAAATTGCATTTATGATCAATTTGAACATATCTTTACCGAATTTTGTTTGCGATTTATTCCGCATAGCAGTATTGAAATCAATATATTTTTTCAACCATTTAGATTGATCAAATTTTAAAATTCTGTGTGTTCTCATTACCATTAGGCCGTTGTTAATTGCTTGTTTTAATGTACGGTAGTGTACAATATAGTTTTTCTTATCATTAACATTCGGTATTAATATCGACATTTTGGATGTTCCCGTTGGAGGTATAATATTTTCTACTAAAAATGGAAGATCGGCATGGTGATCGTGCAATTCTTCCGGATAATGAATATCCACTTCTAAAACATAGCCAACCGGACTGTCATCGGCAACATCCAATATGTTTAAATCCAATATTTCCCGCTCCGACAACCAATTAAAACCTCCAAATGGTAATGCTTGTGACATACTATGACCATACAAATTTGTTGCATCTAAATATGTAATAAACGATTCTGGTTTTGTAGGGTCATAGTCGGGTAAAAATATGTTGTTGGCAATATGCTTCCTTTCTGAACACTGACTTATACCCCCGCGAATTCCCTTTTTAAAAAAATTAATTGTGCTGATATCAGTCAAGAGCTCCAACTTTACCTTGGTCATGCGCAACATACAATCAAATGATAAACTTGGAAGAGTGCAGTAATGCGCAGGATCGAGTTTATAAATATTTAAACACATATCGCGGAATTGTTCAAATACATCGCATAGCAATGTCACGTCTGATTTTAAATATAAATCTGAATAGTCCCCTAAATTCTTACATTTGAACGATGACCACACATCCTTGGCTCTGTCATAGCATTCATCACTTATATGTTCCTCTTTTAGTGTATCATAAAATTGATTTTTTGTTGGAAGATTTGGGATATTCATTTTTTCTAAAGAATCAATGAAACTGTATGGGAAAACACCTTTTTTCCGCATTAGATCGAATTGATACCGATCAGGAAAGTGTTTTCCCGTTTCCCTGAAACTATCAATATCTAAACCACTACCCAAGTCTTCCAACGAAGCGGATAAAAATTTAAAACTATCAATGAATCGCAACTTTAAATATTTTTTCTTGATCGATAGGGTTTGTTTGTCGACATAATCGTGAACGTAAATGCTCTTTGTAAATGAAACATATTTTTCTTTACTCTGGGCTATGACGTTAATATTATCCCCATGACGACATAATTCTTTAATAAATAGGTGGCAGTCATAACCGCTTAAATTATGGAAAATAATAGGGACGAAATTAGGTAGTTTATAATTTAAATTACAGACGGAATGAGCAGCACCAAATCGTTTCTTCCCCGTTATGTGACAATGATCTCTTACTTTTTTTTCATTGTCGATAAAAGGCTGCTCACATATACAACATGTTTTAGCACTCGCGAATTCATTCTCTTCCTGAGGTGTTAAACGGTTCATTGGTTTAATATCTTTTAGATATGTATTATAAAGGTGCCTTAAATCGCTTTCTATACGAGAAACAAATACTTGGGCTGCATCATTTCCGCGGTACAATTCAAATTTAGAAACAGTATCATCAAAAGAACATTTTATGACGTATGCAAAGGAATATGGTTCGTGTTTAACACTCTGCATTGTGTAAGAATTTTGAGGACTTGGCTCGGCTATTGGTAATGGTTTTAGAACCGATTCGAAGTCGGCATATACGACAAATGGAACTCGCATTTGCTTTTCTATGCTTTCAAATTTTAAAATATTTTCAGGTACACTCTTTCCAAACTTATCAACCCTAATATCCTCTGAGGGTGTCAATGTGTATAGGTGATTACAATCATTTTTCTGGTGTAAAGTTATAGCTGATAATGAATCAAAATAAACGAGACAACCATCACAAAAATACAATTTACTTTTAACTTTGCTAATTTGACTAGACACTAATCGAGATAAATCTGTGATCCAACAATAATGACTTTTTGTACAACGTGCATCGCAAACATGTGTATCATCATGAGCTTGAATATTACAATCACTGTTTATTAACAATAAATTTACATGATTTAATAATTTTTTGCTCGCATACCTAAGTGGACCAACTATTTCATACTTCATCTTATTATTTTCAAAAGTAGATTCTACACCATACACATTGACTGAAATGTTATTTTGTTTCTCAAATTTACTAATATCACACAATTTTACTGGAAAATCCATACCTGTTACATCCAACACAGTTGAAAAATGGGGATATGATGAAACTTGTGTTGGCATATTGATTGTGGGAAACATCGCTGAAGTTACAGCCCAAACGAAGCAGCACTCGTCTTGGTTCACCACATTAATCACAGCCTTTTTGCTCTCTATGAATCTCGGTAGTTTGATGTATGATGAGCCGCTTACTGGCCTAAACTCGTTGATGTTCACTTCCAGATATAGAATTTTCTCAAGCGCCCACCCTATAAACACACAAAGTTTTGTAATTCACAAAACCACACTGTTAAATATTTAAACATACCTGAATCTTTTTCTTGAAATTCCATAGATTGGGTCTTCATTGCATCCACAAACGATTGGTATACAGTTTCCAAATCATCCCCATCCGTGATTACTTGATTGGTTGTATTAAACGATTTGTCGCTGCACACGTCCTGAGATGGTAGCAGATATTGACCAAAAACAACCATGTTTATCTTCAGAGCCCCATGCGATGTCAGCATTCGACGCACCAAATCCAACACTTTCTGCTTAATATCATCGAAGAATGCAGTAAAATCGACATGGATACTGTCGCTGCTCACACGATATGTCGCGATGCGATTTCTGAAGGCACCATCTATCATTTCTACACCTTGTGATAATGGTATACATGCATTATTTCTATGCACCAATGTTCTTTGGTGAGCCCCCATTCGGTTTGCCGAAACAACAACATTACAAACATCGCAGCTTTGCATTTTTGGGGAATTTGATGAAGAGGGTCCTGCAACATCCAATCTTACACGCTTTCCTCCAACACCAAAATCATCATCCGGTCTTCCCCTACACGACTCTCTTTTGTGACGCAACAGACTGTAACTGCGGGTAAATGATGCACCGCACATATCACACACGTAACTCATGTTTAATTTAATTGAAAGTTCAATTACACGTCTCACTTCAGTTATAACACAATATGCTTACACCACCAATCTTTTATATGAAATGGTTTGCATGGTCATATGATGATGTCACATCGCTTCAAGGACAAATATTGAAAACGTGGTATGCGCAATTCCCCAAGGTCGTGGGGCGGGGTTTAATCTCATGGTCATTGGGGCGGGGTTTAATCTCATGGTCATGGGGCGGAGCTTAATCTCAAGTTCAGGTTTGCGCTCAAGAAAAAGCATGATGCGCGCTCAAGGTCATATGACGTCACATCGTCTCAAGGCCAAACTACACAGCACACCTGGGCTCTCAAGGTCAGGAGTAGTGGTGAGGGGTGAATCAGTTCCCGTATTTGATATCTACTGTGAATGACCGGGGGTTTAAAGTTATCTTAAACCTACCAAAATTTACTCAAATTTTCACTAAAACAATCAGCACAAAATGGCAAAGTATCAACTTTCTAGTTCCTCAGATAAAGTGAATAACCTGGGGTTTTAAAATCATCCTAAGGCTACCAAAATTGACTCGAATCTTTATCGTTACTAAAATACCTAAATTTTTCTCGGGGCTGTAGCTCCATAACGAAGGAACGATATATACTTACATGATATTTTAGTCCTTTTTTAAAACGTGGATTATTGTGTAAAAATACTTGCCCTTAATTTCGGGACACCCCGTATATATATTCCTGATTTTTCGTCTTCTTCTCATTTTATGTAGGCATTTTCTGTTCAGTACAATAATTTTCTCATAAGGGGACGAGGAAATCTTAAGACTGATGATTTGTATTATAAAGTTTATCTAATTTTACTCAGTATTACTTCCTTTAAATGAAAAAATTAGAAGATGGAATTGCATTACTTTGAAGGGCTGTAAAGCCAATTTCAGGCCATAAAATGCATGTTTTAGGAAATACTCTGGGAATAGAAAGCAAGTACAAGGTCATTTTATGCTGTTTGCTTTAGTAAACAATTTGAGTCAGTTTTGGTAACATTAAGATGACTTTAAACCCAAGGTCATTCACTCTTCATGAAACATTGCCCTGAGGGAAGTGCCTCAATTCGAGGAGCTAATAAGCTGATACTAGGCTATTTTATGCTGCTTGAATAGGTAAAGATTTTTAATAAATTTTCGCAACTTTAGGATGACTTTAAACCCCCGATCTTTCACTTTTTATGAAAAATTGCAAGAATGTAGTGCCTCAATCTATGGGGCTAGAAAGTTGATACTAGGCCATTTTATGATGTTTGCTTTAGTGAAGATTTAAATTTGAATTTAAGCCTCAAGTCATTCACCTTTTATGAAAAACTGCATTAGGGGAGTGCCTCAATCTGAAGGGCTAGAAAGTTGATACTTAGTTGTTTTAGTCTAGTTGATTTAGTGAAGATTTAAGCTAATTTTAGTAGCTTTAGGATTTTAAAATTGAAAATTACAAGAGAGAAGTGCCTCAATCTCAGGGACTAGAAATGTATTACTAGGTCATTTTATGCTTCTTATTTTAATAATATTTCGACCCTATTTTGGTAACTCTAGGATTTTTAAAACCTGTGGTCATTCGTTTTTCTTTTTTGCTGGTCATCAAATTACTGCTCATTAAATTAGGTTTTTCCTCAAAAAAAAAACTTAATTTTCGCATTGACATTTATTAGACGGAAAAAGAGAGTGCTGATAAATTTTAAAGCAGAAAATATGATACAAAATTAGGAAAGGTTCTTTTCAGGGCGGAATATCAAATTCTCCACAATTGATTTTTGATAATCGTTTTAGAAAGCCATTGACGGAGAAATATAAACAGATTTTGTACACTCTTTAGTGTAAATTTTCGAAAATTTAGAAATTATTCCTAGATAATTATTTTTAAAAACCATTAACCAAATATTCGTGCTGGGGAACTACATTTCCAATAAAATAACTCTATTTAAAATATTGTTTAGCGCTAAAATTAATTTAGAAGGGGGAACTCTGTGTCTACAATATGTGGTAAACTGTTTTAATGGTAAACCTTTTAACTTTAAAAATATGGAAAAAATATCTATATTTGTTTACCTAATTTTTTTATATATAGACAATAGACAATTTTTTCATCTTTTCAGCTATAAAAAGTAGATAAGATATGTCAACAAAGGGATGTACGATCCTATCTTAAGTAACAATAAAAAGTAGAAAACTCTTACTAATAAACACACTATCTTATTTGAGGTTTACACGTTTGATATATACACAGTAAATACAAAATGATACAGAATAAAGAACATGTATATAACAAACAAAGTACATACGGAATATACTTTAGTTAGGTAAGAATATTAAAAATAATAAAAACATTCACCCTCGGCCTAGCAGGTGTTTCAATTTCAGTTTTCTTTATATTTTCTGGCAGTAAGTTAAATAGTCTGCAACCTAAGTAATGACTAGTTTTTTTTTAACATATTCGCGATTATGTTTTCTAATACAAAAAATTTCTTTATTTCATGTCTGATAACTTTTTAAGAAGCTATGCGAAATGAAGCTATCTTGATTTTGATATATATTCACTAAGAGTTTATACACATAAATACTTGTTAGTGTTATTATTTTTTTATTTCTAAAGAGTTCGACTCCAAAAGATTCTCAGTTTTGACGGAGATGACTATGGTTATATCATCAGTGAATATAAAAACGATTCCAGATGAAAAGTCATTTATGAATAATAAGAAAATTAGAGGATCCAGGACACTGCCTTGAGGGGTCTCTAAGTCACAGTTTGTCGTTTGTGAAAAAATATTACCTATTTTTATTTTTAGTTTTTTACCCTTTAAAAGATTATAAGCCATTTACTTAAAGGCCCTTTAATACCAAACCTTTCAAATTTTTTAACAAGTCAGGATGTATGGTATCAATTGCTCTTGTTAGATCAAATAGTAAAGCTACGACATTTTCCTTCTTATCACGTTAATTATACTGGGTGGTGCAACCAAGATGGGGTGGACGATTGTGGGCAAATGGAGAGGAATTTGAAAAAAAAAATTGGGATATGATTGATAGTCAAGTACGCTGTGTTTTAAAATTATACCCATTATACAGGGTGGTCTGAAAAGTTCGTGGTGAACATTACTTGTGTTTTTTTAAATGGGATACCCGGTATATTATTATTTTAGTTGATTCTCCTATTCGTTGCGATTATTTTGATATAAGGTTAGTTGGGTCTAAAATTTATACCAAGGGAATGGGACGAGGTTAAAGTGGAAAAAAGGGTTATACTCCGGCCATTTTTTGAAAACAATTGAAGCAGGTATAGAAAAATCAAATATTCTATAAAATGCATTGTATCTAGGACTACCATAATCGCTTGTAAGTCGTTCAAAATTATTCACTGTAATACAGGGTGGTCAAGTTTTGCAAATTTACCTTGGATTGAATTTTTTTAAATGGAACACCCTGTATATTTTACTTTCATGTTAAAGATAACATTACTAGCTTTCAGAAAATACTATATTTGATACCTTTCTGACCAACAGTTTTTCAGTAAATTAGCTGTGAAATCAAATCATTTCTAAAATCATTTTAACACGAATTACTCTGAATTCACGTTGTTAAAATTGACAATTTAATATTAAGAGGCCATGATATCATCATAAATTGAACAAAATATTGACAGTCCTGTCAAAACAGCAAAGTGTCAGAATATTGTCATCAGTAAATAAATAAATATTGTTCTTTGATGATGCGATGCCGAAATAAAAACAAGATAGAAGCTTTTGCAAGTTTATCATAGAGATTTCAAGAAAGAGGAAATGTTGCTTTCAAAAAAACGTAAAGTAATTAATAAACCAGTTACCAATGAAGATAATGCTTTGACAGTATTACTAACAGATCTTTTTTTACAAAATAAAATAAATTTAATATAAATCAACAAAAACAATGTAATTAATACTTATAAAAGATGTTCAACTAAACCACCGTTTTGCTGAAGGCACATTTCGAGTATATCCATAAATGAAAGTTTCACTTTTCTCAAAGTCAGGTCTGAAATGTTGCGAAAACTGCTTATTATTCTCAACTTCATATCTTCCACTCTGGTTGGAACCTCTTTATAAACTTCTTCTTTAACATGTCCCCATAAAAAGAAATCTAGTGGCGTTAAATCGGGTGACCTCGCAGGCTACTTAACTGGTCCACCTCGCCCAATCCAATGCTCTCCTTTCCAATTATTGAGAAAATGTCTTACATGCCTATGGTAATGCGGGGGTGCTCCATCATGTTGGAATTATAAGGAATTTCTTAACATTAATGGTAAGTCTTCGAGCAATACGGGCAACTCATTTCTCAACAAATTTAAATAGACTTCTCTCGTTAAATGCTCTTCAAAGAAATATGGTCCTATAACATGAGAGCCAATTATACCTCCCCAAACATTAATTGACCATTTATTTTGATGGTCCACCTGACGAATCCAATGTGGATTTTCGGTTGAATAATAGTGCATATTATGTTTGTTAACCAAGCCGTTGCTTTTAAAAGTTGCTTCATCTGAAAACAGCACCCTATCTACAAAACCTGGATTATCCCAAATTGTATTTAAAAACCAAATTGAAAACTCTTGTCGTTGGACGTAATCGCGATCATACAGTTCTTGCTGTAATTAAATGTGGTAGGTATGATATTTATGTTGTTTCAAAATCCGTTTAATACTAGTGCGTTCAATATCAGTAGCCCTCTCAATTTCCCTGGTACTTGGGTGTGGATTTTCTTGCACTGTTAATAACACTGTCAAAGCATTAACTTCATTGGTAACTGGTTTATTAATTACTTTACGTTTCTTAAAAGCAACATTGCCTGTTTCTTGAAACCTCTCTAATAAACTTGCAAAAGCTTCAGGACTTGTTTTTTTTTCGGCATCGGGATATCGTACCGCATAAACCCTGCTTGCTAGTAAAGGGTTTTTTTGACACTCGCCCAACATAAAAGTCATGTTTATCAACTCTGGAGTACTCAAAGTCATTGTTACTTAACAATTTCTCGGCTTATCGTCAAAAAACAATGGTAATTGATGCCAATTCTCTGACACTTTGCGGTTTTGACAAGAATGTCAATCTTTCTTTTCATTTATGATTATATCATGGCCTCCTTATATTATAGGTAGTCAATTTAAGCAACGTAAATAATACCGTTTCTGTTAGAATGAGTAAATTTTGGTTTCACGGTTAATTTACTAAAAAACTGTTGGTTAGAAAGATATCAAATAGGGTATTTTCTGAAAGCTGGCGATGTTATCTTTAATATGACAGTAAAATATACGGGGTGTTCCATTTAAAAAAATTCAATCCAAGGTAAATTTGCAAAATTTGACCACCCTGTATAACAGTGAATAATTTTGAACGACTTACAGGCGATTATTGTAATCCTAGATAAAATACATTTTATAGAATATTTGGTTTTTCCATACCTGCTTCAATTGTTTTCAAAAAATGGCCGGAGTATAACCCTTTTTTCCACTTTAACCTCGTCCCATTCCCTTGGTATAAATTTTAGACCCAACAAACCTCATATCAAAATGATCGTAACGAATAGGAGAATCAACTAAAATAATAATATACCGGGTGTCCCATTTAAAAAAACACAAGTTTGGTTCACCACGAACTTTTCAGACCACCCTGTATAATGGGTATAATTTTAAAACACAGCGTTCTTGACTATCAATCATATCCCAAAAATGTTTTTTCAAATTCCTCTCCGTTTGCCCACAATCGTCCACCCCATCTTGGTTGCACCACCCTGTATATTTTCTGTATACTGCCAATCGCTGGTGTTCCAGTAGAGTGTTTTTCTCTAAAACCATCTGGTGTGATGTTAGACCTTTATTTTTATTTTCAAGAAAGGGAGTTAGCTTGTTATAAGTAACATTTTCGAAAAACAGCTACGTGAAATTTTCAATTACCCTTTTTAAATACAGGAAAGATATTAGCTTCTTTCAGTCGCGACGGGAAAATACCTTCATAAACTGACATTTATCAAATAAACTAAACAAGCAATTACTTTAGAAGAACACTTTTTTACATTTTTTATTAGATACTTTTTTTATGGCAGACCTAACATCCTATCAAAGAAAAATTTACGATCTCCATTCATTATACTGTACCAGCAAAAAATAAATCTACTTCCGAATGAAAATTGATCTCGATGAGAATGCTTCAGCAGCTGCTGCCTTGTGCGAGCGCTCTGCCGTAAATGCCTGAGTAAGTAAAAACTTATCATATATTGTTGCAACGGATTTTTTCTTTCAAATTCATTTTTAAATATCAAAAAATAATGTTTGATGAATTATTACAAATTAGTCCCAGTCGGTGGTAAATAATGAATTGTAGATTTCTATCGATTTATCTTAGAAACTTATTCTAAATCTTATTTAGGTAAAAATTATTAGCGTCATTTTTAACAGGATATCCTGACCATCATTGTTCACCAGTTATTATTATTATTATCGTATTTAAGAGAAAAAGTATTGGGTATATTTTTGTTTAGGATATCCCCATCTTAATTTTTTACATTTATATATTTGCTGTCCCCGAAATATTTTTACAGATATTGCTAGAAAACAGTTTTTTGCGACTTGTTTGCACTAGTAAAATATTTTTAGAGTTTCGGTGGGGGGCGGTGCAGACTCCACGTGACTGTTCTATTGCGTATCTTAAAATTGTATACAATAATAAACTTCTGTTAAACTGATGTAACAAATTTGACGCCAATGGGAAGTTTTAAATAGTAAGAATGTAAAAGCAGATTTAATCAGAGCAATGTGCTCAGTGAGGCACCGATTGCGATTTAATTTACAAAATTAAAAAATATTTGGTACTTTTTCAAACTTCTTGTTTAAAATTTAAAAATTAATACTACGTACGTCTTGGTTACATCAAAAACCCCGACGTCATTGCACTTTCTCACTGGTACGTTTCGTTTTATACAGTATTAACACGCTTTTATGAGATCGACTTGTATGTAACTAACTATGTATGCAAAAGTCGGTTTTAACCTAGTTCTAATTGTCTTAATTTTACAAGTATGTAATTCAGATGATAATAGAATAATTTGGTACCATCGTGCCGATCTGATCAGCACAAATTCCATTTTGAATCAACTCATTTGTCAACAGCTTTACTTGATATTTTTATTGTTAAAAATACTGACATAACTATTCAGCCTACTGTCCATTATGACTTAACCTCTGACCATTTACCAATCATTATAGAATCTGGGGATCCCCAATCTAAATGTCACATTATGAGCATAACTAATGCTCATAATGTGGAAGATATTCCAGGACATTTTGGACAGTGTTGAGTCTCTTACGCCTATTCATGATTTCAAATGTTTGGAAACTGCTATTTTAAAGGTAACTCAAGATACAGGACTAGCAATAGCCCAACCTTCAGTGACCAAGATGGTACGGCATTCCAAATATGGCGATATTTCCAGGCAATTAGGGAAAAAACTATTAAAAAAAAATAGGTCTATGGGACTGGCAATTCTAACATAAAAGCACAAGTAAACAGAGCTGTTGTGGCTATTACGAGTAAATTATCGGACCTACAAAGTCAAAAATGGGAGGACAAAGTCCAAACATTAAACGCATTTGATAACTCTGTTAATTTAAAAAATAACAAAAAAATCATGCTGCTAATAATCCTGGTTTTTTGAACAATCATGGGACAATAGTTTCTGATCCTGGGGAAAAACCGAATTGTTTGCGGACTCGACGGATCCACAACCTGAAATAGGGTGGCCAGGACTATCAAAATTTACAAAAATCTGATACTACCTAATTTGGGAATCACTGTAATAGATATTGTTGATATAAAAAATATTATTTTCAACTTGAACATCAAAAAGACACAGGGTTTAGATGTCATACCAAATAAAACCCAAAAAACTTCCAGAGATTTTCCTAATATTTGAAAACATCCTAAAATAATCTTGATAAGAAAAAAGAGTGAAAATCCTACATATCCGAAGAGTTACAGGTCTATTAGTCTGCTCTTCAATATGGGAAAGGTAAAAAATTATCCTGTATTATCTGAACAATTTCGTTGAGGAACATAACATCCTTTCCTCAGCAATTTCGGTTTAATACAGGACTAAGAACCACACATTAATTATGCATCATGTTGGCACTATTTTTCTAGATAATTCCAAAGCTTTTGATAAAGTCTAGCACAATGCGCTCTTTTTTAAATAAGTCAGATTAGGTTTCCCAAATTATCTCAATAAAATTATAATATGTACACTAACAAATAGACACTTTTATGTAGCACTTGATAATATCATATCCACTAAAAGATCTATTCTAACAGAAGCTCCACAAGGGTCTCCACTTGCTCCGCTTCTCTTTAATATTTTTAGACATGATATTCCAAAATTAAATTTAAGAAAAACTTATCTTTTTGTTGATGATACAGCAATAGCAGTTATATCTAAAAGTCCTCCGCTTAGTGTGTCTAGACTACAAAGACATATGGTGCTATTGGAAAAGTGGATGTTTCATTGGAAAATACGAATCAATCTCGCAACAACAAAATGCGTCTTTTTCTCTAAATCTCGTCTGGCGTTTTCTGGAATCAAATAGAAGTATCTGGTGCGAACGTTCCTTGGTCAGACGTCGAAAAATACCTTAGACTCATTTTTGCCCAAATACTTAATTAGACAGTCAACAGAAATCGAATGATTCAAAATGGACAAATAGATGCGTTGCACCCCCTCTCCTTAATGGGAGAAGTAAACTGAAAACAAAGGTGAAAACTACTGTATAGAAGGTATTTATTAGTTCGGTTTTTACATATGCATTTTATGCTTGGGCAACGTGTCACGAAAAGTTAAAAAGCTAAAACGCAACACTTCATAGAGACCTAAAGATACAAACTATTACAGAGTTTTGAAAAAACTATTTTCGTAAGACAGACTTACTAAACAACGACTTACTGAACGCTACGCACGTACTTTCCAACCACACGTACGTTCAAAATCCTCAGAGACTAATACAATGACTAGAGTTAATTAAAAATACGTCGCTGATATGGCAAATCACAGCCAAAAGAGCCAGCATTAGCTAAAACTACTTAACCACAGAAGATCAAAAGCGATAATGGATACTATCAGATCCAAAAACCAGAGAAGACCCAAAGTAGGGGCGAACAGTTACAATTTAGTTTTCAAGTCTTTGAAGAAGTAATGAAAGAAGTAATGAAGAAGTAATGAAAGTATTTGTACAAATATTATGTGTCTATAAAAACTTAAGGTAAATGTCATAATTTATTATGCTTGTTTAAATAATATGGTTTATATTATGTATCGAAACAGTCCGTAGACAGGCTACTCTACATGTTGAGATATGTAATTTTATTAAATATTTGTTTCAATTAATTTAAAGTAAAATATTTGTATTCAGTTGGGAAAAAGCCAAAAAATATTTTTGTTTGTCGATCCTCTTATTATTATGTTAGAGTGGTGTATTATTTGGGGGTTACGATCCAGTAAAAAAAATTAAAGCCTTTTTTTAAATTGTCGACGTTTCGCAACTTTATTGTTGCATCCTCAGGACACTATATCGTGCATGAAATCCATATTATCAGTCTTTACCTACTCCGTTGGTGGGCAGATATTTCCTAACCCCAAATAATACACCACTCTGATATAAGCACAAGAAGATCGTTAACGAAAACCATTTAGAAACTGGGAAATATATGCGGACCAACGGCGTAAGTAACAATAAAGTTGCGAAACGACGACAATTTAATTTCTTACTAGATTTTAACCCCAAATAATATACCATTCTAACAAAATATTTTTAACATTGTTCCGCCGTATTTGATGTTTACCAAAATATTACCAGGTCATTCTTTTACGACCTAAAATTTTTTGTCAAAATTTGAAGTCAATCGCATAAGTAGTATTTAAGCTATATCGCGAACTGATCGACAGACAGACGGACCGACGGAATTGATAAAACATTTTTTTTTGGCATCTGGGGACGCTAAAACGTGAAGATGTGTAAAACTTGAGAGGGTGATTTTACACGATTTCAAAAATTTTATTTGGCGGCTATTTTGTTCCGCCTTCCTGAATTAGTAACACAGTTTTACTAGTTGATCCTTATACCATATTTAGTTATGGCACATAATTTGAAATTAATCCATTAAGTAGTTTTTTTTCAGGCTGAATTTTGCCAGTTCATTCCCACATAATACTTGATATTGTTGCAAAATTTAAGAAAAATTGGATAAGTAGTTTTTTAATAATATTTTTTTTAACATTTCACTAGGCGGCCATTTTGTTTCGGCATATTGGATTTTTATCAAAATATTACCAGGTCATCCCCATATGGCCCATAACTTTTGATAAAGAAGTCAATCGGGTAAGTAGTCTTTAAACTATGCCGCGAGCTGACAGACAGACAGATAGACAGACCGACAGACAGAGAGACAGACAGATCGACGAAATTGAGAAAACATGTTTTTCGTCATCTAGGGACCCTGACACATGAAGATCTGAAAAAATCTTGAAGGTGATTTTTTCACAATATTTCATTTTTACCAGAGAAGTAAATAGATTTTTGGGGGGAGGGGAACTCAAAGGACAATAAAAAATACTAAAAAAAAGGTAATTTTGAAAAACGCTTGAGAATTTAAAACCAATAAAATTCCCGCTTTAAGAAAAAAGTGTTCAAAAATCGGATGTAAAGAATTTTCATTAAAAAAACAATGTGCCTAACTTCAATTCTTGATCGGTTTAGTACAGGATTTGTATAAAGTTATTACCAATTGCATGTTGCATATATAAACTGTATTATCTGTAGGGAGTAGAATTCTGTACGATGAAAATTCTGGATAAAGGCGAATTTACCGATTTTCGATATCAACGTGAATCTATTGTAACACAAAATTTCCGATTAAATTCTGACTTTCGTTAGCAATACATATAATATTGTATATATGCACTAACGGTAAATTAAATCCTATATTGTGCATGCTGATTACCTTTAATTAAAAAGTATCGTCTATGAATTTAAATGATTAACTGTCAAATGAAGTATATCATCGTGTCGCAGACAGTTCACGTTTGTATCCTTTCTTTTTATTTCTTTCCGTTGGGCTCATCCAAGATCAGTTCACGTCTCTATACCATTGTTGGGGCCTATATAAACTACAACACGTTCGGGAAGTCACATAATAGTATTAGATTTTTTGAGTGTCGAGACGCGTCTACGAGGATAATGAAATCATTACTATTATTACCGGTGCTGTTTGGTGTGGTGTTAAGTTTTCCAAGCATAAGGGTGGGTGCCTTTGATATGTGTTTAATATTTTGTCTGTGTAGTGGATTATAACAAACCCCGCGTATTTAAAAATGTGTTTTAAATGAATTTACTTTATTCGAATTTGTCTATATTAAAATTATTGATGGAAAAAATATTAATTGTATGCGTAATGTGCAAGTCCATATCCCCGTAGGGCAGTTTCTGGACACAATGGTGCAGGTTAATTCAAAAATGTTGCTGTTTAATTATTAAGAATTCTTAACTAAGCATGGTAGGGTAGGTTATACAAATTAGGCTGCAAAAAATTCCCTGGACAGAGGGGGAGGTTGTGTTGCCACTTCACGACGTTATGAGAATTTAATCAATTAGGAAAATTCAAGAAAAATTAAATGGAAGGGTAACTTTTAACTTCGAATTATTAAATAAAAAAAACTAGTTAGGTTTTACTTATTTTTTAGTACTATAGCATTCGGAATCTTAAGAAAAAAATATGTCTTTTTTAATTTGTACTTGTAAAAATATCCATGAATCTCTTTTTTTATATGTACCAGTATTTTTGATAATAAAAAATCCTAATTTTATCGGTTTTTAATCCTTACATTGGTTAATAAAATTCAGATGAATTAAACTAATTTCAAGTTTATTTTTAAGTTAAAAAAAGATTATGTCATAAATATATGATGTATTATCTTGATTTAATATTAGAAGTTTGTTACAAATTTGATTTCAAGTTCCTTATCATATCTGGTTTTTATAATAACATAGATTTTCATTTTATATGACTCTTATCATTATATTTCAGCGCCTCCCTCCCCCTCAAATTTGAGGTAGTTTTTAACAAAATATATTTTGTTTAAAACAGAACTTATTTAAAAATGTAAATAGAATTTAATATCTTTTTGAACGATATGTTTTGCTCCAAACTCAATGAACATTTTCCTTTTTTTAGATGGTTTGTTTCTTTTTTCAATCCAATTGATATTCCGAATAAACAAATGTATTTATTTATTTTTATCTCATTGGGTTTTCACTAGAAATGGCCCTGATATAATACTTGAATAAGATATACCAAACGTAAAAAAATGTGCTTTGTTGTGCGGAGAATAAAGATTGTTAATAGTATAGACTATTTACAGATATTATATATCAATAATACCTATGGTAACAACGAATTATTTCTATAAATAAATTGCATTAGTTGATATAAAATTGTTATTACAGAAATTCTTTTCCTTTTTGCTTATTATACAGGGAGGCATTTCAATCCAATTGATATTCCGAACAAACAAATGTTTTTATTTACTTTTATCTCATTCTGTTTTCATTAGAAATGGCCCTGATACAACATTTGAATAAGATATACACAACGTAAAAAATTTGTCTTGTTGTGTGGACAATAAAGATTGTTAATAATATAGACTATTTACACATATATGTATTATACTTTAATAATACCTATGGTAACGATGTTATTGAATCATTTCTGTAAATAAATTACATTAGTTGATTTAAAGTTGTTATTAAAGAAATTATTTTTCTTTTTGTTTATTATGCAGGGAGGCATCTCAAGCTTCGACTTTTTTTCTTTGACTTTTTATATGCCGTTTTATTTCGCGACAAACTGAAGGTAACAGTGACTGGGAACCACATATTAATAAATCAAAAAAACTGTCTGCACCAAAGGAATGATACTGCCTTAAAGACGCAAGTAGGACTCTCAAACATTCCTGCAGTTGTAAAAATTTAACCTTAGAAAAAAAATATAAAATTGTAAAATTAGAAAGCCTCCAAAATCGGGAAATTCTCCTTTGCTGCGTACTTACAGTTAATAGAGTTTATACACTGAACGACATTAAAATGGAGCAGCTTAAAATAATAACCAAATTTATCGGTTAATAACTTTTTAGTTTTGGGCCGATTTTAATGATCTTTTTAAAAAAATACACATTAAATATTCTACTTTTTGAAACTTTTTTCATTGTAGGGTGTTTTATACCAGGAGAATCAAAGATACGTTTTTCTTGGTTCAACTTTTGAACACCCTGTGGAATTATTTGACAGTGGAAAATATTTTCAAATTTATTCTCCACTAAAATGTACCTTTCTTGAATATATTATTTTTTTGTTAACCTGGGTAGCTCTGTTTTTGTTAAAGATATATGATTTTAAACAAAAGATTGCACATTTTAAAAACTTTTTACTTTTTTTAACCAAATTAACAATTAACAAGCATATTGAAAAAAATATAATGGCGGATTGACGCGACTTTCAATCTTTTTCTACCTAAGAGTTTACGTGATAAAGTTAATATACTTTAATATATTACCCTGACATTTGGTGTATGAAGTGCAATTAACTAAAAAAGTAATTTCGCCTCACCGTGAGCTACATACACCCTAAGGTGGAATCTATTTTATCGTCAGGATATTTCGATTATTATAAACTTTAATTAATGATATAAATATATATATATATATATATATATATATATTTATATATATTATAAAAATATCGTGTTTCATATGGTTTTCGGGTAACTTAATTGCACGAAGTTCAATTTTACTAATCATTTTACTTTTTGACAATATGTATTGCTGATTTTCTAGAAATATGTACAGATGATGGTTTTTATATAATGACTACCATGATTCTAACATTTCATATGCGGTGAATCCATTAGGAGCTATTTGTTTATTTTATTAGGGACGTCCAAATTTTAATCTAGGTTTAGACCTCGAAAACTTTACAGCTGACCTTTGCAATAAAATTTGGTATAAACAGAACTAAAAAGGACCAAATAAAAAATTTTATAAAAAAATCAAAACCAACTTTAAAAATAAGCACAAAAAATTAAAACTAATAAAGACAGGAAATAGAGATTATATTTGTAATATATATCGACACTCAATTCATAAAGGTCTTTTTGTGATTAAGTCATTTAGAGTTAGTTTGACAGTTTAGAGATAATTTAAGTAAACTATAACATAATAAAATTGTTATGTAAACTAGGCACTATAATCTACATAAAAAAAATACTCACCCTGGACCATTGACAACCACGGGAATTCCTAAAAGGTGGCAACCCCATTTTTATTTTCTTAGCATTTGGTAGAGTTCCTTTGTTCTATTAATATATGTTATGAATTTGATTATACATTGTATACATCTAAGCAATATTTAGAGTAGGTACTTATTCTGTATAAAAACTAGACAGAAATTAAAAAAAAGGCTTCATATACCGGATTATTTTCATGCTCTAGTTTAGAGGGTTTTAATAATCCCGTTTTTATCGAATTGACTACACTCGTACAAACTAGAAAGATAAGAAGTTGAATGAGGAATCTTGATAGGCACGGTTAAATAATTTTAAATATTAGCTGATATAACCATTTATTCTATTTAAAATTTTATGAAATGTAAGGTTATTATTATAACAACTCCCACCTTTATATGAATTTCAATATACACAGAGATGAACAGAAGAGAAAAACTTATGAGGGGGGGATTTTGTTAACAGATCTTTAAATTTTACCAACAGATTTAGAACTTTGCCAAGACAATATTAATTCTTCTTGACATAAAAACTTTAACATATAATCTGATGACTAAAAAAAACTGACTCTAAGGTAAGGAAAGCAGTTTGAAGTAAGAGCTGTAGATTATATTCCCACCAATAAGACAAGATTTTGACAACAGGATAAAATATTGAGTGTCCGCTCATCCCTCCTATATAAGTCTAGACCTGAATATACACAATCAATATTAAAATCCACACACACAGTTATACAAACGGTTTGAGATTTTCAATTTAAACAAGTGTTTTCGTTTACTTAGTTACATTACATTTCATTTTAATTTAATTAACTTCCATCAATTTTATGATACTATTTCAGTAATTATATTCAAAATTAGCTTAAGATAAATAAAATCTCACTACATTCACACTTATTCTATTGTGCAGTCAACAAAAAACAAATTTGTAGGTATTATTATATATATAATTTACTTATAATATAGCTGTATTCTATGACTGTAAATACTAAAATAAAGCAATAATGATAATTAAGTGGGAAACTCTAACTATTTAATTCTTTAGATCCCACCTTAAAATATAGGTAAATGTAAAAATATTTTTTGTAGAATTCCCTTCCAGTCTACTTAAATTCACTATGACACTGCATGCTAACTTTTAATGGTATACAAATATTTAAATTTTTTTGGCACATCGATATTAAAGAATAGAAACAGAATAAGTAACTGGGCAATCACCAACCATATATCACTGTATACATAAAATAATATGCAGTGAAATCGTTTTGCACAGGGGAGCTGCCAACGACATGCTGAATTAGTCGATTTCAGATCTTGCTGTTGCATGTTGGTGTGATTTTTATCGTTTTCATAGCAATCCTAGTAATTTATTATTAATCTTATTTTAGATAATGCCAGAATATTTGCCACCACCTCAGTTGCTGACGCTTCCAAGTAATGCCACAAGTATTCGAAATGACATAACTGACTCATTTAGTTGTGAAGGAAGAGATTATGGCTACTACGCCGATGTAGAAAACGACTGTCAATTATTCCACGTATGCCTTCCAATGAAGTATTTGGATGGAAGGAGTCAGATGTACCGATGGAGTTTTATTTGTCCGGAAGAAACAGTTTTTAATCAGGTTTGTAATTGAAGTGTTCAACAAAACGATCCACCCTTTCAATCTTTGCCTCTTTTTTTAAACTGACTCAACTTATTAAAAAGTCTACTTTATCATATGCGGATTAAAAGTTTATTCTGCCCTTACGCAAAAACATCATGATTCTATTAAGAAATCTTGTTCTGGGGTTTAGACCGTTTCAAATTGCAATTACTTTCTGACGTTTTGCCTGAGATTGCAAGAGGCTTACTGCCCAAGATCAAAACTAGTCGCGCGGAGATAGACCCGAAAACTGAAAAACCTTGAACCATTGCGGAGTTGTGGCCTATAAAAAGTAGATGACGATCGGATCTGCTCCAAGTCTATATTCACCCTAATAGGAGGATAACCATGGTTAATTCAAGCTAGGTATCCATTTCTTAAATTTTTCATTTAAATTACTCCAAAAGGATCTTGAACACGATTCTAAAGCTGAAATATTAAAATATCAATCCCCTTCACTCATATTGGGGTTAATTTTAGCCTATTTACCTTGTTTTCAAATCATTCACGTAAATCACTCCAAATTCTTTACTAGGGGGGTTTTCAAGGGTGCTGAACACGGTTTTAAAGTTGAAATTGAAATATCAACCCCCTCTTCATCACTATTAGGAGTTAGTTTTAGTTTATTTCCCTGTTTTTAAAACATTCATGTAAATCACTCTAAATTATCTCAAATTCATATTAAATTTTTTACTCGGGGGTTTTCAAGGTTACTGATCATAATTCTGAAAAATTTCATCCCCCCGATTTGAACCCCACTTCACTCTTATTGGGTTAACCCATTATCGCTCAATCGACTGTAGACAGATATTTGCTAAAAAAACTGTGTTTTTCGGAAAACAAGAGACTAAAAATGACTTCTGGGGAACTATGATTCATGACTCAAATTCGATGGCACGTGAAAATTGCTTCTTTATCCCCTCCAACCCCTATTTCCATCCTCTAGAGGGATAAACATATTTTTTAATTGACCACAAAATTGGAATCAGCTTTGAAACCCCCGGAGGAACCAGGTTTGAAAACTCAAATCCCTCTCCAAACTTTTTTTTCACCCCCTATAGTGTATATAATTTTAAATTGACCCCAAAAGTAGAATCAGAACATTGAAAAACCACCCGAGTATAAAATTTGGAGTGATTTTTTAAAATATTTTATTTGTCGGCATTTTGTTTCGCTATCTTGATTTCGTACCAAAATTTGTACCTCTATGTTACTCTTAGTTCCGGCGTAAATTTTAATTTTAAAATCGATCGAATTAGTAGTTTTTTTAGACTGATTTTTCCAAGATTTTATTACGCCGCCATTTTGTTTCGCATTCTTGGATTCGTACCAAAATTTTACTATTCATTATCACACATGATTTTTGTGCAAAATTTGAGGTACACTGGATAAGTAGATTTTTAGTAATAATTTTTATATTTATTTTACCAGGCCTCCGTTTTGTTTCGCCATATTGAATTTTTACCAAAATATTTTTGACCAAAATTTGAAGTCAATAGATTAAGAAGTTTTTAGATATCACATAGGCCGACAGACGGACAGACCGACGAATTTGAGAAAACACGTTTTTGGCATATAGGGACCCTGACAAGATTCGTAAAAATTTCGGAGGGTGAATTACTACAATACTTGCGTAGTAGGTACCCAACGAAAACCGTTGGATTTCGTTGAATGTCTGGATAATTGGGCTAAGAAGTGAAGCAGGCACAGTACAACGACAACAGTGTCATCTACACACAATGTTAATCTTTTTTCATGTGGAAATTATAATTAAAAATAAATACTAAGTGGTTAAAATAGTCTGTGGGTAGAGCGCTCTAATTAAAAGAAAATATCCAGGTTAGTCAAGTGGAAACTACTGGTGAAACCGGAGAAAAAACACTTTATATTTTAAACATATAGATAATGTTATTTGATCATATCATCTAGACTGAAAATACGTTTCTAATTTTAGGAAATATTCACATGCACCCGATCAGATGAAAGTATTTCATGTGCCGATTCACCTATGTTTTATGATTTGAATAGGAGTTTCGGAATTACCGAAGTTGAAGATTCAGACACAGAAATGCCTACTGATGCTCTTGAAGAAACTGCTCCGTATGTCCCCGACCAAGTTATGCAATCTGTTGGCCGTAGCTTTAAAAAGAAAGGAAGAATAGACTAACTTACTATTGTAATTTTAAATATGTAACATAGAAAGTTATTTGAATATCTCAGATAATTCTCATGAGTTACCTAAATCGTATTTTCGCAAAAGACTATCACGACTAGTTTTGAGAATTAATTATTACTTATCAAGAAAACTAAGTACTATCTAATTAAGTCTTTGTTATCAACTTCTCATAACTTTCGTGACTCTTATTATTCTCAGGAAGCAACAATTTTAGTATGTATAAAAAGTGTTTCGTCTTCTCAAATGGTTACTTGCTCCTTTGGTATTTTTTTTATTTTGTAATAAATTACCTTAGTAATGTAGAGCGACTACCTCTGAGGCAAAAAACGTTTAAATAAATAATTTATTTTATGTAATATATTTTTATTTTTTTTAGTCCAAATTAGCATATTGGACAAAACATCTCCGAGTTCGACATACGCCTAGTCTAAAAACAATACTACAAAATTGGGTGCTGTTGACCATAAAATTGCTTTTGTTTTACATAACTTTTTTATAAGCTTTCTTGCGATGTATTCCTAAAGCTAAAATAATAAAATATATATACGAATATTCCAATACATATTCACCACTTCAACTATCATACAGAGCATGTTTTTCACAAAATTGTCATTACACTACATCATTAACTTTATAATAAGTTTAAAGGGACTTTGATCAGCATCATACGTTTTACTATATCGATATATACAATAAAAACACCGCTAAAGTTTATAAATCCATTTTGTAGTGGGTAGTCTATATTTTTGAAATTTGTGTTTTTTTTATTTTCGCCGCGCTACAGCTCGATAACGGTAAGTCAGGGAAAAATACTTTTAAAGGGCGACCGTAGAGGGAAAATGGGCATTTCTTTTCGTAAATAAACAATTTCCGTGAGGCGTATAATAACCAATCAATGGCGTTAGATAGGATTTTTTTTGAAATCCCGTTGACATCAAGTTCAGGCTGCTATGGTTAATTTTTTACATAATTTTTTTTCGGATTCTACATCTAAAATCTCGAACAAATCCGTTAACGGGCAATATCGGAGCACGGGATGTCGCTTAAAAAACAAAAAAGGGGTAAACATGGGCATTCTGCCAAGACGAAACCCGTCAATTTTTCGTTTCGTGTTTCGACCTTCCAGTTATCCGACTTTAGGTTTTGTTTAGTTAATTAAAAATGTCTCGTTCCGGAAAAAAAGTAAGGAAAATAATACAGAAGACCAAAATACATTGCTACAAAATACAAAAAAGTCCAAAGAGTGTGTGGAGACAAGTTTTGCAATTTTCAAATCTCATGATTATGCATTTAATATGAAGGAAAAAAGAAAGTGTGTTAAATACAAAATCAAAATTGAAAAAGATACAGATTTGAGCTGCCGGAGATGCAAACCGCTTTATTTAACGATTCGTTTTCAAAAATTTAGCGTGAAGAGGAGAAGAAGGATTTCAGCTTGCATCCAATATTTTATGGAAGAACAGATAAAGAAGGTAATTTAACTGGATGGATTGAGTACGATCCAGTATTTTCTAAAATCGTCTAGGGTTGTTCAAAAAAGTTATTTGACAGTAAATGGTTAGGTTAGGTTAAATAATGAAAAACCAGATGTTTGCCCTGTTCGGTTGTTCAGAAAATTGTTGGCTAAAAGAACCAACCATATAAAAACAGAAAGAATATTTTTAACCTCAAATCCAAATTGGAATCATCTTGAGTCTAAAAGATGGGACAAAAATTGTCCTATTGGGAAAAAGGGTATATCAGCTTGGTTTAAATCATCGAATGGTAGTATTTGGTAACTAAAAGCTTAGTATATATATATATATATATATATATATATATATATATATATATATATATATATGTATATATATATTAGTTTTATGTTAACGTCAAAAAGTTTCTAGTAAATATGTTACACTTATAGGGATATGGAAACAAATGTTTATATAAAACACACCTTAGTTAGTAAAACCAGGAAGTTTAGTTTAGAGAGTGAAGTAGGTATTTCTGTAAGTATGACAAATCTGAAACGACATAAATTTAGAGAATGTTTTTACCTTACAACAAGAGAACGAAGAGGTTGAGATGAAATAAAGAAAGAGCCATATTTACTTGCTCTATTTATGAATTTAATTTATATATAAAATCGCATTAAAAACTTAACCAATCGGTGTTACGCTAGGTCGTCAATCTCACCCCAAAATATAGATCTATAGTGGAATTATTATAAATTTATCTCCAAATCGCTTTCACAATTCTGATTTTCTGTTGACAGATTCCAATACATGTCATATATATATATATATATATATATATATATATATATATATATATATATATATATATATATATATATAAATCAAATCGTTGATGCGCAGGAGGAATAGAATAGGCTAAAACTGAACCACGTGGAACGCCTATGTTGATTTTGTGGAAGTCAGACAAATAACCATCAGCCACTACAGAAATAACTCTATTAAAATTAAAACTAGTAATCCAAGTATGAAGTTTTAGAAGAAGGCCATAAATAGGAAGTTTGATAAAAAGTGCGTCATGCCAGACTTGATCGATTGCTTGAATATGTCGAGAGTAATAATTTGGTGTTGCCCGTCATCATCATTCATCATTCATAGAGGTTCTGTAACAATACTGTTGCATTTAAGACCTTACCTTATAAAGTGGTAGGTAATCAATAAATTGGTTGCTCTTTTTAGTATTCTCTTAGAATCTGGAAACTTTTCTCATGAGAAAGCTATTTTTTAATGAGGGTTTTGTTTTTCTTTAGAAGTTTTTCCAGATATTCCGGTTTTCCAAGTTTTCCTCCGGTGTGCGTGTTAAAATTCAAATATTTTATTATGCCATGACACTATAAATTAGCTCATAGTAGGCTCCCTATATAGTTTCATCTGACACACACTCATGCAAGTTCCGCGTCACGAACACTATTTCTAAGCCTCTTGCACACATTCTCCACACGCATACCCCACTTTAACGTGCTGTCCAAAAGTACTCTCAGAAACTTGTCGTACAGAACATTGTTGCTAGTAATGCTTTTTCTTAGAATAAAAGTCATGTTCTGTGTTTTATCTCGGTTAAGTAGTAGAGATTAGGAAAAGAGAGAAATGCTTATTGCTGGTAACTTAATCGGGACTCTCTAGGAATAAATTGTGAGGTACCTGGCAGTAAAACAGTGAAGGGGGTGCGGGCTTGTGTCTCCCTGGAAAGTCAAAAATATGCTTTAATGTCGAATCTTATTGGCAATATTTCTAAATTAACCTAGATATAAAGTATCTCGAAAAAATCTACCTGCACTAACGAAGCTAAATGAATTTTTGTTTCAATAATTTGATTCTCCGTTGGAATGGTGTTTGCCTCTTTTCAACTGGTTGCCTTCTCAGAATGGTATCGATTTGCTTCTCATTAATGTCGCGGATCCCTGTAGTCAGTGTTTTTCCGACTCAATTTTCTTAAACAATCTATTCTAATTCTAAAAACAATTTATAATATCCCAAATATACATAACAGAATCTTAGACATTGTATTAACAAAATCTTTAAAAGTAAGTGTTAGTGACTGAAGATACTCGTACTGTGTCGCTAGATAATCCTTGCACTAATTATCTAAATAATTTATTGTATAATGATTTACATGCTTCCGTTAATAAGGATATATGTGAAGTTTTTTCTAAATAGTTTAGCAGCGTCTTTGAACTGTGTGCGACCACGTTTCAAATTAACCCATTTCAAATAGTTTTATTACAAATCATATTTCAGAGCAAAGTATTAAAATAGCATTAACGAATCTTGATCCAAATAAAGGACTGTGTCTTGATCGTATTTCTGAATCTTTCCTGAGGTCATGTCCAAGTCTCTGTCAGCCTTTGTATATAATATATAATAAGTGCATTTTTGTTGGTACCTACCCCAAACTCTGGAAAGTGGCACAAATAGTAAAAAACTAGTGTGATTAATTGCAGACCAGTTATCCTTTAATATTAAATGTGTAATAAACACTAATCATCATGGTTTTTACAGAGGTCTCTCCGTTCTTACAAATTTAATAACCTTTACTGTGTATACCGATTTTTCAAAAGATTTCGATAGTCTATCACTCTACTCTTTTAATTAAATTTGGTAATTTCGGGATACACGGCAGCTTGCTTCAGCTGAAGAAAAGTTATTTAAAGAGCAGGAGTCAGTATATAGCACTGAACGGTGTTTGATTGAAATATACAGATTGGATGGGATGCCCCAGGGCTCGCATCTAGGCCCTTTACTATTTAGTATTTTCTTGAACGATATTGGAGAGTCTTACTGTCTATACGCTGATGACCTTAAAATATTTAGAATTATTAATGACGGAGTTGATCTTAGAAATCTGCAAACCGATATAACTTGCTTTTCAAACCACCGTACAAAGAATAAGCTTTTTATTAATTTAGATAAGTGCCAGTGCATCATGATTCCTAGGAAAATATTGAGGCCCCACAGAAATTACAGTCTGTATCTAAATTACACGAAATTGAATTATAGCGATACTGGAAAAGATTTGGGTGTAAGTTTCGATTTCAGACTCACGTTTGATAAACACAGCTAATTACTCAAAATGCGCTAAAGAATTTAATTTTTTTGCTATGTATTACTAATGGATTTTTGGAGAGAGAGAGAGAGAGACAGAGAGGGATTTTTTTACGTATAAGGAAGATTTAAAATTTTAAATTATGCAGTCATCAGAGAGCCAAAGAAAATGTTTGGTATATTTTGGGTTTATAAAATTCATCAGATTCAGAACTGTTTAAATAAAATTTCATTTAATGCAAGTTCGTATATTCTTTGCAATAGGCAGATATTCTACATTCCTAGGGCAAGCTCTAATTACTTTTTGGAATCACCACTTATGAGATGCACACGAGCGTTTAATAATATTGTTCAAACCGATTGCGATTTGTTTAATTTACGTTAAAATGCATTGCAAGCTAAACAAAATTGCGCCTTTGTAGCGTTAAACTGGTCAAGGTTATTTGCTTTGTAGTCTAGGATTATATAGAGGTCCTAGATTAAGGTTAAAGTCATTACTCTATCCCTCACTATCAATTTCAGTCTTGGAATCACTGTAGTGGCGGCTATTCAGGTGAAGTAGGTGAAGTGCTACTTCACCAGGAAAAATAAGCAAGCAAAGATCTAACTATATTTATTATATATCTCTTAAAATTTAAGTTTTTACATTTATTTATTCACCTAATTGGCAAAAAATAAACTGTACATCTCGAATAAATATTTTACTTGACCGTTGGCGGCATGTCTTTTTAAAACTTTCAATCGAACTTTATTATAACAACTATAACAATGGCGGAAACCGCTTCGACTTTGCTGGAGGTGCTATGTTTAGTTTACGATTTTCCTGCTATGTTGCCATGACAACGCCTATGCGACGACGTCGAGCACATGGAAGAATACTCTTAACCAGCGCCATACAACGCTCTCGGTGTATTGCTAACGCAGTACGCTGCACCAACGTGTCGTTCAGTTTGAGGTGGTTGTTTACTTTTATTTTCGCGGATTTCGCTGCAACCGGTTAGTTTCTTTGCAGTTTGCCTGACTGTTTTGTGTTATATTTATTTATGGCGTTGTTACAACTTTCTTTGTTGTCGGATTTATTAATTTACATTATTGATGAATCCACGTTAATTTACATTATTGATGCAAATCACGTGGTTTGCATTTTGTTGTTGCAGCCTGGTTTTCGGCTTACAAATGGTTATGTAGTATTCAAATAATACAAAAATTGTTTTGCTGGCCTAGTTTACTAGTTTCCAATAAATATTCAGTGTGGAATAAGGAAAGATTTGCAGGTATGTTAAATATATAAAGGTCTTTACATAAACATGAAGACTCGGCGGAGCATTTAAAATGCGAATTAATGCTAAAAACTTTTGTAAAAAATCAAAGCACTATAGCTGACACTTTAAAAGAAAATATTAAACTATATAAAATACATTTTAACGAAAACGTCCGATTAAATAGACTATTTATGTGCTTGGTAATTGACGCAGTTTTGTACCTTACAAAACAAGAGTTAGTCTTTCGCGGCCATGATGAGAGCATCGAGTCAATAAATAGGGGGAATTTTAAAAAGCTTTTAGGTTTATTAATATCGAGAAGTTCCCAAGAACTAAAAGATCATCATGAAAAAATTAAAAATGTTTTTACTGGTGACTCGAAAACTATTTAAAACGAAATAATTGAATGCATTTCTGATTATTTAAATGATCATGTAAAAAACGAAATAATGAACACACAGTTTTTTTCTGTGCAAGTGGATGACACCACTGATATTACGCAAACTTCCCAGTGCTCCATAATTTCAAGATACGTTAATTCAGAAGGTTCAGTAGTCGAGAGATTCTTAGGATTTTATAATGTCAGCTCCGATAGAACGTCGGAAAATTTATATTCTCTATTGGATCAAATTTTGGACCAATTTGACTATAAACATAAATTAATAGGGCAATGTCACGATGGCGCAAGTGAGATGTCTGGCCATCTAAATGGCCTACAAAAAAAAAGCGCCGCAGGCTGTATTTGACCATTGTCTTGCTGCTATGAAGGATACAAGAATTGATTTAGTATACAAAATTTTGGTAAGTCGTAAAAAAATATTCTACCCCTTCCACATATAAAAAAAATTCTGGAAAAAAATTATTGCGATATTTTCTTGCTTCATTTACTCTTCACTTACTTTTTCACCCGCGAGCCGCCACTGGGAATCAGGTTTGGAAAATTCTATGTCAGGAACACTGGCGTGTCGAGTTTTTAGGGCCTCCCGCAAGAACTTTCTTGGGGTCCCCTGCATAATTTCTCCCAAAAAATAAGTAAATACAAAATGTCATAAAGTTAATAACAAAAAAAAAACATAAAATAAAAAATAACTCTAGTAAAAAATTTAAATAAAAAAAAGGAACCAAGGATATTAATATATCATATTATTAATCTTAATATGTAGATTAATAGGTATAGGTAAACTAATAAACACGAAACAAAAATTAATTAAACATTAAAAAATAATAACTATACTCTGGTTCAAGCAAAACTAAAAAATAATAAAACACAAAGAGTACAGGAATCGTTTTCTTTGGCGGTACACTAAACTTTTTTGTTTTTGTATCGACTAGATAAATACTTATCAGCTAGTTCGTCAATATTTACGTCTCTAGCCCTTTCGTGCTCTATTCGGATAAAAGCTAAAGAACTAAGACGACTTTCAGTCATGGTCGACCTAACGACATTTTTAATTAATTTCAACATTGAAAATGATCTTTCCGATTGAGCTGATATTATAGGAAGGACAAGAAATAATTGGAATGCAGAACACAGTTCTGGTATACTACATAACAATAATTAATTTTTTTTCGAAATAATAGTTTGCGAATTGACGAGTTGGATTAAGGTTTTTAAGGTTGTTATACAATAATGATTTTATCTGAATTAGCTCAGTTGCTAGTTGAAAAGTTAAATCGTTTGAATATTTCAAACAAACAAACAAACAAAAGTATGCTTTATTGCCGCAGAAAAATTTTACAATTTTATGGACAAAGCAAAATATACCTAAAAATAGGACATATCAAAACATTAATCGAAAATAATTTCGACAGGTCAGTGCTTTTTTTAAAAATGTAAATTATCAATTTACCAAATCGTAAAACACACGTTAGAATATAACATAACATTGCAAACAGTAAATGAATCATGATAACCTTATAAAAGTAAACAAACACACATGTACGAGGTGAATAATTTCGATGCCATTGAAATCAAAATTGCAACTATGCGACCTTAAACTCTATGTTATTATAGTTATACAAATAATTGTGATGTTAAACAGAAGGTATATTGAACTAGTGTAGAATGTAGTATACAAAAAGAATTAAATTGTTTTTAATCCAATACCTAACAAAAATAATTAAGTTTTAAGTGAATGTTCGACAGTTCTTTTCCCTATATAATGATTTACAAAATTCTATGCTACGAGTTAGGACATGACTCACAAAAGATTTAAGTAAACAAGCGAGTTTAGTGACAATTTAAAGAGACTTACTCACTGAAAAAAAAAATCATTAACGCTGTAAAATGGTCTCTCAATGAGGTATGCTTTGGTGTTTTTTCGAAATTGTGCAAGCATAGGGATAGATTTTAAATGTACTGGCAGATTGTTGTAAAGTTTTATGGCGTTGTAAATAATTGATTTTTTTATTAATTCTGTGGAAGGAATGGGAAGATAAATATCATGCCTAGTGTTTCTGGTTGGGTATACATGTTGTGGCCTTTCTGGGAGGGTGTTTATATGTTTTCTCAGCAAACATACCGTTTCCAAAATAAATAATGCAGGAAGTGTTAATATTTCATGTTTTTTGAAATAGTATTGGCAGTGAGCTCTATTATTTAGACCAAACAAATAACAAATGGCTCTCTTTTGAAGCATAAAAATACTACGAAATTGCTCGGTGGTACAGCAGCCCCAAAAGGGAAGGCCATAGCGGAGGTGGGATTCAAATAAAGAGAAATAAGTAAGTCTGGCAGAAGGAACGTCTAGTTCTTTTGAAACTGATCGAATGGCGAAGCAGGCGGTAGAAAGTTTTTTAGTTAAGGTGTCAATATGATTAGACCATTTTAGGTTGTTATTTATATTTAAACCCAGGAATTTAACCGACTCTACGTATTCAATATTGCTGTTATGTACCTGAAGTGGTTGTAAAGTTCCCTTATAAGATAACGCCACCGTTTTATCGACGTTAAAACAAAGCATATTGGAATCGGACCAAGCCTTAATTATAACCAAGTCTTTGGAGATACTAGAGTGTAAAGACGTTGTATCAAAATCACTCCATGTTATGCTTGTGTCATCAGCAAAAAGGGAGATTAGTTTTTTCGCCGCCTTTATGAAGTGGAATAATTATAGCTGTTTTAAGGCAATCAGGGAAAACACCTTTTATAAAGGACTCATTTATTAATGTTGTAAGGGCCTCTATGACTGGGAGTGGCAAGTTCAGGAATATTCTAATTGATAGGCCATCAGTGCTACACGAAGATTTACTTTTGATATTATTTATTACCTTCAATAGTTCAGTGTTGCTAACGGGACTTAAGAAAAAGCTATCAGCTAAATTTTTTGAAGGAGGGAGAAACGAAAGAGGGTCCAAACTTGGCGAGATACTAGAGGTAACATTTTTGCTTACATTAATAAAATAATCATTTAGATCATTAGCCCCTGGCAAGATCTGAGTCACAGGGTTTGATTTGTTTCTGAGGTTATTGATGATGGACCAGGTTTCTTTTAAAACGTTATTAGAGTTTGTTAGACGTTTTCGGTAGTGTAATTTTTTTGCTGACTTAATAAGAGTAGTGTAGATCCTCCTATAATTAGAGATATAGTCGAGAATAAGAAAGGAGTCGGTGAATTTTTTTATATATGAGAGCGAGCGCATATTTTTAGCAGAAATTCGTATTCCTTTCGTGGTCCACGGTTTATGCCGCTTAGGTTTGACATTCTTAAGCGGGAAGGCCTTGTTAAAAGCACTTAAAGTTTTATTTAAAAAAGTTCTGAAGTTTGTATCGACATTATCAGATTCAAAATTCCAATTGGTGTTAAAGCAAATATTATGAAATACTGAGAAATTTGCGGCCGAGAAAATTCTGCCCCGATGGCGAGATCTTGGTAAGGGCCTAATAGGTAAACTAAACCTGGAAATTACCGCCTCGTGATCGGAAAGACCTGAGTTATAGACCTGTGATTGCACCTCTGATGGAGAAAAATCAGACGCCATGTAATCGATGATAGAAGAAGAGTTTTTTGAAATTCTAGTTGGCGAGGATACATGCATTGAAAGACCGAAAGAGTCGAATATAGAAATTAGATATTTCTGGATGGCACAAACAGTAGCATAGTCAATATTAAAGTCCCCGCATAGAATTTTTTTACCTTTAATCGGTAGGCTGTCTAGCAAACTTACCAGGCTATTTAAAAATGATTGTACATCAGAGTTTGGTGATCTATAAATACAAATTACATAAAGATCAAGGTTTTGATTATATACTACAGAGAATTCAAAAGAGCTATCCGCTAACAAATGATCATATTTAGATACCGACATGAAATCTCCATTTAGGGATAGAATCAGTGTTCCCCCATGAGCATGAAAATCGAAATATATCTTATGTAGGGTTCTATAATCTATAGGAATGCCTTCAGAAGCCAAAAACAGCCTGGTGCTTGTATTTGTAAACCCTTCAAAGTGAATTGGCGCAGGTTGGTCGTGCAGGAAGGCGAGATATAACTTGAAGGCCTTTAAAATGGCTGGTTCTCTTAGTCTAGACATGAGGAAACGGTTATCAGAACTTTTTTCGGTTCGCGTAAGCTTCACTGTTGGGGGAGACATTGGATCAAAAATAGGTTCTTGGTCAGTAGGAGCTTTCTTGGAAAGACTGTAGCAGTTGTCGCTCAACAAGACATTTGCTTTGCAGGCAGCAATGGCCTCTTTGTCAGAAGATATTATAGTGCATTTCTCTACTAATAAATGAGCTTTTTCCAAAATTTCTGATTCATTTAATTTAACCAATATCTGAGGATTTAGAATTGAGAATGTTGAATAAACTGTTCTAAACGCAATACATCTTTTATCTAGTTGACTTACTATTACATTTAGATACGCATTAAGTACTCTCACTTCTAAATGTTTCATAGGTTTATATATTACGTTATCTTATTATTATCATTTCCAATATATCCGATGGTTGCAAAAATTGCGAAATACGTGATTTTTTTTAACTATGGAAAAAATATTTTATTTGACAAAACATTTTGGACCACAGATATAAATATAAAAACCCAGCTTTCAATCCTGAATATTTATTAACGATTTGTTGAGTACTACTGGAGTTTAGTACATTACATTCAGTCGAGATAATTGATGTTAGGTAACTTCTCCTAACTAGAAGTCGCTCATAGTTTAGTTTGAAAACGTTTCTTTTTCAGTAGCTACTGATACAAGTCACATAAGTAAAAACCAGTGCTGAGTGCATAATGTTTTTGCTTGTTAATGTATTACAACAGTATTTAATCGTTTATGTACTACATAAAGTAGTGTGACTTTTCGGGCGTCCCCTATTTTTGGCCGCTCTTGGACGCCGCGCCGCCCAACTTTCCTTGTACAATAAATAAACCAAAGGTAAAATTCCTGGCTGAATTTAAAAAAAGTGTTTTTAATACAGAGTATCCTAGCCGAGAGTGATCGATTCTAAAGGTTAATAACTTCTAAACGGTTATAGTTTGAACCGTCCAGTTGTTTTGATCGAATTCTGTAAGGCATAAGTTTTTTTATGGAAATTAATGATTTTGTATCACATCTACAGAGTGGCCAAAAAAATCGCATTTTATAATTTGAAAAATCTCACATATTTTAAATGCATATCTTAATGTCAAGGAAATGATTCATGCTTAAGGCCTTCAAAAATCACTAGGAATCATACCGGGAGGGAGTTCAACGTTTTACAAATAAAAAATTAATAATTTGATTAATGATTCCCACAAATGAAGTAAAGTAAAGTATAATTATGTTTCACTAATGATTATTATTAGAATAATCGTTGTATATGTGGTCCAATTGGTCAACACATTTATGATTGCACCAATTCATTATTAAAGGAATCTTGTTTATACATATATGTATGATGTCTTGAGGCATCCTTCTAATCATATTACTATATTATATGTAATACTATAGTGATACAACAACCAAGCCTGAGTTGACGTCCGCATACGTTGGCATTATCAAGAAATGGTACCAAAAGTTTTCTACCGAGGGATCTTTGGAGGTAAAAAGACCAAAAATATGATGATGATGTATGTAGGTATGATGAAGATTTCTTGAATAAACTTTTAGTTGTTCATGAAATAATATTGAATAATCACGGCAAAATATCACTGAGAAAAATGGCTTCTGCTCTAAGTTTGTCAAAAAGTAAATGTCAAAGAGGGACAAACATTTTAGATGTTCCTTATAAAATTCAAATATTTCACAAGCTGTATGAAAAGGGTTACGAGAAAAGATGTCTCACCTGCGAAATTTTATTAGATTTGTTAGATCTCACCCAAATACCGATTTGATTATGTCTGATAAGGCTACATTCTACATAAACGGTCACTGTAATAAAAATAACTGCAGGTAATACAAAGAGTACCAACGTTACCACCTTTTCGTTGAAATCCAGTGTGACGGAACAAAATGGCGGCGTCATAAAATGTTAAAAAAAAGATTAAGAAATAAATTTTCGAATGGCCTGTAATATAAGGATAACATGGCAGAACAAAATGGCGGTTTAATGAAATGGTAAAAAATTGAGTACTAAAAACTACTTGACCAATTGACTTAAAATTTTTGCATGTGGCAAACAGGGCCTGCTAAATTTTGAGTGCGAATCCTATAGCAAAACAAAACGGCGGCCCAACAGAATCTTTAAACATTCGGTAAAATTTCTATTTCCATTACCATCTTTTTATATTTTGTAGACGGCGTAAATAATGTTATGGAAAGTAAATAATAACAATATTAATAATAATAATAATAATTCTATTTTAATATTTTACAAAAATAATGCATCATCCGGAGACAACCCCCGTATTCCGAATGCTAGGCACAAGTACAGGCCCATCACTTCTTTGCCCAACATGTACACGATCCTAAGAGGATGCATTGCAAATCGTATCTATCACCATAAAGACAGTCATAACCTATTAGCTGAAGAACAGAAGGGATGTATTCGAGACCATCAAGAATCCAAAGAACAATCGACTATGTGGTACTTAAGCAGACACAGAAAAAACAACTCAACATACACACTATTTTATAGACTATGAAAAGACGTTTGACAGTGTACCACATTCCTGACTCATAGACGTATAGGGAATATACAAAATTCACCCTATGATCATCAGTTTCGTGGCAACTATCAAGCACCAGTGGAGAACGAACCTGAGGATAAATAATGGCGGCCAATCTCTTACCATCGATTATATACACATTAAAGGGGAATTTACCAAGGGGACTCGTTAAGTCCATTTTGGTTCTGCTTAGCGATGAATCCCCTCTCCACGTTCCTCAACAATACAGGACATGGCTTCAACATCAAAGCCAATAGCTAATATGGATGATATTAACTTCTATGGTGGAAACCATAACCAACTAAAAAAGTTTATTAACGTGACATACACATTCCCGAAAGACATCTATATGGAATTTGGAATGGAAAAATGTACAGCTTTAAACATCGAAGCTCGAAAAGACGCAGATACTTCTATTGCTCTTCATATTGATTTGAGCAATTTCAGCCTAGGTCAAAGCTGAAAGGGCAAAGTCATTTATGGGGATGTAGCCCTACCCAATGGAGCAATAGTTCAAACGATGAACCAAGGAGACCTACAAATACCTAGGATTCCAACAAGCTAGACTGCTCCAAGATAAGCAAGGAAAGACCAAGATGAAAGATCAGTACTTTCAAAGTGTGCGAGCTCTTCTGAAGACAGAACTGAATGCCGGAAACCTCATTACAGCGATTAACACCTATGCTATGCCCGTGCTTACCTACAGTTTCGGAAACTTGAAATCGACTGACACGGAGCTAGAAGGACTACAATGATGACCAAGTACAAGTCACACCACTCAAGATCATTAACTCTCCGAATGACCTTACCATGAAGAGAAGTTGGAACAGCCCTTGTAGACTTGACCGGTGCGTACTCCCGACACCTGCAAAAATAGAGAGATTTGTTCACCAACAAGGAACACACATCAAGCTTCCGTCGCATGGTGACCTTAACTGCCACATACAGATAACGAAGCATCGAACAGGTGGCTGAAGGATAAACAACTATTCCCAGAGACAGAAGGATTTCTGATAACAATATAAGACCAAGTTATTAACATACAAAATTCATCATCAAAGATCGGTCCGTTGAATCCGATAAGTGTCGAAAATGTAGCGAAAGATCAGAGACTATACAGCATATAAGAGCGACATAACTAGATATGTAACATCATACATCAGAAGCTTGTAAATAAATACGGGCTCCTGAACACCTTTGCGCCCTCAGTTCAGTGCTTGAAAATAAAGCCTTCAAACTGTACTACGACCGGATAATTATCACCGACAAACGGGTGACAAATAATCGGTCTGATGTGGTACTGTTAAATAACGAAACAAAGACAGCTTATTTGGTAGATGTCGCTGTAGATAACAACGTGTTGGATAAGTATCAAGAGAAAACGGTCAAGTATGCGGAGCTGGCCATAGAGATACAACAGATGTGCGACTGAATAAGGTTCATGTAATACCGATCATCATATCATCAACTGGACTAGTTCCAACAATACTAGAATAGAACCTGAAAATCATGGGACTGCATACTAACACCTTCATCGACATCCGGAAGGTAGTCCTGCTCAGTACTTTTGATGCATGCATCCCGGATGGGCATGGAACCCAACATTTGTTGAGAAATTGATTTTCAATTGATAATAATAATAATAAATAAGTAAATAAAAAAGCCTTTGATTCGATAGCCCACAGCTGGCTAACCAGAGTGCTAGAATTATACGAAGTCAATCAAAACCTCAGGCTTTTTCTTACGCAAACTATGAGTACGTGGAAAATTAAAATCAATCTGAGAACACAAAAAGAACCCATCGAAACAGAAGAGATCTATATCAGACGAGGTATATTCCAGGGAGATTCACTCAGCGCTTTGTGGTTCAGCCTCTGTGTCAATCCACTCTCAAACACACTGAATAACACAAACTTCGGATTCCACGTTAAACACCAAAAAAATAACCCACACAAAATAAACCATCTCTTGTACATGGATGACATAAAATTATATGCAAGTCCAAAAAAGCACAGCTAAAGGCACTCCTTAAAATCACAGAAACGTTTACCCTGGACATCAACATGAAAAGTAAATGCAAGCTACTTCATATCAACAACAGATAATGGAAAGACCATCTTACGAAGGAAACAATCAACAATGAAACCATAGATAACATGCTCAAAGAAGAAACATACAGATACCTAGGCTTCCATCAGAACACCAAAATTAACCACACACATATCAAATCAGAGCTCAGAACGGAATTTAAAACCAGACTCACAAAACTACTAAAAGCAAAACTGAACTCCAGAAATCTAACGAAATCTATTAACACATTCGCCATACCTATTCTTACGTATTCGTTTGGTATCATTAAATGGCCATACACAGACATAGAACACATTTACATTTTCACACGCTCTGAATTCACTAAACACAGGAAGTTACATCCCAACGCATGCAAGGAAAGACTCACCATCAAGAGAAAAGAAGGAGGAGGGGAATTATAGATATACAATCGCTAAATAAAAAACAAATTTACGAACTCAGAAAATTCTTCCACAACAAACAAACTAACTTCCACAAGGCAATAGCGAAGGCAGACAAGAACTATACACCGCTCGACCTGTCTCAAACGAGCCACGCAGCAGTCGCACACAGTCACATCCAATCACGACTAGAAAAGATAAACACCTGGTCTGAAAAACACTCCACGAAAGACACATATACCACATTAAGCAATACCATATACATAAAAAGCTTTCATATATGTGGTTACAAGAAGGGCAGAACTGTTTCCTGAAACAGACGGCTTCCTGCTTGCCACCTCTTACCATATCCAAAGTCATAGCAACCAGAAACTACCAAAATCACACCATCAAGAACACAATCATTGAAGACGACAGGTGCAGGAGATGTCACCAGCAGAGAGAAACGATCGATCACATAACGAGTGGATGTAGAATAATGACCGGAACTGAATACACCTCGAGACACAACTCAGCAGCAAAGGTCATTCAACAAGTATTAGCCACAACATACAAACTAACGGAGAATACAGACCCTTACTATTATTATATACACCAACATCCATACTTGAAAACGAAGACTACAAGCTCTACTGGGACATTGATATTCATACAGATAAAACAATTCCGCAAACACACCCGATATAACCTTTCAATCCAAAAAAGAAAAGATCACTTATTTAATTGACACGGCTGTCCCCAATGACGAGAACATCCAAGCGAAATACAGTGAGTAGATCGTCAAATACACCGGCTTGGCAAGGGAAATAAAAAAGCTGTGGATTTAGGAAAGAGACATCATTGTTCCTCTGGTCATATCAGTAACAGGCCTCACCCCAACAAGTTGTACACCGCACTTGGCTGAATTAGGACTTAATACAGACATTCACAGGAACATCCAAAAAGCGGTCATTTTGAAAACATGTAGCATCGTTAGATCATTTCTTAATGCACAATAGTTGTTTGTTTTGTCCTGACTTGGTATAATCCCGTTAGTGTAAAGTACATTACCAAATAATTATTTGTATGTAAATAATGTTTATTGTAGGTAGTATAATCTGTACGAGGGTAGGTGTGGGTAAAGGTGATTTTACCGACTTTTTTCGTTTAATGTACAATGAAGATAAATAATATTGTAACAAAACATTTTGAGTAAATTACATTGTTTGGTACTTTTTAGTGATCACGGACAAAAGCGTGGTTTCTAGTTTTATTTTAAATACAATTTTTATCGTCCTCACGATCCGGCAAAAGTCTGCTAGGTTTGTAGATTTTACCGAACTTATATCGCGGGCCTTGGAATATGGAACGTTCCTTCCTTAGAGTAGAATTTACTCTACATGGCCAAACACATGAATAATTCTAGTCTCGCCAGTCCCCAGTCGCCACTCTATAAACTCTTATCTAAGTCGCCACTCGCCAGTTATTAATTTGGAAAGGTTTTGACAGGCAGTTTAAAAACATGAAATTTTTATAATTTTTTTCGTTAACAATGAATTAAATTAACATAGCAAGTATTCATATCACATTTTCCGGAAAACATAAGTAACAACTGAGTTAGTTATCTAAATAACTAATCCTTTCTGTAATATCACATTTTTAATTTTCAAGGTTTACGGATTGTCGAGAATGATAAAACTTGATTTCAGGTCTTGTAACAGCTGATTCCGTTCAGAAATAGCAGTCAGTGTCCTCCTAATGTGGGTAACGTGTGCTCGCGTGGAGCCGCGTTTATGTCGATATCGATTAATGAGTTAAGTTTGTTCGTGAAATAATTTTATTTAAATATGGATTTTACTGAGAAATGTCTAAAGAAACGCAACCCTCTGGAGGGTGCAAATCCATTGTCCGAAATAACATTCACGTAAGTATATAATAGTAACAATGGAGAGAAAGTTTTTAACATATTATTGCGCAAGTTAAAGGAAGAATCACCGCAAAGGAATTTGCACTGTTTTAAACAATAGATGCTATTAAATTAATATATTGTAAATTACATATCAGCATTGGGTCTAATTAAGTATATGATAGTACTAGGAATGAAATACTGTTTTTGACGGTTTTTTACCTACCGGCATTTTAAATTATTTTAATATGATATTGACAATGGTCTTCGACTTGAAACTCGGGAATTAACTGCGATATCGAAATTTGACGAAAAGCGTTTATTTGATGTAATAAAATTTAATTATTTAGGTCCAAAATAAAAACGACGCCGCCAAGAAAGAACTAAACAATTGCAAAAATTTCTAAATCATTATTCCAATAAAAGACACGCTATATCTTAGAAACCAATAAAGCCACATATTTGATACAAACAGCAAAAAAAGTGCTAGGAATATACGTACATTTAAAATTTGGACTTTTAAAGTTTTTACAGTGGTTTTTTCTTGGCGTCGGGGCGCCTATACTAATAACGACGTCGACTTATTTTAGCTCTTAAAAGTTATAATTTACTTTATTAAAAAATTTCCTTTTCACTAAATTTTGATATCATCGCAAATTTGCCAGAAATTTACGTTTGGAATACTTTTCAGCTTGTTTTTCTTTTTGAACCCAAAATGTATCATGCTTTTTTATTTTCACTTACTTTAAGACTTCTTAAATTGTTAAATATTTGTGTATTTATTTTTTACTTTTTCTTCTATTTATATATTTAAAGTCGGTTTCTTAAAAGTGCTTAAAAGCACTCCATACCTAGTAAAAATACGGCGCTATTTCCTGACTTAATTACTTATTTATATAAACTCAAATTTTTACGAAAATATTCAGTAGCCCTTTTGCCCGATGATAACTTAATTTTTGTTTTAATATAAAATGAAAAGATATTTTGATTATTTCGGCGTATATAAATTTAAATGTCATCATCAGCCATTGAAAAACATTAAAAAATAACAAGCAAATTATTGGCATCCATAAGGCAATATCATCGAAATAACTTAAATATTGAAATAGTTTTTACGGAAAATTACACACATACTTTTAACAAATGTTTTAATTAACCATTTAACAAATTTATTTCACTGAAAACTTAATAAGTAACCTCAACAATTAAGAAAATATTTTAAAATTCTAATTTACCAGTCATTGGTATACAAGAACCAATTATTGACACCCCAGTTATTGGCATATTGGAAAGATATTTAAACATTTTAAGTAATCATAGTATATAACTTATACACACAATTGGTGATATCTAGGTTTTCCTTTTGTAACCACACGATTTCTAAGCACTTCAATATTAATCGGAAGAGACTCTGCAAATATGCCCCTTTTACAAATATCTAGAGGTTGTATCAAGAGATTACATTTACGTTTTCAACAGGAATTTTCGCTACAATTTTTAAGCACGAACCATTTCTGCGGAGTACTTCACCGGCATTTAAATTGTTTTCATTGTCCAAACTAAGCTATAAGAACTTACTCTTAATTGCGCCTTTGAAAATTTTAGTTAACAGTTTTTTTTTAGCTTCCCCTTTATTCGGTTTTAGTGTCTGTTTCTTTGCTCTTTTGCCGCGAGTCTAGCAAGTTTTGTCTTATTTTTTTCATGTTCTTTGTCTTTTCGTTGCTTCTCTTCTGCTTTCATTTTTAATAACGGGTAGACGTAATTACGTCTTAGTCGGAGTTTTTTTACTTAACGCTGATTTTTTCTTTCAGGGGTTTTAGGCTATTCTAAAAATGACTCTAAAGAATTTTTGTCTTTTTAAGAATTGGGATTTTCTTATTCTAAACTATGATTTTTCATTTAATTTAAAAAATTAAAACTCTCACTTTCTTTATTTCATTTGCTCCAATATCATGTTCTTTAATAATGTGAGCGATATTAAAATGAACTATAATATCAGTAGTTCCTTAAACTTTCCGAAATGAAACTTTCACTCTCATTGACTTCAATGTCTTTTACTTGTATTATTTTCATTTGTAAAATAAATATGATCCATTTCTTTAACTGATGTGTTTTTATTATCACAATATGATTTTTTTTAAAGATATTCTCTGGTTTACCATTTTGTGATAAAAAAACCGAAATTAATTAGTTATAACTGATCACAGGTATATTTTCTGTATTAAATACGTAGATACTGGTTTCACTTGTTTTGTTTTCAGTCACCGAATTATCGTTGATATATTTCCAGATGTTAGAATGCATACAGAAATAATTAGATTCACAGTCAAGAAATTCCGCATATTTTGAAATTATTAGGTCCGATAATATTTGAAACGACATCATAGCTTAAACTACTTGAGGGTTTAGCTTCGTCAATAGAAACATGAACAGATTTTTTTGTTTTCAAAACTTTTATCCAAACACTAACTTACGTCAATTGCACTAAATTTAAACGGGTAAAATCCATTTATTATACTTGAAGGATTAATAAAAGTCTTTAAAATCGAAGCAATTTTTTCTTTGTTTAATAGCTCGTTTGGATTTTCTCTTCTCCACTGTAAGACAGTATTTTTCCATAGCATATTCACTGGCTTAAAAACCGCTACATCAGAAGGTTGAAGTATCCTGGTGGTATTAGTGTATAGGGTAATTAAAATAACTTTAAAATTCGCTTACTTGAAATGTAAGGTACGACAACGAACATATTAATAATTCATATATATATATATATATATATATATATATATATATATATATATATATATATATATGTATTTATATTTCTCTTCTTGAACCTTACAATTTATAAATATCAATATATCGTGGATTGAACAAAAAAATATATCTAAAAATTAAATACAAAAAGTGTATATATGCAAGTTAATAAATAAAAACAATTAGGTATAACGGTACGCACTAAAATTATTAAATCATTTATTTAAAATATATATATATATATATATAGTGATACACTGGTTAAAGAATTATTTATATATATCTATATACAGTATGTATTTATGATTGATGGAATAGTTTATAATAATTGAATTAAATTAGATTGTGATATATTTGGCTGAGATTGTCAATGTCTTTCCGATCGTTTACTGTATTTTTTTCTTTTTTTATCTCGACCATTTCTTTGAATGTCAGTTTATGGTAATGTTGTTCTTTTGATAAGATCGTTGTACCCGAAAAATCAAATTCATGTTTCATGTCTCTTTCATGTTTATGTAGTGCTGTGGAAGCATTTTTTGTATATTTATGCCCATTTAGTCTATTTGATAGGTATTGTGTAGTATATATTTTTTGGGGCAGTTTAGGCAGGGAATGCTGTAAAAAACAATCAAACGTAGTTTACAGCATTCCCTGCCTAAACTGCCCCAAAAAATATATAGGCATGACTACACAATACCTATCAAATAGACTAAATGGGCATAAATATACAAAAAATGCTTCCACAGCATTACATAAACATGAAAGAGACATGAAACATGAATTTGATTTTTCGGGTACAACGATCTTATCAAAAGAACAACATTACCATAAACTGACATTCAAAGAAATGGTCGAGATAAAAAAAGAAAAAAATACAGTAAACGATCGGAAAGACATTGACAATCTCAGCCAAATATATCACAATCTAATTTAATTCAATTATTATAAACTATTCCATCAATCATAAATACATACTGTATACTGTCAGACTCACACAAATACTTTTAAAACAACCCGTATCCACAAATAGTTCTACATTGAAAATATAATCAAAAAAACTGAAGGATATATATAAAAAAAAAAACAATAGAATTCTTTAGCCAGTGTATCACTTACCTCCACACCGCCAAGCAAGGTAAAAGAACATCTTTCTCAAGGTATGTATATACTATTTTAAATAAATGTTTTAATAATTTTAGTGCGTACCGTTATACCTAATTGTTTTTATTTATTACTTGCATATATACACTTTTTGTATTTAATTTTTAGATGTGCAGAATTAAATATTTTGAAAAAGCCTGAAATGGACAGGCGAAACGTCAATTATATTGTTCAATCCACGAACCTAATCCCATAGAAAGTACTTATATATATATATATATATATATATATATATATATATATATATATATATATATGTATATATATATGTATATATATATATATATATATATATATATATATATATTTAAACATATTCATAAAAGTTGTCTGATTGTATCCATCCGTTACTACTTAGCCCTAAACTCCAATCTTTAGGAACTAAATTGGCAGCCGCTAGTGGTAATCGCATAGGCGCAGATAATCATTGATGGAGACGTTTTCCCGAGGTAGAAAAAATAAACATGACCGAAAGATTTTGTTTAGCTACAGCCCCGTCTGCTCAAAATTTCTGAAATCTTTTAAAATTCTGAGCCGAAATGGAAGCACTTGGAGTGACTGCTTCGGCTGTTCGTTTCAGCTAAGCCGCTGAGGCGCCTTAGGAAGGACTCGTACCACATAAGTTAGCGTTAAAAGGTGTTATTCTTCCATTTTCATCTAAAAAGTCTTCACTGATACCTGAATATCTCCTTTATTAATCTTTATATCATAGAAATGCTTTTCTGTGCTAATCAATTATCCAATTTGCTAAAATATTTTCCTCTGCAGGTTCTAAAATCGATGAAGGGCCATGAGTGGCTTTAGTAAACTTGTTAGATAAGCGAAATTGTATGGTAGCTGTTAGAATACTATATACTATTGATGCCTGTTACTTGGATATTCCATTTTTAAAAACGGATATTCAATATTCTAGCCCAAAAGAAGAAGATTCCGATCTATTAAAGATATTTACAATGTTATTTACATATGTAAGTACTTACATTATCAAATTCCAATTTTGGAACGGATTCCATTTTGGAATTAATCTTAATACTTAAATTAAGTATAGTGTCAATAAATATGGGCGAGAATTAAAATTCAGAAATTAGCCCCAGTGACAATGATTGGACTCAAGACGATTTCTCTACTTAGTTATTAGCACCTCCGCAAATTAAATAAATTAAACATTTTGGGGTTAGAAACAGGTTAAAATGAATTCCCTGAATATACCCTTATTATTGAGATATTTTATTTATCTACAGAAAAGCAAAGTTCAAAATCGATATAGAAATACTACTTCTTTTAAGGGGCGTTTTTAAAAAAGGAATAAGGGAATCAACTTAAAACGGCAATCTTGATATATGCACAAAAAAGGACTATTTAGACAGTTAATGAAATGTCGCAAATCTCAAATTTGTATCTAAAGGTTTAGAAAGTAAAAGAGGAAAACATTAAAGAGCCGCGCAATATACAAATATTATATAAAACCCGTATTTTTGAGCCTTGACATGTACAAAAAAAATCTTAAGAAAATAATAGATTGTTACGTAATTTTCTGTACTTGCTATTGGTCTTTGAGCTCCGCTGTGGCCTTCCAAACTCAAACCTTAGGAGCCGTTACTGATCTTTGGTCCTGTTAATCGTAGAGAGCTCAGCTAGGTCGTAGAAGGGTAAATTGCCCATGATATTTGGTAAGAATTCCTCGCAATGCCCCGCAATTCTCTTTCAATGCACCACAATGCCCTCAAATTCCCGTCCAATGTACCTCAATGTCCTTCGATTTAACAATGCACTGCAATGCCTTTCATTGCAATACCCCGTAATTCGCCACACTGGCCACTAGTGCAAACAAGTAAAAAATGGGGACACGACAACATTATTTACATATTTTACAGAATGTTAATAGGTTGTGATTAGTGTTGTATAGTAGTTGGATATCCCCCCTCCGATAGTTCTTAGAGATAAATATGGAGTTTAAAATAAAATTTTATACAGATAAGGATTTTATTTATAAATAACTTGGTCAAAATATAGTGCAAGCATTAACGTGATGTCTAACATATAAATAGCTAAAAACAGGCGAATAAACAACACTAAATGAAGTATAGGGTGTCATATTTCTGATGAGCTCGTGGGGATCGTCCATATTGGCAAAGCAAAGAGAAGTTGGTTTCTCGAATCTTGGTTAAAATGAAAAATGGAAATCTGTCATAAACAAAATTTTCATATCTTCGTTCGTTTTGACTAAAAAAAAAAACGTTGCTTTTTAAAACGTTTAATTGTTGACCAGAAATTCGTAATTTGCACTTTTAAAATCTCTCAGATGTCGATGTTCAGTCGAATCTGCACACATGACGAAATTCGTCTGTCATGTTGACGGTATTATTTCAAATTTTGACTACAAACTCATAAGTTGTACTTTTAAAAAACCCTAGATACTAATTTTCTATCTATACAAATGATAAAATTCGCCCACCACGTTGACGGCGTCATTTTAAACTTTTAAATATTAACGAAAAACGCCGATTCTCTATGAATGACAAAATTTGTCCTTCATGTTGTCCGCGATTATGAATTTTTAAATGTTGATTAAAAATTTCATAATTTGTACTTTTAAAAAATCCCCAGAAAGCGATTTTTAGTCGAATCTACACAAATGACAACATTCGCTCGCCATATTGACGGCGCAATTTTGAATTTTGAAATGATGACTAAAACAACGATAATTACACCGATTATCGTTGACTAAAACTCATAACTTGCACTATTAAAAAACTAGTCGAATCTGCATAAAGACAAAATTCGTCGGCCATGCTGACGCCCCCATTTTGGAACCTTGAATAAAATTCCTAATTTGCACTGTTAAATAGATCCAGGAACTGATTTTTCGAGTCTGCATAAACGATATGATTTCTATTTAAAGATTGTAACAATAGGGCCATGTCAAAAACTTTAAACCGTTTGTTTGAAGGTGGTAGACGATGTAAAATGTTCACTAAACTCGTTCTGTCGGACTGTATTATTTTGGTTTCACAAAGTTTCGAATGGTTACTGCCTCCAATCGTTTTTAAGTGTAAACTTTACACTTGAAAAACGATTGCAGATCGATACAAGTTCTGCAGAATGAGTTTCAATCGCGATATCTCCGAAACTATTTCTTGCATCGAGTTCCGCAAACAGACATTTTCTTTATTGATGAATAAATAAAAGAAAAGTACTCTACAACTTTACCAAAGCGTATTTTTGCATAGTTGTTGAGATATAACGGAAAAGTTAAATAGTACTGTTTTAGATCATTTAACAACAGTCTTTCCCTCTGAATTCGTTTTTGCATTTTCATATTCTTATTTTGCACTTTTTACTTTTTGGTTCTTGGATTTAGACCCGTGTCTATTGAAATTTTCAGTGCTTGATGATTTTTGGTTTATAATAGCCCGAGAATGATGTAAGTACCTTGGTATCCTTTACATTAATCATGTGTTCTGCTGATTGCTGGTGTTCAGCGACAGCAGATTGAACAATTTGTGTTTACTCATACATCTTTCATATTCCTTAAGTCTAGTAGACATAGACCGTCCAGTTTCCCCTATACACACTTTACTGCAGTAACAAGGAATCTTATAAACTCCTTCCGATTTCAAAGGAATTACATTTTTTGAAGACCTTAAGCAATGCCCAATCTTTTTGTGTGTATTACAGATTGTGCTAACGTTAGATTTCCGCAGAATTTTTGTAATTTTATTTGTGGTACTCTGGATAAAAGGAAAAACTGTACTACTTGATGTACTGGTTAAGTGCTGGGACATATAAATATCTGGGACCTATACTGAAACACCCCTAACCCCGGTGTTATTTAAAAGGCACAATTTCCAGTTTAGCTGTGCTCGTCTTTCAAATTATTGTTGTATTTCCTATGTTGTGTCCCCTCAGAGTTCCTAAGAAGTTGACCCAATTTGCTGAAAACATGTGCGCATCAAATAAATCAATAAAACTCCAATAATTACAAATATACCTTTTTATTTAAATAAGTGAATATGATTAACATAAATAAAAAAAACATCGTTTTTTTTTGTTAAAATAACCATATATAAAGTAACCTTAATTAGTTATTCTACTTGCCATTATCATACTCGTTTTAACCATGTTTTTACATATAAATCCTGGACAATTGGTATAAAAAATAGAGAAAAAGCTTTAAACAAAATAGCACTCACTAGTAGTCCTATTAAAAACAATTTATGTTCTTAACCTTAGCAAGAAAGAAAAATAATTAAAAGTATTTTATTATAATTGATCTTGTTTCCCCCCCATCGGTGTAGTCCCAATCTTTCTATAATTGCTCCGAGGCTCAAATAAACTTTGTCAGGAATCCCTCGAAGTGGCCCCGCCATAACAACATCTGTTACAAAAGATCTGTATTAAGATTTATTACTAATTTCGCTGTCAATTTCTTTAGCCATTCTAACTGCCCTAACAAAAATAGAAAGTTCGATTTAAGATTTTCCTAAATAATGCCACATGAACTAAAAAATTTTTATATTGACCATTTGAAATCTCGGATAATTTTTTTTATAGCAAGGACTATAAAAAGGGTTTTATTTACTTTAACACTTCCCTTAATCAAATGCTCACCTGTAAATTTAAATCCCAAAGAATAGCTTGGAGATTTTCTCGGCTTAGGCTTCATCTACTTAAATCAAAAAAAAAAAAAAAGAAAAAGTTAAATTAATATCCCCTGGGTAGACCGTCGGAGGTAAAAAAAAGTTTTTGCTGCCGGATATACCGTTGAAGCTAATTTGGGTTCTGAATTTAGCAGTCTTCCCCGGTAATTAAACCGTTGAGAAGACAGACTCAGATCCTGAAGTTAGAAAAAGTGTAATTAGTATCGCCCGGATAGACCGTTGAAGATAAAAAAGTGCTTGCCCCCGTTGAAGCTAATTCTGGTTCTGAATTTAGTAGTCTTCCTCGGTTGTGCATCATCGAGAAGGCAGACTCAGATCCTGAATGACTTTTCGGTGGTTTCGAATGTTATTCGCGTGTTCCCATGTTCTCGTGCTAACGCTCTATCTAAAACAAATTGAATTCGAGCACTGATTGGGATTTCAAAACTAATGTAAATAAAGTTGTACTATTGATATCATTGTTACATCTTAGGATAACGAATTTTTTACTTGACATCAGTTGGAATTTACGTTTAAGCTTATTTTTGTAGGTTTAAATAGTTTCAATTTTTTTTTCTAAGAAAAATAGACAATATATTTATTGATTTTTTTTTCTAAAATGTTCACTGTTTATTTAGTACATTTCCAAAAAAAACGATGAGAGTATTAAACAATATGATGCAACTATTAATTAAAGTGGCCTATTCACAACATTCATGTTGCGCAACATTGTCGATTGTGATCAACAAGTTGTGTAAAATTATGTAACTGCCACCAGATTAGTTTTAATTTATAACAACCTAATTAATCATTTCGCTGCGAGCCAAATTGGCTGTAATATTACTATGCGTGGACCAAGACTATTTAATCGAAACTATTAAATTTCGGAATATGACGTATTTTTATTATTAATTAACTATAAAAGAGTTCCTTTTGACTTTATATAAGAGTAGTATAAAAGTAGTTATATATACAAGAAATGTTTTTTTCAAAAATATAACAGAAAGTTTCACCCATTTCGCGATGTTGAGTTTGCGGCAGCTAAAGCGGCACTAGATGCAAAAAATCCCGGTAGAGAAAAAATCAAGTTCGTCGGCATCGAATATGAAAAAACTATTGAAAATGTGCGATGAGGACACTCCTGATGGGGTAATTGGACGTAATTTTTTTGATTGCATCACACGAATTAGCGAAGAGAGGAGGAGAAGGATGTGCGGCTCACGTTAACCATTTTCTTGAAGAAATTGATAATATGTACTATGTAATTACACAGGTAGGATACGACTTAAGGGGGTTCAAAGAAATTGGGTGATAGAAAGTGGCTCATTACAAATACCCCTAAGTAACTAATTTGCTGTTTAAAAAGCTAATGGAAAAACAGGTAGATCCATAAAAACTGACGATTATACTTAATTCTTAATGAACATTTTCGTCAGTCCAATGCCAAGCGTTGATATAAAAATTGCCCATGTGGAAAAAAATACACAAATTACAAAACATTCAGGAAGATCTAGTGCATTCTGAAATTTATCCAAATAAGGAGTGGCTCAACAACTCATTAAGATTACGGTACACAGCAATAGCCAATCTATCAAGTCCTAGTTGTAGCTAGATAGTACACATCATCTGAATATCATCGAAGCGATGAAGAAAGCAGTATTCCCAGTTTTTCTTATGAAATAGTTTTTCTAAAAAGATACTTGTTTTGATGGGCAAAGTATCTTTGGTAATAATTGTACCTTTAGTATAACTAATAATTATGATTCTAAAAATAATAATTAGACTATAATCAATTTTTGTTCGTGTTGTTCAATATAAATTAATTAAGATGTTTCTGAAAGTGAAATATTCCTGTTAGTCTTTATTTCTATTCGTAACATAATCTAAATAACAGCGTTATGATCTTAAAAAATGCTTTTAAACGAAATCTAACTTTATTTAAATTAATTGAAATAAAGTTACATTTTCTAACTTTAGTTGTATATAATTTTCATATGTGCATTATATCCTATATACAATATTACAATAAAATTTTAACCTATTAATGTTAGTGGAACATCATTTAATTGTAATCATTATTTTGAGAACTTTAAGGTTAGATGGTTAATAAAACATACAATTATTTAGTGAAATAAAATACTGCTTTCTGATTTTAGTTACCTAAAACTTTTAAACAATACAAAATATAACTTGTATTTTGGTCTTATATTAACTTTAATCTACTAAGGTCGGTGGTATGTCATTTCATCTAACAATTATTTTAAGATCTTTAAGGTTGTTCGCTTAGAAAAACATTAAAATTGTTACTTTCCAATTATACTTATATTAATCTTTTATAAATATGCTACTTGGTGGATCATCATTTATTGTGACAATAATTGTAAGAACTTGAAGCTTATACGCTTAATAAAACACACATTTGTTTAGTGATATAAAAAGCCCTTTTCTCATTTTAGTTACAAAGCGTTTTACCATTATGGTAAATTTAGTCTACTAATTTTGATGATAATATTGCTTTAATTAAAACATATTACAATAAAAAAATATCTAAATTAAAATTAAACAAAATTGTCTCTAAATCTATACTAGTATCTATACTAATATATAAAAGACTTAGTTGACTGACTCACTCATCACGCTCCGCTTGAGGTAAAAGGCTGAATTTTGGCATGCAGGTTGATTTAAGGGTGTAGAGGTTCGATAAGAAGGGATTTTTCAAAACTCAAATTCCAAGGGGGTGAAACCACCCTTTAAATACTACAATATTTTTTATTTAAAAAACGGTCAGTTTTTCAGAAAAACGCTTTAACAGTGTTTTTTATTTTATTTCTTACATATTTTAGGATTTTTAAAAAATTCATACAATGTGTCCAATGGGGTAAAACCATCCCTTAAATATTATAATATATTTTATTTAAAAAACCTTTATTTATTTGAAAAACTCTTGAACATGATATGCTTTGTATTTTATATTTTTAACTATTTTAAAATTTTTTAAAAACCGAGACAGGGTATCCAAGGGGCTGAAACCACCCCTTTAATGTTATATTTTTTGTTTAAAAAACAATTAGTTATTCGGAAAAACAATTGAACACGTGCTTTTTACTTTATTTTATTACATATTTTAAAATTTTTTATAAATTCATACAGGGTTTCTGAAAAAATCGGGTCATTGATTAATTTTTGAGATCTTTCTCAAACCGTTTGCCGTAGAAAGCTGAGCTTGTGCAAACAGCCTGATTATAGGGTGCAGAGGTTCGATAAGAAGGGATTCTTTGAAACTCAGTTTCCAAGGGGGTGAAACTACCCCTTAAATGTTTATAGTGAACTCCAAAGTTGTCAAAATAAAACCGCTTCTTGGTTTAAAGAACGAGCTATATTAACTCCAAAAAATAGCACAGCAGATCAAATAAATTTATCTTTACTGGAAAAAATTACTGCTCTACAATTAACATACTACTCAATAAATGTAATTATAGACCAAGAAAATGCGGTTAATTATCCTGTCGAGTTCCTACACTCTCTAAACCCTTCGGAAATCCCTCCTCATGAGTTAACTTTAAAAAGTGGGGGCACCAGTGATGCTTATTCGAAATTTAAAACCACCAAATTGTGCAATGGAACTCGGCTACAGGTTAAAACATTACACAGTGTGTAATGGAGTCTACTATTATTTCTGAAGCTGATCTGGGAGAAACAGTTTTTATACCACGTATCCCTTTAATTCCGTCAAACTATTTTTTTCAATTTAAACATGTACCGTTTCTTTTAAAGCTTTGTTTCGCCATGACAATTAACAAAGTTCAAGGGCAATCCTTAAGTAGAGCTAGAGTAGACTTGCGCTACGATTGTTTTTCCCATGGTCAACTCTATGTCGCATACTCTAGAGTAAGTTTGCATAGTAGCTTGGCTATTTTACAGCCAAAGAATGCAACAACAAACGTGGTTTTTAGAGAGGTACTCAAATGAGGTGATTTAAGTACCTCTTTACATCCCTTTCATTATAGTCATATACGCGAACGAAGTCTCGGGTACCCGCTAGTATTTTATATATTTTCTTAAACACAGACATTTTCAAAGTCTCTTTTAGAGTTCTGTTTATTCTCCACTAAAGAGTAACATTAAATAAAATTTGTTAACAATATATTTAAGAAATTTACTTTCGTACGGAAAACAATACTAATAATAATCTAATGTTACATTTTGAACATCTGAAATGACAGTTCAGGGAAATTTCCAGTTTCCAGTCTAATTTTCCCGCCGGAAGTTCTGTAAGGATTCAAAATAAAATATTCCGACTGGTTAAAAATGTTGGGAAATTTTCAACAAAATCCAATTTCCATTTAATTTTTTAATTATCCTCAGACTTCCCCTTATTTTAAACCGCAATACAAAATATCGTTTTATTTATACAAAAAAAAACAATTTTTTTCAAACCCTACTTTCAAAAAGCGCAAAACCCAACAATAAACTTAAAAGTAATTTATAAAGGACTCTTTAGCCTACAAATAGTTAAATTTAGTTAGGGATATAGTCATTTAGTAATATATCGTCTTTTTAAACATTTTTATTGGGCGCCATTTTGTTCCACTATATTGGATTCGTACCAATATTTTATTAAACTAGAAATACTAAAAAATTGTTTCTTGATGTGTGCCAATGTTTTGTTTTAGATGAATCTTCTTTCAATCATTTAAACATTTAATTAGTTTTCTTATCGATGCATATTTTAATTTCTAATTTTTTCTTGACCTACTACCGCTATAATTCAATAATGTGTGACACAGTTTATTAAAAGGTCGTTCATTATATACTTTTTTCTACAGATACCCCCATTAAAGAATTTGAAAGTAAATCAAGGAAGGTGAATAATGACAAGCAGCTCTCTTTGTTTCACTACGGCGGCCGGACGCGATCAAAGCTTACTATGAAAAAAACAATAATTTTGGTTTGTAGAGCTTAAAGAAAATAATAATCTCGACTTGTAATACATCATCTTAAACCTCTTAAAGAGCTCTTTCAAAAAATGCAAAAAATATAAAATGGCGTCCATAAGAAATTTGAAAATTCATAAATACATCTCGGAATTTTCATTTTACCTCCATCAGATTTTTCTATATAAAGTGTTTTAATAATGTATTGTTCCTAAAACCACAACACTCGTATATGGTGAGCTTCAGAGAAAAGTTGAAAATGCACATTTTTAGTTTTTCTTAATTATCCAAAAAACCGGCGAAGGTAATTTAAATATTCAGTCAGAATCAAATTTTGTAATGAAATTATCTACAACTTCCCTACTTTAACCATGTTTCTAGATAGTGTTAGTAGATAGTAATACATCTAGTCAAATATATATATATATATATATATATATATATATATATATATATATATATACTTCAATTTTTCGAATGTTTATGAAACAATAAAATCAATGACATATAAAAAGATATATTTTTGAACACCATAACTTGACAAAAAAAAAAAAAACATTTTGAACATTTTAAAACATTTAACATATGAATACGCAATGTTTACTTTTTAAATATTTTGTATGTAAACAAACCTTTTTTTAAACAACATGCATTCTTCAGTTTGTAAACATTTTGTCCACTACAATTTTTTGTTGCCATTGTGTTAGATATTCAATTTTGTTGCCTTTAAAATAAATCATACGAATTTAGTCAATAATATCTATTCATATAGTGCTGTTCGCGCAATGTCGATTCAACGGTTTACGCCAAATGACTACGTCGAAATTTATTTTTTTATTTATTTATCTCACAATAGGGGTAACAACAGATTACAATCCAAAAATGTGATCCACTATATAATTCCTTAATTTTGCGGGTATAAAACAATAACAAATATAAGTACATATAGTTCATTAAACGAAAAAATGAATAACTAACATATACATTCTATGCAAAAACCGAACTTAAGCCTATGCTTAAAACAAATTAATGACAACTCAAAAAAGTTCACGTTATTAAAATGCCTGTTGAAAGAATTCAACAGTCTACACAGAGGTGAGTTCTGACCGGCCGGCGTTATTCCTACGAAAAGACATATGAAAAAGTTCGGTATGTCTATAAGCTCTATTGAACACATTAAATTGAACCCGTGGGTTTAAGTTTAGTAGAGCTGTTGGGTTATTAAAATAGCTCGTATTTGTTATGTTTTTCTATGTGGCATTTAAAAGACAACTTTACATCCAAAATGACACCGAGATCCCTGATTTCCGAAACTTTTGTTAAAATTTTATTGTTAATTATGTCATTAAAATTAATTAGATTTTCGTTACGGCTGAAACAAATAGCGAAGCACTTGTCTAAATTCAAACACGAATTTCTCATCTCACAGTAGGCAGAAAACCTCTCCAAATCCTCCTGCAATTCCAGACAGTCGTCCGGTGTTCGTATTTCGCGAAAAAGTTTTAAATCGTCTGCGTAAAGCAAAAAGCTCTTAAAACAACTTGAAATATTATTTATATATAAAACAAAAAATAGTGGGCCCAAATGACTGCCTTGTGGAACACCTGAAGAAACCTGGAATGAGTCCGAACTGAAACCGTTCACTGCCACCGCTTGAGTCTGACCCGGTAAGTAGGAATATATCCATTTTAAAAGATAGCTAGACACACCGACCTCAGCAAGGCGATCAATCAGTACTTGGTGACTGATTTTGTCGAAAACCTTACTGAAATCTGGCTGGCATGAAGCCATGTTGTTCGGGTATAACTATATCTTTAATTATTTTCCAGTATTTTAGCATACATTTTTTTTTGAGTAGCTTACCAAAAACGCACAGCTTGCTAACATCCCTATAATTTTTAACATTATGCTTGTCCCCATTTTTAAATATCAGAATTATATAAGACATTTTCCATTTTGATGGGATCACTCTTCTTCCGAGAGACGTGTTGGATATATTAATTAATAGGCGTAATAAATCTACTTTACATTTTTTTATCAATATGACTGGGAAATTAAGAAATCATGGTTCTTGGGATTAGACCGTGTCAAATTGGAATTACTATCCGACGTTTCGCCTTCGATCGCACGAGACATCTTCAGGGATCTTTACTCCACGAGATCTAAACACTATATAGAATGCGTCGTTTTTTTCTTGTTTTTTATACTTAAAGCTCCAAAATCTTTAGTATTAATGTCTCTTATATTCAGGAACATAATTATTTATACAGACATTCAACACAGTGTAAAATCAGAATCAACATTGACACTCTTCAGGAGACCTGCCCAGTCAGCCTGCAAAAATATGAAGTTAATTGCCTCATAGTCGGCTTTGTTCAAGTTGAAAAGAGTGCAAGCATTCTGGTTGAGTCTCCAGAAGATGGCTTTATTAAAGTATAAATCGAAAGTTCTGTTGTTCATATTCTTAATATTATTAAACTGCTTGAAGTCCATAGAAAAAAGAATGTTAATAATTTCAGAGCAACTGTCATCAACGTTATTGGTTTCTAAGAAAGTTTAGTTATGGACAGTAAGTCATTCAATTGTTGGAAAGTTGAAATCGCTCAAGATACAACTCTTACCTAGAATTTCTTCGTTTTGTTGCACTTAAAAGTGAATAATATGCTAACATATCCCCAGGGAGCAGGTAGACACAGCACATGTAGATTTTTTCACCAGTGTTGTTAGTTAAGGAAAGCCACAAATCCTCTGCATCAGAATGAGGGGTCGGAATATGGCACACCTGATATGCAGAATTCGCCGCTATTATAACACCCCACCATCAGATTTTATAGACCCCGCTGTCTCCCTATCACGCCTGAATACCTGAAAGCTGTTACTGAACAACTCACTATCACTTATGCTTTTGTTGAGCCAAGTCTCGGTTAAGCAGAATACCTCCTACCTACAGGAAGAGGCATTATGGAAAAAATTAAATGTTTTTGAACGCAGTCCTCTACAGTTTTGTAAATAAATGCTAATATTAAGAGCCATTTAAAAAGGGAGAATATTATATAGGTGTATTGTTCGAGTAAAAAAACGTTTATCCATTTCTGAGTTTTTTATATTTATTATTGCCGAATTATCTGATTTCCGAACAAAGATACCACCATTCTTTATCCAAACCCACTTATAACCCTTGGTTTTAGCATTTCCCGTACTTCCTTGTGTTAAAAAGGGTAAGGTGTTCGTTAATAAATATTTTTTCTGAGATTCCCTCCACAGAGACATGAGTTGATGTTAAGTCTGGCCACTCCCTTCTACTCTTAAGTGCAGATATAATTTTGTCCTTTATCCTTCGACTTACGCAAAGAAGTATTATATTTTTAGCTTTGGCTGCTGGGGTATGCTTCGAGTTACTGGAAACGCGATGCTCCTGATTTACGGAGAATGTTCTAAAGCAAAAGAGTTTGTCGACAACTCTTCCCTGAACGTCCTAAATTTGAAACATTCCAAATAAGGAGCATATCAACGTAGTTATTTGGAGTAAACCATTGAATCGGCATTGCGCAAATTATTAGTGACTAATGTGCCATTGATTTTGTTGTTGTTCACAAACACAAACAAACAAACAAACAAACAAACAAAAGTATGCTTTATTGCCGCAGAAAAATTTTACAATTTTATGGACAAAGCAAAATATACCTAAAAATAAGACATATCAAAACATTAATCGAAAATAATTTCGACAGGTCAGTGCTTTTTTTTAAAAATGTAAATTATCAATTTACCAAATCGTAAAACACACGTTAGAATATAACATAACATTCCAAACAGTAAATGAATCATGATAACCTTATAAAAGTAAACAAACACACATGTACGAGGTGAATAATTTCGATGACATTGAAATCAAAATTGCAACTATGCGACCTTAAACTCTATGTTATTATAGTTATACAAATAATTGTGATGTTAAACAGAAGGTATATTGAACTAGTGTAGAATGTAGTATACAAACAGAATTAAATTGTTTTTAATCCAATACCTAACAAAAATAATTAAGTTTTAAGTGAATGTTCGACAGTTCTTTTCCCTATATAATGATTTACAAAATTCTATGCTACGAGTTAGGACATGACTCACAAAAGATTTAAGTAAACAAGCGAGTTTAGTGACAATTTAAAGAGACTTACTCACTGAAAAAAAAATCTTTAACGCTGTAAAATGGTCTCTCAATGAGGTATGCTTTGGTGTTTTTTCGAAATTGTGCAAGCATAGGGATAGATTTTAAATGTACTGGCAGATTGTTGTAAAGTTTTATGGCGTTGTAAATAATTGATTTTTTTATTAATTCTGTGGAAGGAATGGGAAGATAAATATCATGCCTAGAGTTTCTGGTAGGGTATACATGTTGTGGCCTTTCTGGGAGGGTGTTTATATGTTTTCTCAGCAAACATACCGTTTCCAAAATAAATAATGCAGGAAGTGTTAATATTTCATGTTTTTTGAAATAGTATTGGCAGTGAGCTCTATTATTTAGACCAAACAAATAACGAATGGCTCTCTTTTGAAGCATAAAAATACTACGAAATTGCTCGGTGGTACAGCAGCCCCAAAAGGGAAGGCCACAGCGGAGGTGGGATTCAAATAAAGAGAAATAAGTAAGTCTGGCAGAAGGAACGTCTAGTTCTTTTGAAACTGATCGAATGGCGAAGCAGGCGGTAGAAAGTTTTTTAGTTAAGGTGTCAATATGATTAGACCATTTTAGGTTGCTATTTATATTTAAACCCAGGAATTTAACCGACTCTACGTATTCAATATTGCTGTTATGTACCTGAAGTGGTTGTAAAGTTCCCTTATAAGATAACGCCACCGTTTTATCAACGTTAAAACAAAGCATATTGGAATCGGACCAAGCCTTAATTATAACCAAGTCTTTGGAGATACTAGAGTGTAAAGACGTTGTATCAAAATCACTCCATGTTATGCTTGTGTCATCAGCAAAAAGGGAGATTCTTCCATTAATTTTAAGGTTCGTGATATCATTAATGTATAACAAAAAAAGAATAGGTCCCAAGACTGAACCTTGAGGGACTCCACTTGTAATCAACTTACAATCAGAATCGGAACCATTAGCCCTTACAAGTTGTTGCCTTTTTCCAAGATAATATTTGAACCAATTTAAAGAAGTACCACGAATTCCATAAAAATTTAGTTTGGTTATCAGAATTTCATGACTAACACAATCAAAGGCTTTCGCATAGTCACAAAAAACTGAGGCAGTTGGGTGGTTGTTATTGAGAGATAAGTAGACGCCTCTAAGCAACGTGAACATGGCGTCACTGGTGCACTTGTTGGGTACTGCTCCGGGGATATTATCTGATGTTTCAGGAGAAATGGCATAAGACGGTTCTTCAGTAGCCTTTCGATGATTTTTGATAGCACTGGTAGTAGTGCAAATGGGCGATAATTGCAAGAGTTAGTTTTTTCGCCGCCTTTATGAAGTGGAATAATTATAGCTGTTTTAAGGCAATCAGGGAATACCTTTTATATTTATTAATGTTGTAAGGGCCTCTATGACTGGGAGTGGCAAGTTCAGGAATATTCTAATTGATAGGCCATCAGTGCTACACGAAGATTTACTTTTGATATTATGTATTACCTTCAATAGTTCAGTGTTGCTAACGGGACTTAAGAAAAAGCTATCAGCTAAATTTTTTGAAGGAGGGAGAAACGAAAGAGGGTCCAAACTTGGCGAGATACTAGAGGTAACATTTTTGCTTACATTAATAAAATAATCATTTAGATCATTAGCCCCTGGCAAGATCTGAGTCACAGGGTTTGATTTGTTTCTGAGGTTATTGATGATGGACCAGGTTTCTTTTGAAACGTTATTAGAGTTTGTTAGACGTTTTCGGTAGTGTAATTTTTTTGCTGACTTAATAAGAGTAGTGTAGATCCTCCTATAATTAGAGATATAGTCGAGAATAAGAAAGGAGTCGGTGAATTTTTTTATATATGAGAGCGAGCGCATATTTTTAGCAGAAATTCGTATTCCTTTCGTGGTCCACGGTTTATGCCGCTTAGGTTTGATATTCTTAAGCGGGAAGGCCTTGTTAAAAGCACTTAATGTTTTATTTAAAAAAGTTCTGAAGTTTGTGTTGACATTATCAGATTCAAAATTCCAATTGGTATTAAAGCAAATATTATGAAATACTGAGAAATTTGCGGCCGAGAAAATTCTGCCCCGATGGCGAGATCTTGGTAAGGGCCTAATAGGTAAACTAAACCTGGAAATTACCGCCTCGTGATCGGAAAGACCTGAGTTATAGACCTGTGATTGCACCTCTGATGGAGAAAAATCAGACGCCATGTAATCGATGATAGAAGAAGAGTTTTTTGAAATTCTAGTTGGCGAGGATACCTGCATTGAAAGACCGAAAGGGTCGAATATAGAAATTAGATATTTCTGGATGGCACAAACAGTAGCATAGTCAATATTAAAGTCCCCGCATAGAATTTTTTTACCTTTAATCGGTAGGCTGTCTAGCAAACTTACCACTTATCCGCTAACAAATGATCATATTTAGATACCGACATGAAATCTCCATTTAGGGATAGAATCAGTGTTCCCCCATGAGCTGAGTTTTTTCTGTCATATCTTGCTACTGTGGTATACCTCTCAATATAAAAGGGTTCGTTTAGATTCAGCCAGTGCTCAGTAATTGCAACAAGTTGGGGGAACTCCAATTCTTCCAAAAATAGGTACAACTCGTCAGTTTTATTTCTTAGAGAAGCAATATTAATTAGAACCATATTAAGACTAGTAACAACAGGAAGTTTTGAGGAATCTAGTTCCTCAGGACACGTCGTGTTTTCTAAAAATTTTTTTTGGGAGAGTTGCTGGTAAAATAGTTTTTATGGCATTCTCTGGTCCTCTGAAGATGAATCGATCTCTCCGAAGATATGTAGGATCCATAGGCTGCAAGATCCGCTTCCACTTCTGCTGCGTTAAATCCGTAAGCAGCATGAAAATCGAAATATATCTTATGTAGGGTTCTATAATCTATAGGAATGCCTTCAGAAGCCAGTGCTTGTATTTGTAAACCCTTCAAAGTGAATTGGCGCAGGTTGGTCGTGCAGGAAGGCGAGATATAACTTGAAGGCCTTTAAAATGGCTGGTTCTCTTAGTCTAGACATGAGGAAACGGTTATCAGAACTTTTTTCGGTTCGCGTAAGCTTCACTGTTGGGGGAGACATTGGTTCTTGGTCAGTAGGAGCTTTCTTGGAAAGACTGTAGCAGTTGTCGCTCAACAAGACATTTGCTTTGCAGGCAGCAATGGCCTCTTTGTCAGAAGATATTATAGTGCCCTTTTGAGAAATTGGAGAGGAGACAACCAGTGAACTGACGGAGCTCGAGTTGGTGGGCAGTTTTTTCGGTGTGGAGGGAGGTGGGAGGTTCGGTGTAGATTTTTCTGTAAGTTCGGATACAGCTGACCGTTTTATTACTACGCCATGTGGCCATAGATTGCTGTCTAAAAGCTTTTCAGCTGACTTTTTTGACTGAGTTCCAATTTTAAAATCAATATTTGAGATATGATTGATTAGGTGGTAGCATCGAATAAACTCTGTAGTCCCAAGCTTTTCCTTAACGTAGTGAACTATGTTGTTAGGCGTAAAATCATTAAAATGCTTTTTAAAATAAATGTTTATCTTTAAAAATAAAACAGTTATAGCCTGTGATGTCAACTGCGGGACACCCGGTATATATATATATATATACACACACACTCACATAGATATATATATATATATATATATATATATATATATATATATATATATATATATATATATATATATATATATATATATATATATATATATATATATATATATATATATATATATATATATATATATATATATATATATATATATATATATATATATATATATATATATATATATATATGTTGATTCTTAATCCTTCTCGGATGGGAAAATACAATGTGTTTTCAGTGGCAGCTCGCGGGTGAAAAAGTAAGTGAAGTGCAAATGAAGCAAGAAAATGTCGCAATAATTTTTTTCCGGAATTTTTTTTATATGTGGAAGGGGTAGAATATTTTTTATACGTTGAAGGGGTAGAATGTTTTTTTACGACTTACCTAAATTTTGTATAATAAATCAATTTTCCTATCCTTCATAGTAGCAAGACAATGGACAAATACAGCCTGCGGCGCTTTTTGTTTTTTTTTAAAGGCCATTTAGATGGCCAGACATCACACTTGCGCCATCGTAACATTGCCCTATTAATTTATGTTTATAGTCAGATTTGTCCAAAATTTGATCCAATAGAGAATATAAATTCTCCGACCTTCTATCGGAGCTGACATAAAATCCTAAGAATCTCTCGACTACTGAACCTTCTGAATTAACGTATCCTAAAATTATGGAGCACTGGGAGGTTTGCGTAATATTAGTGGTGTCATCCACTTGCACAGAAAAAAACTGTGTGTTCATTATTTCATTTTTTACATGATCATTTAAATAATCAGAAATGAATTCAATTATTTCGTTTTGAATAGTTTTTGAGTCACCAGTAAAAATATTTTTAATTTTTTCGTGATGATCTTTTAGTTCTTATGAACTCTTCGATATTAATAAACCTAAAAGCTTTTTGAAGCTTGTTTTGTAAGGTACAAAACTGCGTCAATTACCATGTACATAAATAGTCTATTTAATCGCACGTTTTCGTTAAAATGTATTTTATATAGTTTAGCATTTTCTTTTAAAGTGTCAGCTATAGTGCTTTGATTTTTTACAAATGTTTTTATCATTAATTCGCATTTTAAATGCTCCGCCGAGTCTTCATGTTTATGTAGAGGTCTTCATATATTTAACATACCTGCAAATCTTTCCTTATGCCACACTGAATATTCAATGGAAACTAGTAAACAAGGCCAGCAAAACAATTTTTGTAATATTTGACTACTACATAACCATTTGTACGCCGAAAACCAGGATGACGATTAAAAGTCTGATTTTGTTCCTTCCATCGATTAAATGGAGTTTCCACCAAAATGCGTGATCGGATTCTTCAATAATGTAGATTAATAAACCCGGCATCAAATAAAGTTGTAACAACACCATAAATAAATATAAGACAAAACAGTCAAGCAAATTGCAAAAACTAACCGGTTGCAGCGAAATCCGCGAAAATAAAGGTAAATGACCACCCCAAACTGAACGACACTTGGGTGCAGTGTACTGCGTTAGCAATTCACCGAGAGCTTTGTATGGCGCTAGTTAACATTATTCTTCTATGCGCTCGACGTCATCGAGTACGCGTTGTCATGGCAATGTAGTAGGAAAATCGTAAACTAAACATAGCACCTCTAGCAAAGTCGAAGCCGTTTGCGCCACTGTTATAGTTGTTATAATAAAGTTCGATTGAAAGTTTTAAAAAGACATGCCGACAACGGTCAAGTAAAATATTTATTCGAGATGTACAGTTTATTTTTTGCCAATTAGGTAAATAAATGAATGTAAAAACTTAAATTTTATGAGATATATAATAAATATATTTAAATGTTTGCTTGTTTATTTTTCCTGTTGAAGTAGCACTTCACCTGAATAGCCGTCACTGTGTGCTTTCATTCCGTCTGTAGTTCGTTAACTACTGTCGTTCCGAAAAGAAGAGTTTTGCTGACGTTTCGCCAAAATGACATTTGGCATTTTCGAAGCTTTCTTTCTCGAGTCCGAATAGAGACCTCAGTCAGACGTCAGCAAAACTGTCCTTTTCAGAACGACAGTAGTGAACGGATATACACCCGGAATGAAAACACAATATATATATATATATATATATATATATATATATATATATATACATATATATATATATATATATATATATATATATATATATATATATATATATATATATATATCTACAATATCATCTAATCTATTTTTTTCTATCATATTGGCCAACTAGGCGCTTACCGTCAGACGAATTTACTACACTCGTTTTATTTGCAGTCATCGTCATTTTGATATTGAAAATTATTAAAAAAATATTTAATACGAAATGAAATATTCATAAAATTTGTTTTGTTTCAGATATATGTTTCCTATTTTTAAGAGAGGATACAAAAAAGGCCTGACGGAAGATGATCTTTTTTCTCCGCTATCTTCACACGATTCATGTATATTAGGAGCGAAACTCGAGAAAATATGGCAAGAGGAACACATAAAGTATAAGAAATATGCATTACACAGTGCCTTATTCCGAATGTTCGGATTACAAATTATTATTCTAGGAATAATACAACTAATCAATGAACTTATGCTAGTGTAAGTTAAAAAAGTTTTTTTTTTGGTTTGAATAAAACTTGATATTTTTTAAAACACTTAATGCTGTTGTTCTCTATCTGTATCGAGAAAACCCCAAAAAAATTGCTAATTGATCTTACACATCATTTATATTTAGTAAATAAATTCGATTATACTCGGACCATTCGAAAGAAACGAGCAAAAAAACTTTCTCTTTTCACTTTTGTTGCGTCTAGACTCTAGTTTCCTCCTTTCTTCAATGAGTGCATTAAACGAAGTTAATGATAATAGCGGTTTACTTTATTTCTGCTGAGCTTCAAAATATTATTTTCAAATATCGAAAACTAAAAATAATAATTTTTGGCACCTTCACACCTCGTTTACTGAAAACAAAGCATCACTTACAGAAAAAGGGCGTCACTTAAAGGGGGCGGCGAGAGGCAGTTTTAGCACTGTATGTGTTTTTAATTAATTCGATTATCCGATACGAGATAAATTATGATTCCGTGCCCTATAGAACTTCGTCCTGGTTGGTCATAATGATTGCGGAACGCTTTTTGTACCACTTGGCTATTTATAGATACAGTTTTTTGTCATATGTGGCATAAATGCTAAAGAGCGGGGGGATAGGGTCAGTCGCGCTTTGGCTACGCCCCTATATGCTCCAAAATCGATTATTTCTTATTGACTGTTAAACTGTTATATACAAAAACAAACATATATAAAAAATTTAAAATTATGTAAAATGTAAAAATCAAACTATTTTTTACAAACACTTCCACTATATTTTTTAAAAACTGGGTCTAATAGCATATAAAACCAATAAGCACTGTAGGTGTTTTTTAATTCGATTATCCGAACGATAAATTATAATTCTGCGCCCTATAGATTTTGGTCCTGGTTGGTCTAAAATAGGGAATGATTTTTGCACCACTTGGCTATTTAGGATAAAGTTTTTTAAATTTATGTTCCAAAAATCATTTCTTATTGACTGTTAAATTTAAATATAAAAAAATAACAATATATAAAAAATTTAAAATTATGTAAAATGTAAACTTCCATATTTTTAAAACCTAAAATTAAATTTCTAAACGGTTTAGATATTAGAATAGCATATAAAACCAATTATTGGTTTTAACTAAGTACATTAAAAATAATAAAACAAAATCTGATAAATGTGAACAATCAAGTGTATACCAAATAAATTGTGGAGATTGTGACAAAATGTATATAGGTCAAAGAGACAGATATTTTGATAAAAAAAATAAACAAGCGCTATAAATGTTTCATCAAAGGAAAAACCGATTCCAATTATGCAAACCACTTAATTGAGACCGGTCATACCTTTGATAAAAAATTTAAAATTTTACACAAAGAAAATAAGAGTCATAAATTGAATATAGCGGCGTCTCTAGAAATAAATAAGCTCAAACCTTTAAAGTATTTGTTCCAAGATTAGGTAGAATTCAATAAGTCACCTCTGTTAAATATATTTTAATAATTTTAGGTAATATAGTTTAAATTTATGTCTAGTACTTAAAAATTCCCAGACTTTTATTTTTTTATATATCCTAATCTTTGTATTACCCCTAGTTATATAAATATTCCTTTTCTCTTAAGTTTATTCATTCGAGTCCGAAGAAGCTACTGTGTAGCGAAACATGTTACGTGTTTAAAAATATAGTGGAAGTTGTGAAAAATAGTTTTGTTTTTACATTTTACATTATTTTATTATAGATTTTCAGTCAGTATCGGTTGACACAATCGTATTGTTATACATTACTGCAAATGACCTTATTTTGGCTCTCTATAAACCAATGAATATACTAATCCATCAGCCAACTAGTTATTTTTATGCCAACGCTGTCATTTTTTTGCCAATAAAATATGAGCTTTTTATGTGTAAATTATGTAGGCACTTTACTATATATCAGTATAATTATTATCGCAGATCATAAATCATAAATCAGAAGTACATATCTAATCTCACAATAAATTAAAAAAAAAAATGTTGGAATAACAGACAAACTGATATATTCACAGCTGTATTGTGCCTTATTTACTATGTATTTACTTTTATTATGTGGAATTAAATTATTATTCATGTTGACGTGTCGCCCGGAATCTACCTGAATTCAACGAGCACATTTTTCACGTTATAACAAAGACCAATTGAGTAGCCTAGTTTCAAAACCAGCCAAACCCAGAAAAGTCGTTTCCGAGAAAAATGCATTAAACTGCTGTAAGCGAATTTGTTGAGCAAAACTAAGCTACATATTCTAATTTTGTGAAAATAATAACGTGAATCATAATTTTACTATCAAAATTACTGTATTATTATACAAAACATGAAAAATAATTTTTCAAAAATGGACGCGGCGGGTTTTGAAACTCTCTTTTGGATATGGCTGGTTTTGAAACTAACAACTTTGGATTTGGAACGTTTTGTGACTTACTTTATAAAATGATTTTGATTTTTAAAGATAAACAGGTGTTAAAAATAAGCTACTGCTTTGGTAGAGCAAACATGTATTAATTGAACATACATGCAATAGAAAATTAAACCACTAATCCAGAGACTTCTTCTTGTGGAGTACATTCTTCTTTTTGTTCTTCTTCTTCGTGAATCTGATTTTCTGGAATCGAAATCTCCGTTTTATTAAAGTAGGACTGTAGCACCCTTTTATAATAGGAAAGGGTATCTATGGTTTTCTATAAAATCCCATAATGTTTACTCAAAAGAGCGTTTACGTCTTTTAATTTTAACGGCTTTGGAGGATTACCAGAATCTATTGGTGTGGGATTCAGAGAAGAAATTACCTTTCCTTTCCTAAAAATATTTTTAGAGGTTCTAAAATCTGATCTGTAAGACTGTTCTCCTCGTACAGAAATACATTTTCTTCGTTTTAGTATAAACTTTTTCGTTGATTTGAACTGAGCAGCCACTGTCCTGGAGGCTTTAGCACTTCTTGAGTGGATACTTTCCAGTTAAAAGGCACTACATCTTTTCCCAAATGATGTACAGTAGCAAACTCTTTTATGATATCAACATATTCTTGAGGATCAACTATTATACTATATATAACCTTCCTTTTCTTTATCTGCCTTTCAATTAGAGCAAAAATCCTGTCAGCGGGAAGAAAGGATTGACCGGGTACAGGAAAGATAATTTCTATCGTCTGGATGTTTGCGGGGCTGTCTACACAGAGCCATTTGTTGAGCATTCCGAATAAAATAGAATTTTTATTTTGCCCACCGCAACCATCCGCTATCAAACGAACTGCGTGTATGTTTTCCAGATCCAGAGAGCACAATAAGTAAAATAATGCTCAAGATACTTCATTTGATCCCTTTATATACATGTCTTCAGTCCAAACGAAACTGTGTACATTGTCTTTGCGTAAAGGTATTTTGACCCTCCAATAACAACAATAAAATTGTAGAAGTATAGTTGACGTGAATAGTATGTCGCCTGATCAGGAAGTTTGGGCATTAACTGATTTTTTTGACAATCAAATGACAATATTTTTACTCCTTCTAGTTTATGCTTAAAAAAAGAAAAAGCTTGGGCTCTTAATTTATGAACTCGAAGGTCAATTTGAAGTTTCAATTTTTCTCCTGGATTTTTCTCAACTTTACTTTTTTCCCTGAACTCTAAACATCTAGAACAAACATCCATTCTAGGGGAACCAAATCCGTAATTAAAATTCGTGTTGAATTGTTATATAAAGTAGGAAAGTATTTGTTTTATACATTCTCCATATTTTCGAAATGTTAAGCTCCGAATCCAAGTACTGGCGGTTTGTTTTTCCTCTGCAATAATGTGATTCCCGAGGACGAAACTGCTTTATAAAATTTAGGACATGTTGCTTCTTGTTTTCAAGACGAATAGAATGTCAGTCCCCTTCCCTAGTTTTAGATGCCGACTGACCCGAAGCGTAGTTTTTCGTTAAAATATCTCGAACTCGGCTTTTTCCTACATTAAGGATTTTCAAAAAAGCTTCCGTGCATACCGGAATTACGTCTCCATTTGAGAACAGGCGCACGACCGTGCCTTTGACTCTCTAGTTCCAGTAAACAGGACGTGTTCTTTGGACTTTTTTTGGATTGCAATATTTTAAAATGAAATTGTGCTGCATTTTAATGGGCTTTGCATAAAATGCTTTATTAAATGCCTAAACATCTTGCATGGTCAATTTTTTACACTGCTGGACTCTGATGCCCACACTTGGGATAAATGGGCAGTAGCCCTGCAGAATACCTTAAATGAAAATTACAAACAATCAAGTATGCCCTGCAGAAATAACGAACGTGTACCACTTACCTTGACTTTTTCTGCTTTGTTGTTTTCGATTGTTCCGTTTTTCTAAATCTCTTACGGGTTTGTGGAGTTGTATCACTATCACAAATATTTATACTAAATACAACAAATACTAACTATATTTACTTAGCCAAGTTAATCACCTGATTCTCTGACACCGACGTGACGCTACCTCGACGGGTTCTGATTGGTGGAAATGGATTTGGAAGGTTTTGAAGCTAAGATGCGTTGGATTTAGAACGTTTTAAAACTAACGGAATATTTCGCGCCTTTATTACATCTATATTTGTTGGATTTAGACGATTTTTAGACCATCGCATCAGCTCATAGATAATTTATAATACGAATTTGTAAACGTAAAATCTCATTTTTCACAATTTTTGGATTTGGCTGGTTTTCAAACTAGGCTACTCAATTATTCACATATTTGAAGGCAAGGATTCGGGCAGAGTAAGAAAAGAGTTCTACATCGGTTACATAATGGGTCACATTTTCAACAATTGTTATTTTTGTGCTAAAAAGGTGACATTACAATTTTAATGTTATTGTTAATGTAATTGTTCATTAAATAGTTAATAGTTTTTATTAAATTCTGACACATGGTTTGATAGATTGTCAAAAAAAAATATTGGCAAATTCCTTTTTCAATAAGCTTTCCAAAAAGGTGTTACAAATGGTGTCTTCCAGTTTGAAAAAAAAAGGTTAGTTAAGGCTGCGCCCCCTCTTTGAGACCCCAATTTTTTTTGACATGACAAAAACAAAGCTCATAAAAATCTTTGAGGTCGTATTTGTGGATTTTAGAAAAATCTTATTCTGAGATCCGTTATTAGCAGCGTTGAATTTTAAATCCCCACTCTGTATGTATTGACTCATTTGTATGACTTTAATACAAATTGAATTCGTGAAAATTTAATATTCTTATTGTAAAACATTTCCACAAAAGTATAGAAATCAACCAAAACAGCGTAAAGCACAAATTGGCGGTTGGTAGTTACATAAATTCAGCTACGTCTTTAGACTTTATATTTTTATTTTGATAATCAGCGGCTGAAAATCATTCGTGCCAGGATGGATTATAAACATCATTTTACTCCTGGCAAAACAAGAATAATCTTTTAAAGCGCACCGAAATGAAAATATTTTCTTCTTAGATGATATGACAGAATTGTTTGGCAATTATAATGCTTGTTGCTAGATATCGTCTTATGTTAAAAAGAGACTGCGATCATTTCTATGTTTATTGTCAAAAAATAGTTTTAATAAAATATGCATAATAACATAAAGTTTAATGCAGAAGAAAATAACTGAGAGGGTAAAGAATCCAAGCAATTTTCATTAGAAATTGATTCATGACGTTTCTGATATAGATCAAATTAATTAAATAATGTTTCTAAAATTACAATAAACCTGCAAGTTTTAAGTTTTTTCACCTGACATTTTCTTTATGAGATTACTTGTTTTATTTCCAGATATCAAAACTATTTATTTAAAAAACTAGCATTTTTATTTAGTTTTTTTGTCTAAAAATGTGTTATTTTGTTATATTAATATTTGATTACCTAGTTTTTGTTAAGGATAGTTTGCGATTTTATAATATTTATTTAATACCATAAGCTGTATTTATAATTTTTGTCTGCAGCCACGATAACTGTAGTCCCAGCCAACCTATTTTTTACCTGCCAGGCTGCATGCTGTGCTTTTACTCATATTCTGTGGATTGGTGTAGTTCAACAAGCACATTTTACAATTACGTAATACTAAAATAACGTATATACCTTTTTAGGGTTGTGGTGCCTCTATCCATAGGAAAGTTAGTCAGTTATTTCGACAAAGAACAAACTGACATGTCACAAAACGATGCTTACCTCTACTGTGGTGCTATTATATTAGGATTATCTTTAGATGCCTTAATTGGACATCCTCGTTTGATGAGTCTACAGCATCTCGCAATGAAGATGCGGGTTGCTTGTAGTTCGCTTATATATAGGTAAACATTTATTTATGTTGGAAAATAATAGCTTGTGTAATCTCGGTTGTCTTGAAGTGGCTTGTTTATGCAGACAAAGGAGGGATATTAATATTATATTCATAATTCAAAAATATAAATTATCGGTAGAGTATTTCTTATTCTTTATTTTTAAAAATTGAATACTGTCAAAAGTTAAAACAAAACAAAAACAAAAGCCTTCACTTGCTCATATTTAACATGTATTCTTAATATTCTAAAGGTTTAAAACGTTTGTCATACGTTTATTACTTTATGGGAAAACGAAAGTTGCACAATGCTTTAGGCTGGCATATACCTGGCATTGACTGTATGAAAAAACGCTAAATGTATCCTTTCACATGTAATGTTTCTAATTATATTCTTTCCTTAATTATCAATTAAACTGCTAATCAACTTCAAAAAGGACGGGAGTCCCCCTTCAGTCCTATTTATTTGGAAGTTTTAAATATATTGAAGCCGCGAGTGCTCTAACTTACGTGGCTGTGCTCGCTTAAATTCAAACTACACATCCATTCTTTTTAGAGAGGAAGCATCTTAGATACAAACATTGTATAAACGAATGCTCTACTTTGTTTTAGTACTCAACTGATTTTACAAGATGAATTACTAATTATCTTTCACTAGTCTTTGTTCTACTATGCGCCGATTTTGACAGTCGTTCAGAAAGATCAAATATCATCTAAATATAAGATATAAATGCCAGCTAAATATAATACACCATTTCAAATTGTAAAGAAATCTGAGCAAAATAGAGAAGAGCAATTTTGACACCATAACTTGTTCCAAACGTTCGTAGTTAACATATATCTATAACCTTCTTTAGACATCTTCCGAATTAATTGAGGAAAAGTTATGAGAAGGTACCATGGCAATATCCGCATAGACGCAATAAACCATTTTGAAATAAAGACAATAACTTATATACGAAAAACATTATTTAGGGCAGCTTAAGAACTTTATAATACATTGCAACCGTTTCATCATATTTTTAGTATGCTAATTCCTAGGTACGATAGAAACATTTGGCAATTGTTAAGGGTTAATGTTTTTTTTTATTTCATCATAACCAAATTCGTAATTGCACTAATTAACACCAAAATTAAATATAACCGCCTTTCAAAATATTAAATACTCCTTGGTACGCATTTAGAGTAGTTGGCCTACATATAATTTTTGTCCGAAATATTAAGTGACTTAAATCTAAAAAAAAAAAAATAAATGGGCTGTATTTGCAGAGTTATTATTTAGATTTTTAATTACAGGAAAATTATGAGACTGAGTCAAACCACGTTAGGAACCACTACTGTTGGTCAAATGGTAAATTTGTTGTCAAATGATCTCAGTAGGTTTGATCAAGGATTTATAACAGGCCATTTCGCATGGGTCGGGCCAATCGAAGTAGCTGTAGGGACTTATTTATTATACAGGTCAATCGGGTATGCAGCTTTATTTGGAGTAGCTTTTCTAATATCGTTTGTTCCTTTACAAGGTAAGAATACAACCGTAAACCTAACCTTATTAAATATCAGTTTATTAATACAAATATAAAATTAGTATACGATTATTACAGGATTTAAGTTCCCCTCTTTGGTATGTATACGTGACGTGTTTAATGCATCCTTTAATAACGAGGTACGTTTGTTCTCAACTCAATCCACGATCATCTGATCAACCTATTGGTAAAGTAAATTAACTTTTTAGCATTTCGGCCGCCCCTGTACCAAGATCAAGTTTGTTGTCACCCGACCGATTGGTTTAAATATAAAACAATTATAAAAATGTAAATATGTTTAGACGTCTCTAGTACCAAAGAATATAATTATATTTCGACTATTCCTAGCATATTTTTTTAACTTATCGAGTTTACTTTACTCTACTCATTGATAACAAGAAACTGCTTTGCATTACATTGTTCATTTTTTCAACTATTTTATTATTATATATAAAAATGGAAGGACGATTAATTAGAAAAAAATGAATGAAAAATCAAAAATAAGATCATTTTTGGCTTTTGATACATACTTTCCAGTGCCTTCGCTAGACATTAAAGTGCAGCAGATACTAGTTCGACAGTAATCACTTACCCCTTCTTGATAAAAGTGTGTCGATATGGTACAGTTCAAGACTACACTAAAGCGTGGCAACCAATTACAGACAGGATTTAGTTTTCTGGGTTTTTACCGACGACACGGTTGAATATATTTTCTGAACCTGAATCCTGCTGCAATTTCTCTACCGCATAATATCAATATTCTTATCTGTTACTTGAACAGTTCCTATTTTTTATGGAATCCTTATCCCGAGGCGCATGTGTGGTGGAATTTTATTAAAGGTTAAGTGTGGTGGGGTATGATGTACCCGCATAAAGAAAAATTAAAGAAAATTGTTAATTTTATTTGTTTATTAGAAATATTATTTTGGCACTTTTCACATAAATTCAAAAATCACAAAATCCTTAGATTTTAGGCAAGTGTAAAATTTGTTTCCGAATTTCGAGGACATATCGAACATCTTCTGGAAAACTTTTGGTGTTTACCTGGTGGATAGGAGCTTGAAGTTCTCTAGGCAACCTTCCATTTTGAGCGCGTTTCTCCGAATAATCAGTAATAAGTTGATAAGCCAATTCGTATAGAAATACTCTTCTTTTAATCGAATTTTGGTTATTACTGCTATGTACTACTAATTCGTTTATGCCTGCGCAATCCAGCAAAGTGTAAAAGAGTGTAACAGACCCACGTCTGCTGTTATCTCATATGTTATAAAAGGTTATCACCTCAGGCTCATTTTTATCTCCAGTTTCTGGATCAATGTTAGGCATATGATGTAAAGTTGACATCAGTAAAACTGCTTTTCGTTTTTTTGGTACAACATACGATGTATGCATAATATTTTCTTGGAAGCCAAATAGACTTGAACATTCCTGGTGAACGTTGATGATCAAAAAGTCGGATGGAAGCTGCTTTTTATTTATTCTTACCGTGCTAACAGCTGTAAAGTTGTGATATTTTAATATAAATCATTATTCATAACTGGTAAACCAGTTGTCAAAAGTCAGGTTTCGTCCTGCACTAGTAATCGGAGCTACAAGTCTACATATAACATCAAGTTTCTCATCTGTGGTAACGTATTCACTTGGGATGTTACATGGCTTGGCAGTTTAGCAGTAGCCAGTTTATCAATTTCTTTTAAGATCATTTCGGTTTGTAATGTTATCAAATGGTAAACATGATCGCAACATAGTAAATATTTGTAATAACATGATCTTTCTATACTTTTCTATTTCAGACCCATACACACAGAAAAGTTCTTCTAAATTTAATCTAACTGACTTATGTATACCTACCAAATAAAGCAGTGATAATATTTTCTTTCCGTGATCTTACATTTCTAGGGTAACATACCTTCGCCCACCTCAGTCCTTCATTTCCAGAGTAATGACTGCCTTTGGTAAATTTACGCTGGTTGTTTACTGGGTTCTCTTCACTCTGTAAAACATTGATTTTCGTTTTCAATTCCTCTGCACTACCTTGAACCGGTTGTAAATGTCGATCCGAATTTTCTGCGGATGCTCTATAATCAGATTCTTCTTCGCTATTACTGTCATTTTCGTAGTATGTCATAACTACAAATAATTGTTGCGAATGTTATCATAACAAGTAACCGAATGTAATAAAGTATTAACAAAATAAAATTATGTATCCGTATGGTGGATTATGGATGCCCGGATTCAGTTTGATAAAGTTTAATCTCTAAGAGATTACGATAAACACTGGCTTCGGTAATGCATCCCTTGGTCTTGGTTGTCTATCGACTTGAAGGTACTAAAGTGCGCGTTTAAATTGTGCTATGGTATGTTATACCCCACGACACATACGCCGTGTTAAAAGAAACTACAGCACAATTTAGTCTTTTTTAAGTTCAAAAATCACAATAAAATCTATATAAATAACATCGGAAAATAGTAAAATGCATTTTCCATTATATCTTTTTACAAATATTAGTGTTAAATTTTAATATTAGTCCCTGCATTTATTTTTTTGCAGCATTTCTTGCCAAAAGAACTTCAGTTCTTCGCCTACGGACTGCCTTGCGGACTGATGAGAGAGTTAGGTTAATGAATGAAATAATATCTGGAATTCAAGTAATCAAGGTTTATTGCTGGGAAAAACCATTTTCTAAACTGATAGCTTTGGCTAGAAGGTAAACTTTTTAACTTTTTTTTTGTAGTGTTCCCCTCAAGAAAGATATGCTTTTAGCCATTTTAAAAAATCTAGAAATACTTTATTGAAAGTTTTACAAGAAACTAGTCATTACCTGTTATTAAAACGAGAAAAAAACGAAGATTATGGGCTAAAAATTGGCTTAACAGACAAAAATTTAGTCATATGATTTTGCTAAAAAACTGAACTCTGAAACATTACCGCAATTATTTGCGAATGGACAATGATAGTTTCAATGAACTAACTAATAAAATTAAAGTAATTAAAGAAATGTAGTATATACATCGCATTCTGTCGTCATCCCTTCATATAAAAAACATCATGAACATACATTAATCACGCTCGATACCATCAGAACAACTGACAAAAATCGGATTCTCGCCGCCAATATCCCTCCACACGATACAACTCGCTTGGTCGATCGGCCGGTTGTGTGGTTTGCGCACCCAACTCGGACCCGATTCACAATTATCGGATGACAAGACGGTCCGACTTTTCATCAAACCCAACTAAATCGACCCAACCATCCGACCGTGTGCGGCCGGCGCGGCGGGAGGGGAGGATCATATAGCCTCGGTTTGCCAGTTTTAGTATAGGACAGATAGTGGGATATCAGGAACAAGTTGTTATAAAACTAAGATTAGTCTAATTTGTTAGTGTTTAGAGCCCTATTTAACAAATTCCCCACATGTTGGTCTATCTGAACATAAAAAAAAATTGATCCGCCATCTTGGATTTAGGTATTAAAAATAAAAAGGTTAAATTACTCCGAAACCACTACAGATAAGAAAAATTTAGAAGAATTAAAAATCACAGAGAATTAAAAATGGGTTTTAATGGTTTTTAGTTTATGTAGCTAGCTAAAAAACTAACAAATATTTTATATTTAATAAATACTGATCAAACATATCTTCATGTATTTCATGCAGTATTACGATTTATATAGTAATATAATAATAAATACGCCTAATCTATTAGATCATTTTAACATTATTGCACAGAATACTCAGGAGAGAGTACTCAAATATTCTGAGTAACCTAAGCCTAAAGATTCTGAGATTGACTGTTTAAAATTAATGACAGTTTAAGATATGTACATACATATCATTAAATATCTGACATAATCTAAACAAATACGTAATATATATATTTATTATATATTATATCTGTCCATATGCCACACCAAAACTTATAACTTGTTCTCTTTATTGTCAAATATTTTAAAAACAGTTCATATTATTCTTTATTAATATTCTGTTTCATTGTGACCATTTTCTGGACGTAAATTTGTGGCGACTTGGTAATGCAGTTAAGTTGGAGAAGAAAAATCTTTTTGTACTGACTTTATAAAAGAGTTATAATTAAGAAATTTAATATTATATAATGCAAAATATTTTAATTTAATTAACGACATATTAAATTAATAAAAAACAAATTTTATAAAAAATATATTTTGGAACTTTTTTTTTGCATAATTTTAAAAGTCTTTTTTTATGAAATACTGCACTACTAGTTCCAACATGGCGGGCCTTATTTCACTATGTTCAGACAAGAGTAGAAGTGGGGGCTTTTAGTATGTTACATAACTTGACTAGTACTTTTAAACTGCAAGGGTCCCAGCGTTATAACAATTTGTCCGGGATTAACATTATGAATTTCATACGTGTCTTCAACTATTTGCCGTCGGTTCCTCGATAGCTTATTTGGTAGAGTGATGGCGCGCTAAAATAGAGGTTGTGGTTCGAAGAAATTTTTGACCACTTTTCAATGTCTCTCATTTTTAAATTTACTAAAATAATTTGTACCAGACATGTGCTAGTTGGTTATATAAAGATAAATACAAAATTCTGTTTTTTTGCACAAATAAACATATTTCGATTATGGTAAAATTAAAAATGAAATGTATATATGTTCCATAGTTCTATTCCATATTGTTTTAATAGTTCTTCTTTCTATTTCAGGAAGGAAATGAAAGCAATTCGGGGACATGCCTACATCATTGGTCTTATTTACTCATTCGAGGTGTTTGTTTCACGAACCTCAATTTTTATAAGTATTTTGGGATATGTATTATTAGGAAACCTAGTAACAGCACAAACGGTGTTTTCGATCACCGCCATTTATAACGTACTACGACCTGTGATTACAATTCTCTTCTCGATAAGTATATCTAGTTTAGCTGAAGTTAATGTGTCAGTACTTAGAGTACAAAAGTTTCTCAGTAACGAGGAAGTCAGCAGTGCCATGGAAATTAAAAGCTCCTTACAAATCGAGGAAATTACCAAGGAAGTAAAAGATAATTCAGTAAACGGGTCACTGAAAAAAGAATATACTGAGAAGCCGAAAATTACCCTGCATAATATTTTTGCAAAATGGTGCGCCGATTCAAATGGAAATACTTTGGAAGATATCAATCTTAGTATCACCTCAAATAAATTATTGGCCGTGATCGGACCTGTGGGAAGTGGTAAAAGTAGCCTCATTAATATTATTCTGGGGGAACTGTCAATTAAATCAGGATATATGGACCTCAAAGGAAGAATTTCATATGCGTCTCAAGAACCATGGTTATTTTCTGGTAAGTGACAATTTTCTTTTAATAGTTTTATGTTCTTCCAGAAATGTTTGAATTCAGGGAATCTGTTCAAATAAATCCTAAAATAAAATATACGTTTGTCTTATAAAGTTTTAATTAGTAAGAATTGTCATTTTAAATGAAATATTAGTGTAAATCGAGAAACTTAAAAACATCTAGCATACGAATTGCAATTTTAATATTAAGTATCTAAAACAAGTAGGGTACTTGTTTAAACACAATATTTAGGAACAATTAAATTTAATTCAAGTACTGTAAAATTTGGCCATAAATAATCCATTGATTAGACCGTCTCTATTATCTCAAACAATAATCTGAAGTTCTTGGATTTCTTTAAGGAAATGGAAACTTTTCCACTATTATCTGAATAGGATGAGTTTCCGAAGCAGCTAACATAAATCAAAGGGTTCTTCACCAACGTCCGAAACGAGTTCAAACTTTAGTCAAAAATGCTGTAAGTAGACAAAGTTACTACGAGTTCTTTCGTCATACAGAATTAAATAACTTCGGTCAGAACTTAGTTGCTGGAAAATAATTTGCTTAAATTTTCTTTTCTCAGGTTAATAGCACCTAAACTAATATAGTTTTTGTTATATTTAATCCAAATTTGACTACCTTATTAACTTTTTACTACCACCATGAATAAATTTTATATTTATAGTTAAAATTAATATTAGTTTACAAATAACATTTCATAATGTAGATAATTTGTCATCTATCAAAAACTCATAGAGACGTAAGGTTACAATAAAAAAAAAATAATCACGTGTCTGGGATGTATCCTCAAGGAGGACTGGAATGATTCACAGGAGATCAAACGTAGAATTAAAAAAGCAAGAAGCGCCTTGAATCGTATGAAAAGCATACTATGCACTTCAAGCCACATGCTACATCTTCTCAATCATTTTGTAGGGTGCAGAGGCTTGGACCCTGACTAATGTCTTCTGTAAGGAATTACTAGCTTTTGAGATGTTATGATATATCCGCATGGTTCGAATATCAAGGACACACCGAGTCTTCAAGAATACAGTAAAAACTAGGAAAGCTACATACTACGGATATGTGATAAGAAATAATAAATACCATTTACTTCAACTAATACTAAAAGGCAAGTTTGAAGGTAGGAGAGGACCAGAACGCGGAGGAATACCTTGGCTAAAGAATCTCCGACAGTGGATTGGACTGTCATCTAGCAAACTATTTAGATCAGTCGTTATTAAAATCGTATGGACAAATGTGATCGCAAACATCCACAGATGATATGCATCATAAGAAGAAGATGAATATATTCTATTGAAGGTATTAGGCGTTAAACTAAATATTAAAATAATTCTAGATCTCAACTAGTATTGGATAGACAACCATCAAGTAGTGCAGTTTTACCTTTTATACAGACTACCACAGTTAAAATTGCAAGAATGTTATTCCTTTGCATTTAGGAGTTTAAAACATTCCCTATTCTTACGGGAAAGCATATATAAGTGAAACTGGACGGTTTGTATCTACTGGACTTATGGAACATGAAAGACGTATAAGTAAAAACAGTTAGTTCATTCCTCTGTCGCCGAACACCGCCATTTAACAGGACACGTGCTTAATGTAAAGCATACCAAGGGTCTTGTATTAGTCTCGGGGTTATAAAAGGTAGATTAAAGAAACTATTAAAAACATCTAGCGCTCTGAAAATTTTAGTAGAGGTATATCGATGAACACCGGACCTCATTCATTGTTTTGATCTTTAACAGTGAAGATCCCTAAAGATGCCTAGTGCAATTGCAGTCGAAACGTAGAAAACTAATTTTAGTTTGACATGGTTTAACCTAAAACTTATGATTTCTTGATTATTTTAAACCGTGAAAGCATTTATGTTTTTTATATGTGCTAATGGAATTATTTATACAAAACTTAATTAATAATATTAATTGAAAATCAACAAACAAAAATCTTTTTTGGCTTTTTCGCAATAAATATATAAATAAATAAAAATATTTAACTTTAAATTAATTGAAGCAAATATTTAATAAAATTAAATACCTCAACATGTAGACTAGTCTGTCTACAGAATGTTTCGATACATAATATAAACAATAGTATTTAAGCAAGCATAAGAAATTATGTAATTTACCTAAAGTTTTTATAGACACATAGTAGTTGTACAAATACTTTCATCCTATTATATATAATTTCTTATGCTTGCTTAAATACTATTGTTTATATTCTGTATAGAAACATTCTGTAGACAGACTAGTCTACATGTTGAGGTATGTTATTTTATTAAATATTTGCTTCAATTAATTTAAAACTAATTTAAAGTTAAATGTTTTTATTGAGTTGCGAAAAAGCCAAAAAAGATTTTTGTTTGTCAATCTAAACGCAACAAATAATCTGAACACATTTAAAAATTAATTGAAATGTTACAACATTAATATATTTAAATCGGGGCCAAAATAACTATATTTTAAAAACAATCGAAATAAAAAAAGTGTCATTGACGGTGACTATATTTTAGGTACGATAAGGCAAAACATCCTTTTCGGTGAAGTATATGTGGAGGGACGATACCAGAGAGTTGTAGAAGCATGTGCTCTTAAATCTGACTTCGCACTCTTTCCCTATGGCGATAAAACTCTTGTTGGTGAAAAAGGCAAATCATTGAGTGGTGGGCAGAAAGCAAGAATAAACTTGGCTCGATGTATATACAAACAGGCGGACATTTACTTACTAGATGATCCATTATCGGCCGTAGACGTGAATGTTGGAAAACATTTGTATGAAGTATGCGTTAGAGATTTTTTGAAAGATAACATAAGGATTTTGGTTACGCATCAGCTTCAGTACCTTCAAAGCGCAGACAAAATAATTATAATGAATGATGGTAAAATTCAAGTCGAAGGTAACTATAAAGAGTTACAGAACAGCGGCGTTAATTTCAGGTAAGAATAGACATGTCAAAATTTCTGTACATTATTTCGACCCATTTTCGAATGGTCAGATATTGAAATCAGAATTCCAGTCGTAAACTTAAAACTGTTGTTTTTAATTTTATTTTGCAAGATATTGAAAATGACTATCCTTAACTTCTTGGTAATAATACTTTCAAATTCCCTTTTAAGGGTTTGGAGCATTTTAGGTGTCACCATAAGGCAGACATCAGTCATTTTTTGTTGTAGTTCTTGTAAATTATCGGGTTTTGTAAGAAACGCTCATTCATTTGAGTAACCTTTTAAGTAACCCTAAAGAATGAAATCAAATGGAGCTAGGCCTGGCGCCCGTGATTGCTCCACGATGTGTAATTTAGCGCCCAGGAAATTCATTATGAACATACTCTCGGATGTGTAAATAAAACACTCTATCCTGTTAAAAAACTAGACCATAGTCAATATCATTGTGTTCAGTAACTGCTACAGTTGTAGTTATAACAGTTTTTTTCAACATTTACATTTATAATAGTTTCTGAGGATGTTGTGTATGAGCATCTTCAATCTAGTAAGTATTTCCCTCACTTCAGTAAAGACAATTATGTCTGTTGTCTGTGCCATTACTAAGACTTTTAAGAATAGGCTTATAGAAACGATAAGTGTCGCTAGAAAGGAAAAAAGGGAATGACTAAAAATATTTTTAACAGGTAAAAGTACAGAAGTTTGTTGTAGAGGTCATGGCCTTCGTGGATTAACTGGTTAAAGCTTTAGCTAGTCTACACCAGTTTTAATTGTTTTTTCTAAATTTATGATAGGGGGGAAGGAAACAATGTTCAGATACAAGAGCGTGCTGTGTCTTTAGTATGTATATGTAGTACATTTTACCAAATACGGGGGGGCAAATGCCACAACTCTCGAGTAGTTTAAGAGCCACTCCCTTATGGCATATTTCTGAAGCATACCTATAAGTTTATTGGGGGACATAGTATCAAAAGCTTCGGGTATAAACAGTATAAACAAAAACATTTTTATCGATATTTGTATCCATATTTAAATTATTAATAACCTCTGTTGAATGCCTATGCGTAGGAACTGTAGTACCAACATCTTCAACTAATTCAAACTGATTAGGAGAAATAACATTTATTAGTACAAAATTAGATAATCTGTCTTACACATTTTTTAACAATTTTAAAAAATTGCTTATTAGGTTCATTGGTGTGTAATTATTTATTAAAGTTGTGGTTCCTAATTTATGCATTGGAGTTATCACAGATAATTTAAAATCACTTGGTACACTTTCTTTTTTTTTAACCAAATTAAGTATTTATAAGAGAGGTTCGATTCTTTCTAAGTGGGTTTCTTTTATTATTTTCGTCCGAGTGCTATAATAACCTGGTGAGCTGTTATTTTTTAGGGAAGCAATATGTTTAATTAACTAATTTTTTCTCAGAGCAGTGAAAACATTGAGCTTGGAATATGTAGGTCTACTTCTTGAAACTCGTCTGGGAGAGGAGGAATATCTCTTGCCATTTCATTGCCGATATTACTAAAGTATTGTTTATAGAAGTTAGCTATTTCTATTGAACCAGATATATTTTCACCTAAATTAATGCAAGTATCCATTTTAATATTATTTTCCCAAGCACCATCCTTAATAATTTTGTAAATGTTTTTCATGTTATTTTTATTACTTTGAATTTTTTCTCTATAATAATTTTTTGTTTATATGTTAATGTACTTAATAGATTTCTATACTCTTTATAGTCTTTTTCTAGTCGAACAATGAATATGAAAATACATATTTATCCGTTTTTTCCGCTAACCAAAAAAGTTCTAAAAGGTTTTTGACTTATATTTGCTGGCTCTTTAAATTAGGTGTCTCAAAAGTAGGAATTTCAATTTTTGTTTATTTTGCAAACGTCTATTTTTGTATTTATTTCGTACCCTGTATATAAATGACATTATTTTTTAAATCAATCTTATTTCTCAGATAAACAAAACTTTTTATGAAGAATAACTTCACAATCACACATAAAAAAGTTGTACATATGTCACCCAGATTGACGCACACGCTCTATTACAAATTCCTAAATAACACTGTTAATTCCATCTTACAGTGTTCAGTCCATTAAATACAAATTAGATTATACCTAGAAAATGAATGTCCAAATTTTAAATTATATTTTAACTGGACAGCAGGCATTTTTATAATTTAGGAGAGTAGTCTTTATTCTTAAATTCTTTTTTTGTGTCCAACATAATACATAAAAACAACTGAAATTGATGATTTATAAATATCTCTTATTTTCTATTTCGAGCTTTCGCTTCCGGAATTTCTGCGTAAAACTGAGTGCATAATCTCTTGATAGCACAAGTCCTTGTATCAAAATGATTCACTAAGCACTTTTATCGAAGTTTGGAATAGTAAGTACAGAAAAATACAGTTTCGTTTTTAAAATACTATGGAATAGGAAAAAATTATAGACATTATACGATAATGGACTAAGCTCTGCGATGCTTCATTGACTCAAACGCAGTACGAGAGAGATGAAGCTAATTAGGGCAAGAGAGGGAGCTAATAAAGGCAGAAATTTATCTCTCTCACAACTAGTGGGATTTGCGTTTTTATTAGCTCCATGTTTCTCACGCATTGGAGTCAAGGTAAACTATTACAAAAATGTCAATGTAAAAAATGCGTTGTTTACATTTCTTCGATCATTGTTAATTGCAAAATAATTTATCAAATATGCAAATGTCATTTCTGCTTCTACGCATGCCCTGTTGAATATATTTCGGCATTTTCTTGTAAAATGGCTCCACTGTTATATCCCTTTTCAGAAATATAATAGCTGGCCTGGTAGACCTTGTTTTGCTTTTTCTGTTAGATGGCGCAATTAGTTTTCAGTGGGATTATAAGAATGTGGGCCGCATTCACCCCATCGTTCAGAAATGTTATTGAAGAAAAATGTACGCACTAAAACAATGCAAAAAAATGTATAGAAAAAATACGCATCAAAACAATACAAAAAATAGTGTTGAAAGGTCTCGGTAACTAGACGAACATTTAATAAAAAATCATGTAAATTGGTGCAGTACAATTCTCTCACGAACTTGCTGAAATATGTGCCTTAGTGTTTTAAATATATGGATGGTCAGACCGCAGGGCTTAGTTTACCTAATATAAACTCGTTATTTTTAGTGTTAAAATGACACATTTTTTTCGGACAGAGTACTCAAATATATTTATTATAGTCCTAGGATCGTAAAGGATTCTTTATAGCCTGAAACAACGAAATTAGCAACGAGAACAACGAGACTGAATATTTCAAAAGGAAATTTGCAATATTTGACTCAACTGATGCTAGAAGCTAAAGTTTTGTATGTTATTCGGATCGAAAACAATCATTATGAGACACGCCCGCGCCGTGGTATCAATCACGGTTGATGCATCAATCTCGGCTGACGCCTCGTCTGATAATATTCGTAATGATTGTTATTTCCGTCCTTTTAACACCAATAACTATTCTTGCAACTTTCTCTCTCAATTACTAAAGCCCCGACTGGACACAGACTACAGGATAATAAGTAACCATGTTTCTGTTTATCAGACGCGCAGCGATAAATACACATGGTCCGGGGTGACTGTAAGTGCTTCTGTAACTTTCTTTGCCAATATCGCTAAATATAGTTTTAGTCAGAAAATGTTAGTAGTAGCAGCAGAATAGACAAAACTCCTGATTTTTATTTGAAATGCATTAGGAAGTTCTATCTTAATTCTGACATATACAAAAACGTGTCTAAAAGTACGAATATTTTAGTAAATTATTGGAAGAATTTAACAGCGAGGAAGAAATGGGAAAACAAAAAACAAGATCAAGACAAAATTCCGAGATGAAAGAAGAGTTAGAAGAGAACAATGATGAACCAATCATTGAAAAAGAAGTTCAAGGCACTGGTAGCATAGCTGGCTCAATATACTGGAAATATTTTAGGGCTGGGGGAAATATTTGTACCATTATATTTTTAGGGATTTCCTTCCTTATTTGTCAATTGGCCGCAAATGGCGCTGAATATTTTGTTAGTTATTGGTAAGCTTTATTAACACAAACTTTATTAGATAAGTGTGGTTAATTTGAATTAAAACCCTGATTTTAAAATTTAATTATCAACATATTATTAATTGACGTGTCCAATGAAAATCTGCTAAATACTATTGCTAAACCTAAAAAATGGAAATGAGAATTATCTGCAAAAGTACACAATTTATCGTATTTAAGTAATAAGTAGGAAATTTGCCATATTTTATAAAAAAACTAAATTAGATTTTAACAAGATAATGAAAAACGTTAAACTAAACACAATGTCAGAAAACATGATCCCCTTCAAAAGATGCAATGCAAATATATCCGCGTCAATAAATAATAACTGATCCATCGCTGTGATTAAAAAACATAATGTCAATAAAAAACAGGGCAACTACTGCTTGTTAACAGGAGTATTCGGTGGTTATCAGAACTTTCTGCGGGCAGTGTTTTTTACCACTTAGCTGGAACATTTATTACAAATATGCGGTCTTGAAGTAGGGTATACTTGCTTTGCATCTTATAAAGGGGGCCAAAACTTATGTTGTGTTTATTTTGTTGCAAAAACAACTTAAAAATCACACATTTATTCATTTTACAAGTTTGCATCGACCTGCCATAATATGTCTCTATGAAGCTTCATAATTAGTCTTTTAATTTTAGAACTTGACGTTCAAAATAACTTGGTCATAAACAAAGAATATATAATTTTTCCGTTAAATTAATTATACGCCTAGAAAAGTCATTCAATAAAACAGTTTCGTAAATATTTTAATATAAACGAAATCGTAAAGAAACTATTTAAAATGAAAGAGTGTTTTAGTTTTATTAATTCGAAGGGGATTTCAATTTTGAAATTGCACTTTAGACGTCTAGATACAAATAAACTTTAGCTAAAATTGTATGTAAGACAAAAACGTTACTAACAGACATGAATAGGTATTAGGAAAGAAAAATTATTACTATTAAATAAAATGTATAGAAAGTACTGAAACATTCAAAGACATATAGTGAGTTTATTAAGAATGTGCGAATTCTGATATTTGTTCTATTTTTTATTTCCATTTTTTATATATTAGATCTAGATTGAGAGAGCTAACATTTTTTAGGGTTAATTTAGAACAAGAATATGCTGAAAAAGTAAAAACCAACCTTACATTCGAGAACGAAACAATAAACAGAAATGAAATCATATACATTTATTCGGGCCTCACTGTTGTAACAATTGTCACCGCACTGTATAAATCCATGTTCTTCATGATTTTCTTCACGATAGCATCACAAAATTTACACGACCATATTTTTGAAAAGATAGTTCGAGCTAAGATGCGTTTCTATAACCTTAATCCCTCTGGGCGGATATTAAACAGGTTCTCAAAGGATATTGGAAATATTGACGATTATATACCATCCGTGTTAATTGATGTTATAGAAGTAAGTACTAATTAAATGATATACAAATTCAATTTGAAATATTCTACCTTATTTAAATTATATGGTGACCAATTTTCGATGGTTTTACGTGGTATACAAAAGTTTCATCAACATATCTAAGCCTATATTTTGGTTTTAGTAGATATGATGATAAATCCGATCTTAATACAGTTTCATGGGTCGGTAAGCACATGACCTGGAATTGCTGAGTTCTCCGAGCTCATTTAGTATTCAGATCTCGTGAAGTAAAAATACCCGAAGGTGACTGTTGCAATCGAGGCGAAATATCGGATATTTATTCCATTTTTGACACGGTCTAAACCTAAGAACCATGATTTCTTAATATATTCTTAATGATATTTACCGGCACTTCTCTTCACGTTGATAGCGTATTACTATTCTTATTTGCAGATCGCAATACTTTTACTGTAATACTTGCATCGTAAGTTGAGCCTTTACTACTTAAAACAGCCATGTTTTATGCACTTTGTTGTATTTAAATAAAAAAAAGATGCCAGTGCAATCGAAGGGTAAAACCCGGGCAGTAATTTAATAAATAAATCCACTATAATGTTTTCTTTCCCAACGTTTCGTGGTTAATTACCACTATCTCAAGAGCTTATAATAGAGAAAAAGAACACACATCATAATCGGTCGTACTAGAATAAACCTATCTCAGTCTTTCGAATCGCCTGATGTCTTTAACGTAAGTGGTTCCACGTGTTCTGTTTTGTTTCTGGGGGATGAAATATACTCAAGCGCTCTAAGTGGAGACTAACGGCCCTACCAGAAAGGGAGCATACGCTGTGAACGAGTGATGCCTAGTTATTTCTGCATTCTATCCTGTTCGTCTGTCTGGTTCTACGTAAATATTAGCGTAATGGCCGCTAGGGGGCAGGAGTAGGATATATAAGGAGATAGCTGGTATCTCGTGATACCAGGAGTGCTCCCAAGGGGTACCAGTTGAAGCGAAAATCCAATAGGAAGGTTCTAAAGTTTAATCGATTGAAACCGATTTGGAATAATCGGGGTGTACCGGGAGCTTAGAACTCGCCATCCGGACATCCCATCACTATCGTCTCCAAACTGGAATAAGGTGTAAATTATCTGAGACAGTCGCCCCAGCTTTGACTGAGCCGCGGGCCGAGAGCAACCTGGCAAAAAACGTCAAAATTTGTACCTGCTCCTATTTAAAAACAATCGAAAACAGATTAACACAAAGATAAATCACAATCTTTGACTTACCAATACCTCAAAATACGCAGAACGCAAAAAATAATGACTGTAAGAAATGTATTATATATGTCAAGCAATCTGTTGTATGAATCGTTTTATAATGACACTTTGATTAAAATCAAAAATATTTTTCAAAATAATAATTATACTTTTGATTTCATAAATAAAATAATTAATAGATAAAAAGGAAATGAGAGTTAAAAAAAGGTGACATTAATGGTAATAAACAATACTAGCGAGTATCAGCGACTTCGTTCGCGACTGGGATATAAAGAGGTACTTAAATCGCCTTACTTAAATATCTCTTTATGCGCCACGATTTTTGTTGCATTTTCTTTCAATTTTTGTTAATACGGGCTTGGAAGAATTTTGTGTATATTATTTCCGATTTTTTGGAACACCCTATATACATTAAAAAAAATGTTATAAAATAAAATAAAACATACCTGTTCAAGCGCTTTTTTGAAAAACTAACCGTTTTTAAATAAAACATATTGTATATTTAAGGGGCAGTTTCATCCTCTTGACATTTGATTTTTGAAAAATCCCTTCTGATGGAATCTCCACATCCTACAATTAACCTGTAAGCCAAAATTTTTTTCGTCAAGCGGTTTAAGCATAATAATTAAGTAATCGGGCCACTGATTAATCAGTGTCCCAATTTTTTCAAAAACACCCTGTGTCCATTTTTAAAAAGTTTCAACATATGTAAAATAATCAAATAAAATATACGGGTTTAACCAATCGTTTTTTAAAAAACAAATTTTGTAATATTTAAGGGGCGATTTCACACCCTTGAAATTCGAAATTTATATATATATAATTATATAATTTGTATACCAAAATTCAGCTTTAAGACGTTAAACAAAATCGTGATTAATCAGTTTTTTAAACATCCTATATAAATTTACAATACAAAAAATAGTGTTGAAAGGTCTCGGTAACTAGACGATCATTTAAAAAAAAATCATATAAATCGGTGCAGTAGAATTCTCTCACGAACTTGCTGAAAATTTTGGTATAGATTATAAGTTTCCTTTTATACCCAGATTGTCCACTAGAATTGAGAAATGTTTTAATAATTTTACTAACAATTAGTTTAAATTTGCATTTTGCAATGTTAAAACGGTCAATCATCTGTTCAGGAGATTAAAATGAATATGAATTGAGTATGAATCAATTGGAGTTTCATTCAAAATACATATTACCTGGCAGACGAGGCAGTATCTAAAAGATCGCCTGCGATAACGTATAAATGAATATCGTAATCAAAATAAATTAGAGACAACAGCTTTCCATCGTCGCAACACAGGTCATGAGTTTCATTTTTCAAAAAGCACATTTTCTGGAAAAGGACAAAATTATGTTAAACCTAATATTGGAGAAATAATGTATGGACAACAACAATTTAAGTTCCTTTGATAAATCATGGTTATTGGGATTAGAGCATGTCAAATTAGAATTATTATCCGATGTTTCGCCTTCGATTGCACGAGACATCTTCAGGGATCTTTACTCCACGAGATGTGTTAAATAAATTCCGGTCGTCTTTTTTGTTTAAGATTTTTATCGGCACTTCTAGCGTTGATAACGTTTTACTATTCTTATTTGCAGATTGGATGCTTAAGGTTCTATTTTATTCACATCGTTTTGTTTACATAAAAATAAGCAGATGCCTAAGGCTAAACGTCGGACAGTTATTTCAATTTGACACGGTCTTATCCCAAGAACCAAGGTTTCTTAGTATACACCACATTAAAAAACTATAAAAAAATGCTTTATAATTTTACTGGCACTTCTAACATAACGTGTTACTATTCTTATTTTCAGATTGCATTACTTTTGGGAGGAACTGTAGTACTTACATCGATAGTGGAACCTTTGCTACTTGTACCAGCTATCGCGCTTATAGCAGTGTTTTATGCACTTCGTTGTGTTTACATAAAAACAAGCAGAAGCGTTAAGCGAATAGAAGCAATTAGTAAGTAATTTAGTTTTAGAATGCTTTTACAACTTTTTTTTCAACTACATTTGTCTGCCTGTTTGTCAGTCAAATCTTGACTGAACAAAAACCATCCTTAATTCGAATTCCATATAGCTATAATGTATAATTATCTATGTAAATATACGACTGGCGCGCGCGGGGCGGTTAGTCGATGCCTCTCTACTCTAGTAATTTAGACAGACAGACGCATTTTCTTAATTTCGCATGAGGTGCAGCACAGTGTAGTTAAAAATATTTAGAGTAAAATAATACAAAACCAGTTTTTAGATAACAAGGGTTTATTAAACTACATTTAAAATTGCAAAAAAATTCTTCCTCATTCCTCATTTTGTGCGATGCAAGCTTAAATAATTAACTAAAACTAAAAGCATGAGGACATTGTGATATACTTTTATATTATTTTATTTAATAATAGTTTAATGCACATGTCTTGAAACAGCGTGGCTCTTATCCATTCCATTTTCCTTCCATTTTAAACTTATGAAGAAAAACCGTACTCCCCATCGATATGAGTCATGAAAATATTCTTAAAACCATCTATGTAAATCTTTTCGGCGAAGAAAACCAATGAAAACGACATACATAATTAATTAGCAGATAGTCGTGGAGGCCTCTAAAAATTTTAAAGCAACGAAATGTTGGGAGTATGATCTAATATTTCAATAACCTATACGAATTATTACAGGTATCTTAGAAGCGGGGTACCTGAATAAAATTGTCAAACACCTCCAAAAACGATGATAAGGTTTTCACTTGTTACAAAATTCTTCTAGTTTATTAATGTTTTTATTAGTATTATTATTATTATTGTTATTATTGGCATATTTTTATTTTTAGCTAAAAGTCCAGTATTTACTCATATGTCTGCATCAGTTCAAGGCTTAAGTACCATAAGAGCATTTTCAGCCCAAAATTTATTGATAAAAGAGTTTGATGAGTTACAAAACAGGCATAATGCTGCGTGGTTCCTTTTCATAGCTTCCACCAGATCTTTTGGCTTCTGGTTGGATTTTATTTGTATTCTGTTCATTGCCGTTGCAACTTTTACTCTAATTTCTCTAAATAAAGGTAAGTTTAGTATAAATACTGATAACATAAAAATATATTTCCTAAATTAAAATTCTCTTCACCATTCTTTTACTACTTAACAAATTATGTTTATGGTTTTAAATTTTCTCCAAAATATAGAACAAATTTAAATCATTGTTTAGGATAATCGTACTATTAATATAAAAAAGACAATTCGCTGTACGTTTTTAAATTTGTCTCCTTAATTTAAACGAACGTTTGATATTTTAGTAATACTGGGAGGAGATATTGGCTTAGTCATAACTCAATATATAGGATTAATGGGATCACTGCAATGGGGCATGCGACAATGGAGCGAGTTAGAAAACCAAATGACATCAGTGGAACGAGTTTTGGAATATACAAAATTGGAAAGTGAACCAGAAAGGGAACAGAAAACTAAAATTTCAGAAGAATGGCCCGAAAAGGGAAAAGTTGAGTTTAAAGATGTCAGGCTGAAATATGAAGCAAATGAGCCCTACGTGCTTAAAAACTTACAATTTTCTGTAGAAGCCTCACAAAAAATAGGCATTGTAGGTCGAACAGGTGCCGGAAAATCCTCCATAATTTCTGCTCTTTTTCAGTTGTACGATATTGAAGGTAGCATTATAATCGATGGTCTTGATATAACCCAATTACCCTTGGACATCGCGAGATCAAAAATTTCTATAATTCCACAGGAGCCTGTTTTATTTTCTGGTAAGTTGTTTCTTTTTAGGCAGTTTAGTTATGATTTACTTTCCCATTTACAGTTAAACTAACGATAGTAACGGCGGCGCGGCGTCAAAAAAAAAAAAACAAGTGCTACAGTAATCACTGTTATTTACCATTTCAAACTTATCAATAATATTGTTGGGACGCTTAAATTATAACCACGAGGATTATTAACATTTGTTTATTATTTATGAAGAAGTAATATCATGAACATGCAATACATTTGGTATTCGATAGCCACAAAAACAGAAACCACACCATTATTGAATGTATAAAGCGTAAAATAATAACATATTATTTGCAATAGAAAATGTTTAATTGGCGGCAATAATTTTAGAAACTAACAATATTCGGGATAGACAACCTTACATAAAGTTACCTTAATTTCCATTGCTAAATAAGACGAAATTATAAAAATGGGTGGTTTCCATTTCAGAAATATGTTTTTCGATAGTTTTTTCAATTTGACTTTCATTGTTATTTTTTCAACACCCTGTACTAATACTTATCAAATAGTTTTTTGTCAACAAAGAAGCTTACCCAAATGCAGTGGCGGCTCGTGACTTAAAAAATTGGGGGCTGAACCCATTTGTAAGTATAGATATAATGTGTAAAGTCAAGATCGCTTTAAAAGAATAAATTGGGTTTTAAAGATTTAAATTATAAATTTGAAATTAAAAACATGACATTTGTGGCTAGTAAGGTTTTAAGTTAATAAAAAGTTAAGCTTACCAACTTTCTTATTTAAACAAATCCATTCCCCTGTCTTTTGCAGCAACAAACTTTTCCATCGCCCTTGGTTGAAATAGGGTATACTTTCAATGAGGTCCCTTCCTTTTGAAATCACTGTGATGAAGCACCGAAAATCTTTCCTGGCTCATGGTGTTTTTTAGGAAGTTTTTTTTATGCGTTTAAGTGTAGAACTAAAAGTTTCACAGAGATCGCTATTGTGAGAAATACAATCATAAAGTAGAAGAATACTTGAAATAGTTATAAATTCTTCTGTTTTATAACATATTATTTGCAATAGAAATTATAGTCAATTCGGTTTGAAGTTTTTTGCGTCGAAAAAATAATTTTCTGGCAAAAAGAGGCCTGCTGCGACTAAGTGCCCAGTAAAGCTAAATCCCTCTTTCGTTTGACAAATAATAATGTTATAAACATCTTTTGCTTCGCGAACAAATTCAAAAAATTATTTCTAATTTGCTGCTAATTCTTTTTACTGACCAGAACAGCATAAATTTCTCTATTTTGAAATTTACCAAATAAAAAATCAACATGGGTTATTATCTTGTAAAATACGTTGAGCCAAAAAAATGTATTTGGATCAACCAAGATGCCTGGATAGTTGTAGCAACATTCCTGTTTATTTAAAATTGGTTGCATTGTCTCTAATATGGCCTCTCTCTTTTCGAATATTGTGCAAACATCTCTGGAATTAAAATTCCATCTTGTCGGAGCCGAGCGCGGTAAACGTTTTTTAACAACATTCAATATTGCGGTTTTTTGAGGACTATCTGAAAAAAAGTACAAATCCAAAACAGAAACAGCATTTGTCGTTATCTGAAAAGGTTAAAAACTCCTAAAAGCATGCAACTGGCTTTCCTTTTACTCTATATCTAAAAATGATTGTCATTTCAAAAATATTTGACACGCCACTGGTTTCGTCAGCTGTCACAAATAAATAATCTACCTCTCTAATTTCTTTTGAAATTTCTTTTTGACAGATACTAAACATTGTTTGTATAATTTCGTTTTGAATGGTTTTTGAAATGCCTTTAAAAACCGCTGCTTTTTCTAAATGTTGCTCTAAAACACTGTCCAATTCCGCACTAAAATCAATTAGCCCGAGAAAAACCCCAGGATTAGAGGACGACGCGGATTAATTATAATGTTTAAAATGTAACGATTATTTCTTACTTGCTTATTGTACAACTCTACATTCCTTCGATACTCACTATGTAATTGTTCCGCAATTTTTACTCTCCCAAACAAAGAAAACTGCAAAACGTTTTCATGTATGTTGCTGTCACTACATGCTTCTTTATTCGATCTCCACGAATGTTTATTATAAATATCTGGCTTTTATTTTCTGGTAAATGACCGGCTTTTACTGGACGCAGACTGAACCATGTTTAAATTGGGAGTAGAGCTTTGAAGTCTCTTTATCTCGATCTTATGGGCGTGGGATCGACTGCCGAATGGATTTGCTAATAGACTTTTGACTGAATTATTCATTATTAAAAAAGAATCACAAACAAAAAAGTAAAAAACAAAATTAAAAAATATTTTTCTTTCTCCTTGGGTAATTTTTTTGGGGGTTGTGCAAACCTTCAAACCTAAGATAGAGACGCCACTGCTCAACTGAAACTATAAATGCTTCCATATAGGATAAATTGGCAGATGTTTTTCGGCCTGCAAACATCATTTTTGATATAAACTATCAAAAATGTCAAAAACGTCAGACCTAGGTATAGGCATGGTGGGAAGAAAACAAGGTGTGCTCGCCAGCCAGCGCATCTACGTCAGATATGAGGTAGCTTTCGAAAAAAATGTAGTAAGCCCTGGAAATAAATATAAACGTCAATAAAATGTGTAGAAGTTATGTTACTAGTTTGGTAATTGATTGGTTAACAACAATTTTTATTTTTTTTTTGTACAAAGTAAATTTTACTTTGGAAGGAAAAGAATTGTTAGATTCATTTGGGTATTAAGAAAATAACTGTAAATATTTGGTAAAACACTTCTAAATCAAATGATTTTTAGCGGTTAAATGGCAAGCTAAGAATTTTAAAAATAAAAAGAAAAATTAATGATGCTACAAAGACCAACCAGACTTGTTTAAAAAGTAATAATTGAAAAAATAAAAGAAATGTATAACAGATGAGACTGTGGATCGGATTTTAGCAGGCTTATCTGATGACAGAAAATTTGAATAGACTAAATCAGATAAAGATTCAGCTAAATTGTGTTTAAATAGTAACATACATTTTTGTAAGGTGTTCAAATACTTGATATTCTTACATACCTAGGGTAACCAGATGTCCTCTTTTTAAGCATGTGTGTAGGCATGTAGTATATATTTTGCAATTCATCCGAATTGGTCCCTTTTTGTTCATGAAAATTACATTGAAAAACGCATATAATTATTTCTCTGAAAATAAAATATAGCTAATGACCTTACTCTGAACAAAAGTTAGGACCTTTTCTTTTAGTCATTTGTTGGATCAGATTAGGGAAATTTTCCTGTAGTAGATAGTATTTTATTTGGTAGGTAGGTAATTCTTAAATTGACACGAATTTCACTTTTAAAAAATGTTTTCGACACCTAGTTATATACTTCTTAAATTAGATATACTTTTGTACAGTGTAGTGTTAACTACTCAAAACTAATTTCAACTCCAGAACATGCTTAAACCTGACATCAAATTTCATTAGTTGATGAGAACTACTGAGTGTAAGTTTCTTAAAGACACAATTAGGAAATTTAACATACCTATTTTCATTTTCAACATTTTTAACATTTACTTTAATGAGGTAATTGCCATAGTTCTTATAAAACTAGTAAAAATAAGACTTTAAATAATAAATTTTGGTTTGTGTAATAAAAAATGTTTTAGTCTTAAATCTAAAAGGTTAGGAAAACTAATCATAATAACATACTCCTAATTACTAAAATACAACACAGATACACCATAGCAGTGGTTTTACAAACTACTCTATCTCACTTCGGCTATGTATCTAAAACATCTGACTTTAACACAGCATTAAAAAAACCTTTTTACACATGATGTTCTGTCGCTTCGCTATTAATTATAGAATGTACACTTTTGCTTAAAAAATTTACCATTTAAATAGGTATATTCTACTGTGTAAATGTTTTCTACAAAATTTTACATAAAACCGGAATAAAGTTCAACTAAATGCTTATGGAAGGTATACATATTTTTTAAACCGGCTTATTTTTACTTATTTTCTTTACCTATAATAGACATAACATGTGGCTTACAAAATTGAATGATATACATATATGTAGGCCTTGAGGTAGGCTACAAAACTAAAGAATACAAATTCACACAGAGACTTGAAAGTATGACTCTTAAATATACGTATTATGATAATTGGAGGTTTTTTGTTTTATTTATTTCTGCCTAGAAGTGCCATCTGAATGAGGCATAGGCTCGGGGGTAGGTAACTGAAAAACATTTTCAGTTGTATTATCTTCCTTTTGATAATTGCCATCATAACATGTATGTTGTTTGTTACCCATAGTGCATTCATTAGTCAGCATTCTTATGTATCAGCTAAAACAAAAATATTCAGTTAGGTACATATAAAAACTATTGAGACATACATATTATGTATGCTTAAATAAGATTATAATCTACATAATAGCCAAAAATGTTTTTTATTTACTATCAATTTTGTTATGTAAGGCTTCAGGGATCTGGTTTCAGTATTAGTCGAAGTAATTACTCAAGTACTTATGAATATTAAGTAACATATTCAGCTACACATAGGATATTTGAGTTACTAAAAATATTTCTATATACTGTCTTGAGTTCCTTTATATCAGTTCAATGACTATTTGTGTATTTACATACATCATCTAGTTTTTTAAATATTTTTTGAAATAACGATTTGGTATGGTAATCCTAGCGAACTACATAATTTTGTCATTATATATGTATCACTAGAAAACTAAATAATACATACCTGCACTTCAAACGATATATAAGTTTAATCCAATAAACAATAACGATCTGCAACTATCATACGTCCATAATTCGACGAAAATATACAAATACGTACGGAAGAAAATCACAAATATATATTTAACCTCTACCTGTCAAATTAACGTTCGCTCATAACCACAAAAAACAAAGCTGATAAACAAGGTCTAAGATGATTTTAAAATTAATAGCTCTTTAAGCGATAGACTTTTTCCGTCTCTGTTTTCACCGTAATCATAAAAGCAGATAGACTTATGATCGATACATGAATTTCGTTAACAAAATTTGGCAAAGGAGTACTGTAATCTTTTGAGGCCTTTACGCAATAAAAACATGGCTAACCTGTCATTTTAATCGGCCTTGGGTTCGCCTTACAATATACGTCATCAAAACTCGCGCGTAGACACACCTTGTTTTCTTCCCACAATGGGTATAGGGTATTATATATAAAATATGTCTAGAGTTTTTCGGAAAATCCAAAATTAAAATAATATACAGAATATTCCATATAAAGTAAGCAAGTTGATATCTACTTCCGGTATAGCCGGAAAAATTTTTATTTTCATAGTTAAACAGGTAATATAATTATTTGTGAAGAACTCAAATTATAGAAAGAATACTGCATGTCCTCATAGCTTTTATCTACAAATGGTAAGGCACTTACTTACCCATCAACGCAATTTTAGGTATCATACGAAAAAATCTGGATCCATTTGAAGAATATAGTGATGATATTATCTGGAATGCGTTAGAACAAGTGGAACTAAAAGAAGAAATTGCTGATATGCCCTCTGGGCTGAACAGTAACGTCTCGGAAGGTGGATCAAACTTTAGTATAGGACAAAGGCAGTTGGTTTGTTTGGCAAGAGCACTCATAAGGAATAACAAAATACTCGTGCTAGACGAAGCAACGGCCAATGTTGATCCTCACACAGATTCTCTGATTCAAACTACGATACGGAAGAAATTTGCAGATTGTACGGTATTTACGATTGCACACAGGTATGTATATTATTGATTCTCTTTATATATTTTTTTAGTCTATGTATATATCCTCTTAAAACCTTAAAAAAAAGAGAAAATATTGGTCTAACTTGGGAACTTAAAGCATCTTTCCGTAATATTCGTTCCTTACACAAACTTCGAAAGCATTTCAATGATACCCCTATTTTTAACTCACATTTTAATAAATACTGTGTCAGTTATAAAAGAATAATTAAATTTTTGCTAATAATGTACACAGGAAAAATTGAAAAATAGTATAAAAACTGGGACTTAACCAACCCAAGCCATAACAACAGACAGTCCCAGTATTTAAGAAATGTATGTTTTCTATGTAAAATAGTATATAGAGATATGTGTACCTGTGTTTCTTATATTTACATACCTCGGTTTTTCATCGATATTTGTGAATATGTAACTTAAAGAAAACAGTGCAGGTTTGCAATTTTGCTTCCTAAAGAACGATAAAATAGAAATTACAAGTCATATTAGCAGAAAAACAACAACATTTTGACTTACCTGAGAAAAGAAACATTGGGAGTTAAATAGTCCAATTTTTGCACACTTCGCACCATAATGCCCAAAAACTCGCACAAAAAAATTATCGAAAATAACCCAAAAACTCACAAAAACTCATAGGTCTTGCAGACAGGGCTATGAAGCTATCGGATCCTGAATATAGAGAAAAATCCATTAAAAAAGCAAAACAAATTTTACAGATGAACAACTAGCCTGAAAAAAATCATTAACAAGATCTTCAAAAGAAGGATTATATACGAAAAATATAGGAAAGTTTGCAAAATGTATTTAAAAAACTTTACAGTCAGTCATAAGAACAGAATACAAAAACACAAGTATGACAACGGCGTTAACAAGACATATTAGTGAAAACCAACATTCAAATGCAAAAACCAATACAAAACAAGTCAGCAAAATATATCATAAAGTTATTAAGTAATCAGTAAATTTAAAATAAAAGGAACAATTAAAAAACTCAGTTAGATCCCTTAATAAATAAAAATTTCATCTCTCGTGACACCATAGAAAAATATATATTTTAGTTTTCGTTCGTCAAAGTTTATTATATATAACTAAATGTATAATTTTTAAAATGTGTTTGGTATATTGTGATATAATCTTCAGATTTTTATTTTAAGAGGTAAGACTTACTTATTGCTTTCCAAGTTTTCCAATTTTTAACTCTTAAACGTTTCTTTATAGAAGAATTACATTTTATGTGTTCTGATGAAGATCACGTGGTTGATCGAAACGTCAATATTTTGTAACATGTGACTTTCAAAAGAAATGTGTTAATTTTCGTTTACAAGGACCCTACCCCAAGAAAAAAAATATATATATATATATATATATATATATATATATATATATATATATATATATATATATATATATATATAGTTAAAACGAATAGTTCTTGAACCACAAATGTATGTTTGTAGGAATTCTCTCGGGTATTTGGTTCTATGTAATCTAGAGAAACACTATACTAGTTTCATCATTGTTTTAATTACTGACGTTTCGGCCACTTTGGCCTTTTTCAAAGCATCTTGTAAACTAAAAGTAGAAAAAAATTTTTTTTCTTATACATCTGTCAATTAATGTTTAAAAAATAAAATGGCTTACCTAAAACAGAAACATAGAAGTTTTACAACACAAAAGACATACTGTAATTTGGACAACACAAATTGTTAAAACTTAAAACTTGTGGTCGAGGGCTCCACCACGCAGTCACACACAACCGGTGTCCTGGGATTTGACACCCGGGTGTGTGTGACTGCGTGGTGGAGCCCTCGACCACTGGACCACTTCTGGTCCGATAAGGTTTTATATTGAACTGTTAATAAATGAATAAATCATCTTTCTCCCTAAATTTTAAAAATATCATCTTTAGGAAGTGAGGTTACGAATCCTCATTTAAAATGTAAATAAACATGATGCTAAGTTTTAAGTTTTAACAATTTGTGTTGTCCAAATTACAGTATGTCTTTTGTGTTGTAAAACTTCTATGTTTCTGTTTTAGGTAAGCCGTTTTATTTTTTAAACATTAATTGACAGATGTATAAGAAAAAAATTTTTTCCTACTTTTAGTTTACAAGATGCTTTGAAAAAGGCCGAAGTGGCCGAAACGTCAGTAATTAAAACAATTATGAAACTAGTATAGTGTTTCTCTAGATTACATAGAACCAAATACCCGAGAGAATTCCTACAAATATGTATATATATATATATATATTACTTACTCACATGCGCAACAAAATAACCTGTGAGGCTAACTACGAAAAAAGAAAATAAAATGTTGGTACAAATGTTTTCTTTTTTATAGGCTTCACACTGTTATGGATTCTGATAAGTTGTTAGTAATGAACGCTGGAAAAATAGAAGAATTTGATCATCCTTATCTTCTTATACAAAAGGAACACGGCATTTTAAGAAACTTCCTTGATGATGCAGGGCCAAACACATCTAGAATATTAGAAAATATAGCCAAACAAAACTACTTGAAAAAAATCGAATAATATTAATAAATGTATATTGATGTGTACAAAATTCGACATAGTATTTTTTATATATATATATATATTTTTTAATATAAAAAATGTCCACGCCTATGTATATATTATTAATATTCTATATATATATATATATATATATATATATATATATATATATATATATATATATATATATATATATATATATATATATATATATATATATATATATATACACGAAACGAAAGAATTAAAGGTAAGGAAATGTATTCCTTCACCAGTACGTTGAGAAACGACCAAAACATGACGTTATGTTTGTTTAAGAGCCAAGGAGCAATCTGCTACCGTGATATCTGCCCCAGCAAGGCCCATCAGACAGTTTTCTTGGGGGTATCTTTATTAAGACTGAAAAAACCCAAACCCTGAAAGAAATAAGGTGTAATGTCGTTCGACTTTGAAAGTCAGTGAGGGAAATAGGCAACCAGTGGCGCCATCTGTAGGTACTATGGTGAAACTAAATCACTTTAGATGCAACCTACTTTCGAGCACAAGACGACACATCTGTGCAAAAATAGAAGAGAAACATAAATATTCATTTCTGTGCGATTCTTGGTCGTAAAAACTTATATGAAAAATTTACTTCCTTACCATTGTGTCGAGAAATGACCTTATATACTTTTTGCGCAGATGTGTTGTCTTGTGCTCCAAAGTAAGTAGCATCTAAAGCGATTTAGTTGCACCATAGTACCTACAGATGGCGCCACTGGTTGCCTATTTCCCTTATCGAATTTCAAATATATATATAATTAGACATGGGAGTCTCGTTTTCTCTTTGTCATGCGATAAATATTGTGTTATATATAACAAAAGCTTATACCATTCTCTATAAAAAAAGGGTTTATACACTTTTTACTCATATTGTCACCGTGCAGTGTTGCCAACTTAGCGGATTTCCAGCTAAATTTAGCGGAATAAATATCGTGTTAACGGCAAAAAAATATTTATAGCGGTTAGCGGATTTTTTAGCGGGCACGCGATAATTATTAACTTTATTCTAGCTTTATTCATACATTCAGGATTTGTGTGTATCATCAGAAATTTTGTTTTGGCTAAGCGCAAACTTAAGCACGTTCGAAATTTAATGTCAACGAACCCTTAAACTTGATCGCACAATCTCCAATGGCAATTACTTTGGATACATTCTACTAGATGACGTTTGCTTTTTTGTGTCATTTTATGTCCTACAGCTCTTTAATTACTGGGAATCCCCGGATGTTTGTGTTTATTTGTCAAATTTGTCTCTTAAATTGTGAAAGTGAAACCTGTGGTCGCGTACGCGTAGTCTTTTGGTCTTATTCATAGTTTATATCCGTTAATACATGATTGTTGTTTTTATTTTATAAACAAGTAAGTATTTTTATTATATTTCATAGGTATGTTAAAAAATCGAAATGTAAAACAATATTTTTTCAGTTTTGCATTTTTTTCAGAAATATGTCGAAATATCAACAAAAATTTCGTGATGTTTGGATGAAAGATTTGGTATTAAAGGACTGGCTAACATATGTTGAATCTACCTCCGGGAAAGTTGCGAAATGTAAATTTTGCATGTGTGCAAAACACTTAGATGGGGTTAAATCTGCTGAGGGTAGACTTGCTGTATACATTGCTTGCCACACTGCTATTTTTAGTGTTGATCATTTAATCCCAATATGTAAATCGTGTTTTAAAGGTCAGTTATATTCTTTTTGAGGTTAGAGTTTTTTTTAATAAATTATTTCTTTCGTAGGCCCTGAAGCCGAATATCTGCAAATGCATCGAACAAAATGTTCCGAAATAATAAAAAATATCATTGCCCCATATTTTGTACAGGAACTGTCAGACGATGTTGGGGATCGCCCATACAGCATTTTAATAGATGAATCAAATGACATCTCCGTAACAAAATATTTAGGCTGTTCAATAATATATTGTAGTCTAAAAAATTCTAAAATAGACTGGTCTAGGTTTAGCCAAACTTGATTCTGGTAACGCGGAAGCTGTTGTTCAGTATCTCTTGAACATGTTGGAAAAATATAAATTAAAAATTGAAAATATGCGTGGTTTGGGCACGGATAATGCTGCTGTTATGACGGGAATAAACAATGGAGTGCACAAACAATTATTAGCCTATAATCCCAATATAATTTTAATACGATGCATCTGCCATTCACTACAGTTGGCCGCATCAGCCACTACTAAAGAGCTTCCCAGAAATTTAGAATTCCTGGTCCGGGAAACTTAGGACTGGTTTTCAAAATCTTCTCTTAGACAATTGCAGTACAAGGATCTATATAAAACTATAAATGACGGACAAAACCAGCTTAAAATTGTACAAGCATGTGCAACTAGGTGGTTATCGATTGAACCGGCTGTTAGTAGAATTCATACACAATGGTTAGAGTTGATGACTCATTTTCAAATTACTAAATTGAACGACGAAAAATGTTACACAGCTGAATTATTACACCAGATGTATTGCGATGACTTCAATTATGCATATATCTGTTTCTTAAAACCTATTTTAATCGAGGTTAATAAAGTAAATAAGGCTTTTGAATCTAATAATGCTGATCCTACAAAATTACTGGGTGATTTATCGAATCTACTGCGAACGTTAGTTGACAAAGTTGTGACGCCCAATTCGAAATTTGACGTTTTTAAACACAAGCTTGAGGATTATGTTGACAATAAATGCTACTTGGGATATTTATTTGAAAATCAGCTGAAAATAATGTTAGGAAAGGGATTTAAAGATGAAGAGGGGCTGCGTAATCGCTGTATAACATTTTTAATAACACTAATAAAAGAAATTAGAAACCGTATACCTGACAACATCCAAATACTAAAAAAAACGTCCATGTTTGCTGTCGAAAATTCTCTCAGACATAATAAATCCGATATTACAGACTTGCTTAAATGTTTAAATAAGAAAGAAGAAGATATTGCCATAATAGAGAACCAATGGAGAAAAATACATTTAATTAAATGGGAAATCATTGATAATACGCAGCGTTTTTGGTTAGAAGTTCTAAACTACAAAGATTCAGAAAATACTACAATTTTCAAAGAACTTGCTCATGTAGCCATTGGGGTGTGGAGTTTACCACATTCAAATGCCGAAATAGAAAGGCAATTTAGTCAAATGAATGTGGTAAAAACTAAACTACGTAATAGAATGAAATTGCCATTACTAAATTCAATTCTAACAATTCGTAATGGATTGCACAAAAACAGTATGTGTTGCAACGATTTTACTCTTCCTAATGAGGTAATAAAAAAAATTAAAACCAATGATTCGTACTCAGCACAACTGTATAATACAGAAGAAGACGAGTACGATGCCGATATTTTTCAATAATTTTAATGTTTGTCATGTTATTTAAAGTAACGTAAATAAACTTTGTTTTCTCTTTTTTTTGGAATATTTTTTGCAGAAAAAAAAATTTTTTTTTAAAACAAGATCCCAAAAAACTTAGTTTAGCTACCAAAAAAAACTACAAACATAATTTTTCCTTTTGAGAAAATAACAGTTACACATATAAATCTTAAAATTTAAAATATATCTTTAAAAATCGCAAAAAAATTAGATTGTCGAGAGTTTCATCTTTCATGCAGAAACGAAATTTCGTTAAAAATAAGCCTGCTGCACTAAAACACCTTTCTGGTTCCACACTCGTTGGCGGTATAGTACTTAGAAAGTCGAAAGCACGCTGCAAATTGGGTCCACGCGATCCTCCTTTTTGGAATATATGCATCTCTTGCAAAATATCAGTTTCCAGATCTCGAGTGTTTGTTTCTTTCTCAGGTCGAAATAATGTGTTTTTATTTAATGCTCGACAATGGAGTCGTGTTGATATATAAGGTTTGCTATTAAATACAAAACATATTTTTGGAATATTTTTTGCCGAAAAAAAAATTTACGTCTTAGACTATTACGATGTTTAGCGGGTCTAAAATACGTATTTGGCGGATTTCTAATGCGGACTGTTGGCAACACTGTCACCGTGGCAGCCACGTCTAGCTGACTGATATTCATAAAATGCTTATTAGATACAGAACTCCACTCATCAAAACTTTTTTCCCAACCTAATATATGTGTCTATTTCCTGTACAACTGTTATTCGAGCCCTTTCGCAATACTACATAACCACTAGACGAACCGTTGTAGAAGAATTTTCATTCCAGAGGTCTCGAACAAATTTCTCAAGTCCTTACACGTCACAAATTTCGAAAAGGGAATAATATCCACTGCCACCATACGTGCCAAGATACTATCAAGTGATTTTTCTCTTTTAAAAACAAAGTAGTCAGATATTTTTTTTTGTGCAGCACCTTCTTGAAAAATGGGTTGTTGATGGTAAGTTGGTCGAGGATGAACATTTTTCGGATGATTTCGAGCTTGAGTTAATTTTACTTGAATCATTACTTGGCTTAGCCCTCAAATCAAGTTCATGTATTTTTAATAAGTGAGTCAAACGTCCTCTTGTCGAACTCCCTTTTGCTTGCAATATCGCTTGACATTTTTTGCATTTTGTAGTTTGTCCTGTTCCGGTTTCACTTAAAAAATAAAACTATACAGAATTCTGATCTTCAGCTTTTCTCTTGTGAGCCACATACATAGGACATTTGTTTGAATTTGATTTATTTTTGTCTTCATCTGAAAAATAACTAAAAATTATTAGTTACATAATTAAAAATGAATACTATGCCGTCCAAGCACTGCAAGCTCGGCAACGTGATGTACACAAAAAACTAACCGCTGTTCAATCATACCACAAATAGTTTTCATTGCGGAATAGCCTTTTGGCCCCATTATAAGATAAGATAACCAATACAAAAAAATCGGTTAGCAATACCGCACTATAGTCTGATCTCACAAGCGTGTGTTCACGTTAGATAGCTCACACTGTATATTTTAATCTAAACTTACCAGTAGCAAGGTTCTCCATAGTTATAAAAAACTAATTAATCAAAATCAGGCAAAATTTGGCCAAACTTATAACAAACACGTAATCGTTTCTCTGTCTTTCTGCAGTTGGGGGAATTCCAAGAATTTATCGATCGACCGCTGGCGGAGCAAAACGGCGTGCAGTGTTGCCGACTGCTGAGAATGTCTTTATTAGATTAATACATTTGGCGATCCCGGAATTTTAGTTTAAATCCCGGGATTCTAAAATTGACGTAAATTTGCAGGGATCCCTGGATTCCGGGATTTTGGATTCCCGGGATTGGGAGCCCTACTCAATACCCTCCAGGCGATACTTTTTTTGACTGCACTATTACTGATCCCGCTCCCAATAATTTTTATTTTCAAAAAAAATGGTAGGACAAACGTTCCACTTAAAGAATTAGAACTTGACCATTCTTTTAAAATATTTTTTTTTATTTTACATATTATCTCTATTTTCCTCATGTTGGATGGCATTAAGTTTCCCAAAAAATTAAAGTCGCTTTTAAAAAAAAAGGTCAAAAATATAAAACGAATGAAATAAAAAAATGTACTAAAAAAAGATTAAAAATTTTTTCAAAAGCTAATCATGCACAAAAATGCCGAAACATATATTTGCGAAATCATTGACCGGGAAGGCGGCCGCCTGCCAATTCGCATATTGTCAAGTGCGTTGCATTGCGCAGATAGCATACTTATATGCACAGCCATAAAAGTGGTGTTGTATAGAACCTTTTTTAACAAGCTTTTGTTAGCTTCGCTTATATGTTACTAAATATGTATGTAAACAAATCTGGAAGTCCAATTTAACTAATTGTCGTACCGATTTGAAATTTTGCAAGTTTTAGCGTCGAGCTGATCAGATCAGTACCAAATAGTACCGGCCGATTTTAATCTACTTCTAATTATCATATCGATTTGAAATTGTGTATGTGATGTAATTCTGATGACAGTACAATGTTATTCTGGTACCATCGGGCTAGTGTTGAAACAATTTTTTCAACACTAGTTTTTAAATATACAAAATATAAAATAAAATAATTCTCTGAAAATTTTGGGTGGTTGTAGGAATTTCAGATACCTCCTCGTCCATTTTATTTTTCTTCATAAAAATTTTTATGTCGTCCTTTTTAGCTCTATTTATACGAGTTTCATTGCAAAAGTCAAACTGGGTCATCTGCATATTGCGTAACATCAATGCATAATAGCATATCTTATTATATAATGGTAACATACATTCTTTTTTTTCCTGACAGAATAGTAAACGCATTAGTGAATATATATATATATATATATATATATATATATATATATATATATATATATATATATATATATATATATATATATATGTTGTTGTAAAATGGCGCTATTCCGTCATTTTTAAATTTTTTGCAATATGCTTGCTACGGGACCACTTCGGTAACATCCTGAATATTTCCTGAACATTTTATCTAAATTAGCGCAAATTAATCGATATACATACATAAGAAATACATAGAATCGAAATGATAACCCCCTCCTTTAAAACGCCGTTAAAACGAAGACGCTGTTTAACGGCCCCTCGTTAAAATTTTAAATTCGAATTAGGATTAAAGTATGCTATAAAAAGTAATCAAATAAGCCATTTAGATAATAAGTATTACAATATTAAATCAGTAAAATTAAAGTTAAATTACATAAGCATACGGATTACGCAAATAGAATGAATAAATATATCTTTCAGATTTTTATGAGCGAAAGAAAATACCATCTTATTGGTTAAATTTTGAACGTAAATAAGTACACTACATTTGTGTGTGATACTGAAATATAAACTTTTAATGACAATTCTGAGTATACATAATATTTTAAAAGAGTCCTAACACTGGAACCTGTGGTGGAAGATAGATCAAAATACAAGAGTTCTAACCACACTACACCACAACTTGTTACGTTCTGGACGCGCGTTTCGCTAACCAAGTTAGCATCATCAGCAGATGATATAAACTAGTTTATATCATCTGCTGATGATGCCTAACTTGGTTAGCGAAACGCGTGTCCAGAACGTAACAAGTTGTGGTGTAGTGTGGTTAGAACTCTTGTATTTTGATTTTAAAAGAGAATTTTAGACTTGCATATTTATCCTTAACAATAATAAATGGAATAAGATGTCCAAATATAAAAATAACTTAAGTTACCTACGATTTTGCGGAGTAAGGCACCAAAATAAGATCAGTGAATATTTTTTTTACCACAAAAAAGTAGAATCTAAATAGCTTTAAATTTTAAAAAAGCAATACGATGCTTATATCAAATTATCATACGAAAAGCAAAATATGGACAACTACATTTAATACATTTAGAATGAAGATAACTATATTTTTTCCTCCAAAATACAAAACAAATATTTAAAGCAGTTAACCAAAATAAACCTTTACGAAGTTTTAGTACAAAAAATGTTATTCTAATGTACAAACATGTTTCTCGCATTTTCTCTGCTTGTAAGATTATGCTTTTGAAATATAAATGCAAAATGTTTATGGACAGTCTCCTGATGATCCGGTTCGCTGTTACGTGCTATTTTGTAAGATCAATTAGATCGCTATAACCTAAAGTATTGTCAATAGGTAAATAAAATTTTAATGTAAAATTATGGAAGAAATGGAAGACTTATTTCTTCAGGATGCATCTGCTAATACGATATATCGATTAAGAGTAGATAAAAATACGACAATGCGTGCTGGTTTTGGTAAAATTCGTAAAAAAATATTCAATCTAATTAAAATAATTTCCTTTTTATTTACTTAATATGTGCCTAAATACACAAAGACTTTACTGTACCAAACCTTGCTTAAAAACATTACTAAATAAACCGACTTTAAAAACACTTAAATCTTCGCTTAGAATAACTTTATCCCCTACTATCTAGCACGAATTTTGAAACTTGACTTCTAGCTTCCTTAGAGAGGGACAAATTGTTTGCCGTAGTTCCGTCAACAACAAGGATGTACTTTTTAACTGCTTTTCTTGCATATGCACAACTCAGTTTATCTTTTATTCAGTGAATTGGAATTGCATTCAGATTTGCCGTTACTGTAGATTGTGACGTGTCGATTTTTGATTGTGTCACTTTTACCGATTTTTCAAATAGGGAAAATTTTTCCACCAACTTGGCGACATGACCAACCTCATAATCGCCAGAGGATACCCCATCAATAGTTTTTTTGGTCAAGTGTACTATAAGGTGTCCAAATGGTTCCTACTTTAGGCAATCCACATTACTATTTGTTTTATAGTAGTTCACATATCTGTTCGATGGCAGCACAGGCATGAGATATGACATTGTTAGTTTCTTGTTTGTCGCTTGAGCTTCTGCCCTTGTATTTTTTATTGTATTAGCTAATAAATAGTTAATTACCACGTCTGTTGTGTTAATGAGAACCCTAACTCAAGAATAATACACGGTGTCAAGTAGTGCTTTTAGTGAAAAAAGAAAATAAAAAAATGGAAAACTTCTTTCGCCCACCTGCCGGTAATTGGAGAACAATTTCCCAAAAATTTGATGTTTATAAAAACTGCTTCAGATTTAGTTTCAAAATAAGAGGAGACAAAGATTGTCGTATTTCTAAATCTTGTCGGAGACGATGGCCTAGAACTACACAAATCGACTGTGGAATGTATTAAAAAAAAATTGACTATTGCTCGCCCACAGCGAATATTTGAACGCTACAAATTTAACAATTTTTAACTGAGTTAAGGAGAGCTGGCAAGACAACATGGTATAAAGATCAAGATGATATGATCAGTGAATAGTGATGGGTATTTTAGATAAATCCTGACAAGAAAGATTATTGCTAGAGGGTAAGCTAACCCCGAATAAAGCCATAGAGTTCTGTCGTGCCACTGAAATCAACAAGTCGCAAGCAAAAGCCCTACAATCTGCAGTGCACTTAAATCAAGAGAAGACAAAGTTCTTAGTTGCAAAATTTAGTGTGTGGTTACAATATAGGGATGGTGAAAATGAGACAGTCTGGAACCAAAAAGTAGAACTAGAAAATACTGGACAGATAAGTTTCAAACTAAACACTAGTGTTGAGGTAACCTTTGTATGTATTGAAAAATTGTAATATTGGTAAAAAGCTAAAGCCAATAAATATGACTACTGTTTCCCACGGTAGCAATAATTTTAAAATTAAAGCCTAGGGGGTGGCCAGTTTTTTATGCAGGGCCAACAACAGAGAAGCTCGTATAAATTTTGGTGTTGTCGATGCTGACAGCCAACTGCCAATATTTGGGTTACCTGGTTGTCTAGGTCTTAGATTAACTAAGAGGTTGGCGTGTGTTAGTCCGAGTCTCAATGTAGCATTTAAGTTTGTCAATGATGAATTAAGTTATATAAATCAGGTTTTTAATGGATTAGGATTGTTTCCAAAAGAACATCATATCAGCTTAAACAAAGATGCTAGTTAGACCACCCTTTCAGCCCTCCAGAAGAATGCTTAGAGCCTCAAATGAAAGGCATTCAACGCGAATATTTTTTAATACCTATCACCGAAGAAATCGCTGTGTGACAAAGAATATTTCACTGTCACATGAAAGATGGGTATTTTCAAATAAAATTAGTCTTTCAGAGAAAAAGCTTTGAAATTTTTGGAGACGTAAGCTCGTATTTTGATGACCTAATAGTGAAAGGCAAAACTGAGCAAGAGCATGACCGCAACTTACAACTTGTACTTGAAAGTGCCTTAAAACACGACATCAAGTTGAATAGTTCTAAGATTCAATTTAAATCTAAAATTCCTGGGACAAATCTACTCAAGAAATGGTATTCAGCCAAATAAAATATATGTTAAAGTAATTTCAGATTTACCTAAACCTAACGATAAAAATGATTTATTAAGAATTCTTGGCATGCCCAAGTATTTAGGTAAGTTTGTACCGAACATGTATAGAAGTACAGCTCCGTTAAGAAACATACTAAGACAGGATGTTGGATGGGAGTGGAACAGCAATCATGAGCAATCTCTTTCTCAACTGAAGCATTTATTAATATCAGCGCCTGTACTAAGCTTTTTTAATTATGAAAAAGACTTTGAAATTGAGACTGATACTCCTAAAAATGGCTTAGGGGCTTGTTTTTTGCAGGAGGGACATCCTGTGGCATTCGCCTCTAGGAGTCTTACCTTAAGAGAGGAAAAATTTGCTCAAATTGAGAAAGACATGCTGGCGATTGTTTTTGCAGTACAAAAATTCCATTTCTTTCTATATGGTCTTTTTTTTTAAGTCAATTCAGATAACAAACCACTGGATTCCATTTTCAAAAAAGATTTGGCCTGTATTTCTCCGCGTTTACAGAGAATGAGGGTAAGGTTACTTAATTACGACTATAAGTCCGGAAAATAACTCTATATTGCCGCTACATCGTCTAGAGCATTTCTGTCAGAAACTGGGTTAAAATCAGATCAGGAATTCAATTTTGCTGTTCATTCTGTGGTAAAAAACATCCTCATGGCTGATGGGAGGAAATTACAATTTATGGACCATTATTTTTCAGATAATAATAAATTTTGTCAAAGGCACCTAAAGATCCAATTTATCGTTGTTTGTATTGTGTTGTGTATTTTTTTATTCTACACATTCTACACACACTTTATATCTAATATTTTGAACCCCCGCCGCGAAGTACTGAATTTTAAAATGCCTAGTAGAGTGGGGCAGTCTTTTGTATCATTTACTAAATTATAGACAAACTGGCTCACTATTACGATGGCAATTTTTTAGTGATGCTAAGTTCAGTACCTGATAATGGTTAGACTAAATAATATCGGACACTGTAGCTGTGGAAATGGACTGTAGTTCACTCAATTGAACAATATTCCAAGCATGGATAACGGTCAACCAGACGCTCCATCGATACACATTGTGATTTGTATGCCATTTTATTTGACTTAGGGGAATGTAAAGAGCGCCCAGAATATATTTGATACCACAAGAGAGGCACACGAAGATACGCTCCACGGAATCAAGTCGATTTTAATTCATCTTGATTTTAAATGCTTGCGAACAGCAATTAATACTCCACTGCCTCGTTGCTTAGTGCAAGTGGTTTAACTCCCAATGCATCGATAAAGTTGAACCCATGTACGTCCAAATCTCTACTCTAAATATCGTCTGAAAGCCAAGTTTCTACAAACATTAAGATGTCATAATTGCACAAATTAATTGCTCTACTAAGTTCAAGCAGTCTACCACGTATGCCACCGAGATTTTGAAAATAAACATTTAATCCTTTTTCGATAGAGCTTAGTAGTAGTGATATAAAGAACACCACAGTTGAATCTAATCATCGGGCCTTTTTCACTACCTGCCAGTCTCTTGTTTAATTATTTACCGACAGCATTTAAATCTTCCCTTTGAGATTTTGTGAAATCCGGATTCAAATTTACATCTAGATCTTTTGGCCTGTGCTTATTCTTAAAACATGAGATCACCATACTAAAATCTGAAAACACTACGTTCAGAGGACGAGACTTAGAATTTATAGGACCACCTACCTGGATGGTTTTAAATGGAACACCTCAAAAACACTCATCACTTCATTGACTTTATCGTTATCATGTTTAATTCCCATCTGAACATCTTTAGATGAGCTTTCTCACACATTGAAAAGTATGATGTTACAACTCCTAAGAGTTCTATCATTCCCGCTCATAGTACCACCGGACTGTGACAAGAGCAGTATGGGAGCAGCAGAAAGGAACTGCTGTTGATTTTCTAGTTTTTAAACCTCCTCACAAAGCTTTACCACCTACACCTGAAGCTGAGATATCTCTCCCTCCTGCATGATTTTCGTTTCCAGAAAGACTTTTTAAACTTAATGATTTGCTGATGCATCTGCTGCACAAGATATAACATCTCTGAAACTGATATTCTAACTGTTTAAAAGGTCTGAAGACTTCGTAAGAAAACCCACTTCGTCCAAATTATTCAAACTATAATCGAATATACTGGGTATCTTTGGCTCCAAATGCGGTAGAGTGGCCTAAGTGTGGTCCCTACAATTACCGAAACCGGACCTAGCTCGACCTCACATCTGACATCCTTCTTGATCCACCAAAACTTACTTCTGAAATCAACGATAAGGTATCAAAATGTGCTTTGGTAACAGAAGCCAGATTATGTTGTACGCTGGTTGAGCAGCCTTTGGATATTAATGATGATCCGCCAAAACTAGTTCTTGTAGTAGTGGCCATAATTGGTGGAGATATAGCAAAGTTAATACTATTGACATTTGGGGGGAAATTTGTGTCTGCTCCCAATAAATTAAATTTATAGTTGCTAAATCTTCAGTGTTTTGTTTAATATATAGATTCGGAATTTCTGCTTTCTTTACAAGCAAACATGACTAATCATAACCTAACCTAATCCGCATTTTTATTAATTATAAGCTTTGTTAAAAAAGTCTTTCGCCTGAACGCGGATTCTAACACATATGCGCTGCATTCAAAGCTTATTATCTTACCGCCGAGTCAGGAACCCCATGCTCAGCGTTCTACAAAACTTATTTATATTCGTTCAAATAAGCGACAAACCAATAAGCAGCTAAAACATTACAACATTACTTTAACAGCAATAAATTGCTGTCTACAGACATTCACATACGCTTCTGTAAACACACTAACCTTACTTTTGCATCGAACACAGAACCAGGGCTTTTTTGATTTTATGTAGTCCTCTGCTTCGGAGTTCGTCAGCTGAACACAACGAGCATGGTACCAGGCGTCTCAGCCACCCGAACATCTAATTTTGTACGTACCTTTTCCAATAAATTTAACATAATTTTTACACTTTAATTTTCCCATGAGGTTGACTATTGATATATCTACACAATTTTTGATATTTTGCAAAAGTCCACACTGTACAAATTGTAAATATATTGTAGTGTCAGTCATGATAAACAAAATTAACTCTCGTATAGGTCTTTATCTGCTCTCGTTTGCAGCAGAACTCTGAACTATTGTTTAAATAATGTCTCCCGAAATAAACAAATAGCTAAAACTCTTTAACAAATGAAGTCACCCGGTTAATATTTTGCACACGTATTTGGAAACACGTATGCTATATTTGTACGAAGATCATATCATATATGTTTATGATGCAAATTGCATAAGTTATTGACATTTGCAAAAAGTAATTTTTAAGGTTTTTTTGCGATTTGCTCGGAAACCAATTAACGTTTTTCTATCGGACACAAACGAGAGAGTTTTAAAATTCCTATAACTTAAAAAGCATTTTTTATATGACCTATTTAATTTAATCTACAAAGAAAAATTCAGTAAAGTTCATTTACCTGGAATTTTCCTCGTTATGAATCTTTCCCTTTATCAGGAATAAAGAAGTGTGGTACAAAGAAATACATATTTTTTCATTGAACGCCATTTGTTCCACCATTTTGAATTCCTACCGATATTTTACAAGTTTCTACCTATACCACACTTGATCTTTGAGCACAATTTAAAATAAATTGAGTAAGTAGTTTTTACAGTCATACGTTACCATTTTGTTGGGTCGTGTTGAATTCGTACCAGTTTAACTCTATACTACACTGAATGCTTGCCCAAAATTTGAAATTAATCTAAGTAAGCCCCGAACTGACAAACAGACGGAACTGATAAAACATAATATCTGGCATTTAGGAAGGCTAAAACATGAGTACGGGGGTGATTTTTTTCACGATTGCAAACATTTTATTTGGCCCCCATATTGCTTTGCCATCTTGAATTCGTACCACAATTATACCACTTTATCTCTATACCACAATTAATTATTGCACAAAATTTGAAATAAACTCATTTGGCAGAATTTTTAAATATTTTATTAAGGCGCCATCTTGTTTCGCCATCTTGTCATACCAAAATTTTATCAGTGAATCCCTACGTGGTACTTGATTTTTGTGCAAAATTTGAGGGAAATTAGATAAGTAGTTCTTAACTAATAATTTTTTTAACATTTGATTATTCCGCCATATTGTATTTTTACCACAAAGTTACCAGGTCATCCCCATATGACCCTTAATTTTTGACCAAAATTTGAAGTCAATCGGGTAAATAGTTTTTAGCCATGTCGCGAAGAGACATACAGACCGACGGAATTATGAAAACATGTTTTTCGGCATCTAGGGACCCTGAAACGTAAAGATCCGAAAAATCTTGAAGGGTGATTTTTTCACGATAATAATACTTCTCTTTTACAAAAGAAGTAAAAATTAGTTTTCGGGAGTTTAAGTAATTTTCTCCAATTATTTTTGAATGTATTTTTGTAAAATAACATTAATTAGACGCACTGAAACAATTCATACAGTAATTTTCGTCTGTAAAAAAATTCTATTATATTTTTCTAGCCTAAGAGCTTTTGGGATTTGTATTGTTTCTTTGCTGTTATTTCAAAATGAATAATTTTCTAATAAAATATAAGAATTGTAATTTCAGTATCGTATTAAGTTACGTGAGAAGCATCAAATCTTTTAACACTTTTTGTGTATATAATCAGCTGCCCAGCATTTTTCGTTTGATTTTCTCAAGTTTTCAAAAAATAACAGAAAAAGGGGTTGAAGGTGCCGCAGGATTAAGTACATATTAGTTTAGGGAATTTCTGGAACTTATAGAATTTCAATCAAAAGGCTGCGAAGAACATGTTGAGACATTTCCTTGCTTGTTGGCTTGTTAAAACATTACTTTTTAACATAATGAAAAGGATACGATGAATGTGCAGTTTCACACTGATATTACTCAAACGAATTGGGTTAGACTATTTGCATTTAACATAGCTAATTTGGAAATTTGGGTTGATCTTTATTCGTAGATTTCTTGCTGTATTATATTCAGCCACCGAATCAAAATATTTTCAAAAAAAGCAGGCTAAAAAAGTTTAGTTTTTCAGCCTGAGTGTCATTGTGGTGACCCACCGCACCAATACCATCAAGATACTTCGAAATACATACGTGATCTGAAATATCTAGAAAACTAAGGAAAAATTCTAGTAAAAGAATATTAATAGTTTAAGTCGTGATAAACTTGATATGAAAAAACTAAAGTCGTTCAAAACTCTATTTTATGTAGATTTCATTGTTTCATCACTTTGGAATATTAAAGGAGACACAATCTGGTGTTGATTACTAAGTATAATGAAAATATTTATTTACCGTTGTATGTACATGATTAACTAATATTATCAGTATAAATATATCAAATAGAAATGCAATTTCAAAATTTAAATAATACATTATGAAATGTTTTCATATGGTTTATTTGAATAAAAATTAAACTAGTCTGAGTATAATAGTGAGCAAATTAGCTTGTTTACCTAAAGCCTAAGCCAAATTTATTTTGGCCGGTTTAAAAAAAAAGCTCCTTAACTTTCTATAATTTCCCATTCACTTATTCCTAGAACAACAAGGCTGCAATCTTTCTCAGTCAAACCCGATGAATTGGCTGAAATAAAGAAACTTCCGGTTATGAAAAACGTTTAATAATAAGTTTACCCCCAACAAACTCAAAGAGCTCTTCTCAAAAGACCCTAAACAAGAAGATACGAGCTTCAGTGAAATCTACTACCCGTCCATTATACAGCATATATGGTTCCTTGAGTATGGCTGTACTATACGAAACTTATGGACGCTACTTACCGCCTTAATTGCAGCCTCTTCCATACCGTGAGTAACCAGTGAAGTAGTGAAACTAGGGATTGGAAAAATAGTTCATCATAGCTGTGAGGGAAAAATAAGACTATTGACAAAGGACTAGGAGATTAAGCGAGATACTAAGTTTCTTTTTGGAAATTAGTTTTAGAACGATTATTTCGTATAACTTTAATATTAGCCAAAATTAATTCATCAATTCTTAGTTATTGAGCTTATATTGTAATCATGAAAATATCACCCTCCGAGATTTTTTCAGATCTTTGCGTTTCACGGGCCCTGGATGAATTGAGAAAAACATGTTTTCATGGTCATATAAGGATAACCTGGTAATATTTCGGAAAATATGCAACATAACGAAGCAAAACGGTAGCCTACTGAAAAGTCAAAAAAATTATTACTAAAAAACTACTTTTCAAGTTACCTCAAATGTCGCAGTAAAATCAAATATTACGGAAAAGTTCAATGGAAAAATTTTGGTACGATCCAAGAACAAAATTTTAATAAAATATTTAAAAATTCAACCTTAAAAAATTGGATTGAATTCAAATTTTGTGCAATAATTAATTATGGTATAGAGATGAACTAGTGGTACGAATTCAAGAACAAAATGGCGGCCAAATAAATTTTTTTTAATCGTGAAAAAATCACCAGGTTTTCTTTATCTTCACGTTTTAGCGTTTCTAGATTCCAAAAAAAATATGTTTTATTAATTTCGTCGGTCTGTCAGATCGCGGCATAGCTTAAAAACTACTTACCGGGTTGACTTGACAAATTTTGGTTAAACATTTGGGGTTATGTAGAGATGACCTGGTAATATTTTGGTACAAATCTAGTGTGGCAGAACAAGATGGCGGCCTAGTGACACGTTAAAAAAATTATTACTAAAAAACTAACTATCTAATTTATCTCAAATTTTGTACAAAAATCTAGTGGTATATAGGAATAAACTGGCAATATTTTGGTATGAATCCAAGATAGCAAAAGAAAATAGTGATCTAATAAAATATTTTAAAAAATCAGTCTAAAAAATGACTTATTAGATTAACTTCAAATTTTGTGCAAGCGTTAAGTGTAATATAGAGATAAACTCTTAAAGTCGTGGTGTCAATTCGAGATGGCAAAACAAAAATGGCGGCCAAATGAAATCTTTGCAAAATCAACTTAAAAAATCTTCATATTTAATTGATTTTAAATTTTACAGAAAAACAAATTTGATACAGTGACAAATTTTCCGGTTTTCAAGGTTTATCTATTGTAGAGAATCATAAAACTTGATTTAAGATCTCGTAACAATGGGTAATTACTTGAAATTTGGGTATTTTGGTGAGTAAAAAAGAGTAAACTGATGATTGGACGAGTAAAAGTATGTTTCTTGCTGTATATTGCAGTAGAAACTTTGGAAGGCAACAGAACTTTGCAGAATTTTAATCTTTCTTCCAAGTGAACTTACACAAAATTTTATTCTCTAGTAATACAAGATTGTTATATTGCAAAGCATGTCTTGATAGAACGTTAGCAGTGGAGTCATATATGACCCCTTACCTGTTTTACTGAACTTGTTTTTATTAATCCTTTTAAAACAACCAATGAAATGCTTTTAACTGAGTCTAACAAGTACATAAAGTTTATTTACAATTATGAGTTACGTATTAGTTCCTCTTAATAATTTCAACATACTTTTTCGTACGCGGTGGCAAGTGCACGAACGACGCGAAGCGGATTTCGGACATGCCAGCGAGGGTGGAAAAGGCACTTCCCGCACATGTTAAAAAAATTAGACAATGTTGGCATAAATACCTTCGGGAAAATCAGGAGATCTTTGGCCATTATGTTGGCCAATACTGGAGCAAATGTAATTACTCCGGAAAGACATGGTGGCTGAAAGAGCTCAACGATCGCTGAATCATACGTTGAACAATCGATTGATAATAAAAAAAATCGCAAACCAAATTCTTCAGGCTGATGCTGTCGCTGTTCATGATAATCGGTCAAATCAAGAATTGGAAGGACCTTCTTCGTCCACTTCAGTAGTGGTAAGACAAGAATGCACATCAAAGCAGTGACAACCCAGCTAGTACTAAAGTAGCTACAACTGTTTCCACTACTACTCTTTAAGAGTTTTTACGTCTTTATTACTAATAATCCTACTATGTATCAACAAACACTTTGGGTTACAGGTTTTTGAGTATTATATATGTATTTGTTACTGCGAATAATACTTTATAGTAATTTTCCATGAAATGTAATTATATAATAACTACTGCCAAGCAATTACTTAAGGAATTGACTCCAAGGTCGTCATTTCTTTTCCGTTGCGTATTAGTAATTATTCAAAGTTACTGTTTCCAATCTGTTTACTAAATTACAACTTTTAAGTATGAGTACCTTCTTGAACTTTGCAGAGACTACTCCATTACGTTCAAATGTACTCCTATAACGTATTACTATAAAGTAAAACGAGTCGTTGCAGAGTAGAACAAGTTATCGTCTACTGCTACTTTAAACTGGCTATTACCAGTCGTTATTCTTCTGTTGCAACTTAGAAGTAAGAATTACAGTAAATATTTACTACAAGTAGACTTTTCCCTAGTACTTAAGGTTCGGGTATGAGATTCCGCCGGTGATTTTATAAGGACAGTGGCAACAATAGAGTAATGGTTCGGCCATATTGCTGCTAAATTCGTTTTGTTTACTTTTCGCCTACGTGGGTTTCTTATGAGGTTTGTTGTTTTAGTGTCTCATTTTATTAATTTTTGTGATTATTTAAATGAATATTGATTCAAACAAGAAGTTCTCAGCCATTCGTCATATGGAGAAATGTATTTAAGCCAGGTTCATCTGTTTTTTGCTTGTCATTATAAAGTATTTGTGCTGAATGTGTAAATGACTATAACCGTAAATGTCTTAACTTTAAGTTTACTCCAAGAAAAGTTATTAAATATTGCACATTATTATATTTTAGTTTTATTTTGATGTAAAAGACAATATTGTTTCATGTTTTAGTTTATGTTTTACTTCATTCAGCACCTCAATTTGAAGCAGACGCTCTCAAAGATTAGCATGAAAGAAACTTTTTTTGTAATCCTTTTTCAGTACATATTACATTACTAAATTCATTTGGCAGACAACTCTCATTAATCGCTTGCACGAAAATGTTATTTGTTAAAAATCTAAATGAAAAAGTAAGTTTGTACTAGATAGTTCGAATAAATTATTAAAGTAAAACATTAACATAACTCTACATTTACAACTGTATTCACGAGATAGTTACCCTAAAATGCCGACAGATGTCAATATAACGATAATATGGGTGCTCCCATTTAAACCTTTAGAAATTTTGCATCAATTTGGCGGGTGGGCTTCTATTGTCGCCACTGTCCTTCTAAATTCATTGTAATTCGGTCTACAGCTATTAGTTGTGTCCTTGTTTGTATCTATAAGCAAGGGTTGTGTTATCGTCTATGAATAACAAGTTAAAATGGTTCACAATGGCTTCACATACAATAAGAAAAAAAGTAGCTTTCGTCACTCAGCCACATTTTATAGAAAATTAAAAATATCACAACTTGGTTATGTCATACCTGAACAAAACAACCTAAAGCGGCATTTTAAGGAAACAAAAAATAAAAACGAAACAAAGGGTTATGCTTATGATAGATGACAGAATTATAGTGGTGATTCAAGTACCGCAACTCTTCGCATGCTATGACACAACGCATTAAATTTTAAAGAACCGGCGGAATGTTCCCAAATCGTAACCGCTTGGTAATAATATACAGTAAGAACTTCAGTGTAATTGGGTATAAGTGACAGTTGCGTATTTAAAGAATCCAAAACTATAAAAGCGTGTGGGAGCAGTCGTAGACACTTGATGTTAAGTAATTTTCTCAGTAAAGAAATACAGCTAACCTAAAAGTAAAAGTCCAATAGAACGCCACTGATTAAAAATAATACAAATCATCATCCTTTATAATAAGATATTTAATGATAATTACTATTTAAACCAAAGTCCAAAATTACATTTTTGAGATTTAAATTAGCCAATATATTTGGCCAAAATGTATTGAAAATTAACGAATTTTAAAGGCGCGTAATTTTTTTACGACTATCAGGTTTTAGGTCCTTAGCATAGCCAGAAAAGTAAGTGTAACGCATGTATCCTACCTCAAATACCAATAACGTATTCTATACGTTCTACACCATATTCCCAATTTGAGTGTTTGTAGTCGCCATAACTGTTTTGTTTGTATTAAAACGAACCATACATATTTTTAAAATGAACTAAATAAACACAAAAATAAGGAAGTGGTGAAAGGGTGAATTATTACTATTCGGCTACTTAAATGAAACTACAAAATTCTGTACTATCTACGTAATAGTCAAAGTCACAGTTACATGTTATTCACGAAATAGTTACCCTAAAATTGTTCCCCATTTTGGTAATGACTACGTAGTCTCAGCTTAAACAGAACGTGACGACACCAAGTTCCGGTTGCTTCAATGAAAATACTTGTGACAACAATGACGTATTCATGACTAAAAGTGCTACTTGGGAACTGGAAAGACATTTTCTAAAACCGAAAATCTGGAAAAAATAGCTGCGTCGGTGTTAACTCTTCAAAACGCAACAAATTGCACATTTAATTTTCATGTAATTCTTTAATAAATATAGGTTTATTTTTTTTTATTATTTTTAACTCGAAAACAAAAATAAAATATGAAAATGCACAAATTTAATTTTCTTTAGAGCGTGCTTAACATAACGTTTAAAGCACGGCGTTCTGAAATATTAATTTCCTGCTCGCAAATGCGTACGTAAAAGACGTTTTTCCGCACGCAAGTAGGAAAAAATATTCCATGCCTATTGAACAACACAAGTTCAATCTTCCAGAAAAGATCCAACTTTGTTTTGAAGAAGGGTTTAGATTTTTACATATATTAGAACCAGTTTAAATGTAATATCCTAATGTTTGACATAATAGATATTAAAAATCCTGTCACAGCCCCATCATGATACATTAAATTTCTAAATAAAATCTTACAAAGGTTCCCAATCTTAAAGGAATATGAGATGTTCTGAATGTTCAGCAATTGGAAATTGCAGAAAAAGTACTCAGGTTGTCTATTATAAAGATTGCAATTAATTTTCTATTAACTTAATGTTGCGTTTCTCAAATGCCTTCATAAAAAGGAAAAGAAAATAGATTAAAAACCAATACTGTTGTGGCTGTGCTTTATACAAAAAAAGGCATGAAAGAATGTACATTATACAGTATAAACCTGAAAACGTTGGAAGAATTAAATTTGAACAAAGTGTTAAGATAACGATTTTTTTCTTTTTATAATTTGAAATTGTGAGTCGGGTAAAACAGATTATTTAGCAAATTTCTGCGGGGAATTTAAAAAATTGTGTTGGCAACACCGCCACGCCAGACAGGCGGGCACTTCGAGTAGTTTAAAAACGTAAAAAAATTTTATTGTTAACAATGAATTAAACTAACATGGCATCATAGTAACTATTCATATCAAATTTTCCGAAAAGACAAATAACAGCTGAGTTATGTAAATAACTATTCGTTGTTGTAATGCCTCATTTTTTTATTTTCAAGGTTCAGAAATAGCAAATAGCAGTCACTTCTCTTGGCTAGACAGTCAGTGTCCTCCTAATGTGAGAAGCGTGTGCTCACGTGGAGCCGTGTTTATGTCGATATCGATTAATGAAGTTCGTTCCTGAAATAATTTAAATATGGATATTACTGAGAAAAATTCGAAGAAACGAAATCCTCTGGAGAAGGCTAATCCATTGTCCGAACTGACATTCACGTAAGTATACAATGTCATTTTAAAAATGTGACATAAACATAGGTCTCTGAATTTGGACTAGATAAAGGTTTCTAACATATTATTGCGCAAATTAAAGGAATTTACACTGACTAAAACAATAACAGATGCAATAAAATTAATTTATCGTAAATCGCGTATTTGCATTAGGCGTAATTAAGTATATATAGTACTAGGAATGAAATACCGGTATTTTATATTATTTTAATATAATACTGACTATCGAGGGTATTTCACTTAAAATTCAAAAGCCGTTTTCTTGGGAATTAACGGCAATATCAAAATTTAATAAAAAGTATTTATTTGATGGGATAAAATTTAATTATTTACCACTGAAATAAAAACGACGCATTTACCACTATAGACGTCGCGACGTACACTGGGTTGCTCTTAGGGACGTATGTGGTCAAAACCTTTATATTTTATTATATCAGTCAAAAATAATAGCATTTTATATTTTCTTTAAGCAAGTATGTTAAACATATTTTATTAAGCTAATAAGTATATAGATATTTGAACTGCAAATTAACAGAAATATTGGTCCATTTGAAAATCAATTTAAAAGGTTTATACGAGGGTTTATAGAATCACTGTACAATTCTGTTTCACTATTTTTCTTCTGCCTTTTTATGCCTCAAGCTTGTTATGAGTAATGCATGTAAACATCTTCGTTTGTTGAAATGCGAGAACACTTTCGAGAATGAGACCAGGGGCGGATGGGCTCTTTCAAGCCGGCCCGGGCAATTGTACCAGGCAACCGGATCATAGCAAAAAAATAAGTTTTTCTAGGCACTTCGTGGAAAAAATGGATAAAAAATTGCTAAATTGGTTTAATACCAACTAAAATAAAATATTCTAAGGTTTTTAGACCGTGGTCATAATTGTCTTCAGCATAATGAGCATAGTATCATCATGCGTTGCCAATATGGCAAAAAGTAGGGGTTTTTGAAAAAATATAATTAAAAACAGAAAATTAGAAAAATAAAAAATCTGTATAGCATATCGAGCTGCCGAACAATGAAAAATCTGAAGGATATCATCATATGTCCGTGTTGATTATATCTTTCCTTAATGTATCAACAGCTCACAGGGCAGCGGACCCCTTGGACCAACCCCCCTTAAAAACTCCCATGACTAACTGGGTAAGGATTGAAATAAATAATTTACATTATGTTCCTGGAAAATGAGGAAACACGAATCGTTTTGCGATTAATTCTTGCTGAACATTTAAATTGCGGAGAAAGATAAATATTTTATCACAATTGAGTTCTACATATAGCGAAAGTATTGTATTGCTATTGCTAGTAAAATATGGATGCGGAATATATTTGAAATATAAACGAAAACTCTAAAAAAATGTGTTTATTAACGATAAGGTTCATCATCAACAGCCTTTTCATCCACTGCTAGATATCGGCCTACCTCTCGCATATACCTATGCTGTGTGTCTTAGCTGTAATTTACATAGGTATACGGGACCTTCAGTTTATCGTTGAATCCGAAGGACGCTATTTGAGAGGTGACAAAATAAGTAACAAGACAAATAAAAAATAAGCTTGCCATTTGTGAAACTAAACGAAAAATTATATATGTAGTTGCCAGCCGTACAAGAGCGACTTAATAACATACTTGTGTTTGAATAATGTAATATACCTCGTTGGGCTGCAGTGACGGTGGATTGGGTGGCCCAGCGATCTGTTGTAATCAAAATGCAATGCAAATTTGTATCAACTTTGGATAAATTGATTTGTTATTATTCCCAAACTCAAGTGAATCAAATTTCCAACAAATTATAGGTTGTCTCAGGTAAGGTTCTAACCCACTTGATAAATTATTATTTATAATGCTTTGCCTTATATCCTATTGAATAAGTTGATCATAAATTTCAAATACTGCTCTTCTCTAAATGTTCAATATCATTTTTTTGTTAAAGTGGAAATGGGCTCAGATTTAGACTCGGCAAAAATATTTTATTGCAATTTAAGTAAAATAAGTTAGCAAAGAATGGATTAAAAAAATCGAGTTTTTCATCTAAAAAATCGATCTTAAAAAAGATCTATTCAAGATCGACATCCCTACTAAAAAGAGATAGGTTAGTTCATTATAAAGTTTCGACTTATATATCATGTCGAATAAAGTAAATTATTTTATTAGAAAATGCACTATTCTAATAGTAGTGTTTAACATAATAAAGCAAACCTAAATTGGATTTTTGTTGGCCATCTTATTTTTGTGCCAGTTCAAATGCAAGATTTTCAATAAGTTCATCATTCATCATGTTGCTGATGCCGTTCAATGTTCTATTAGGTTCACATCCGGTGATTATCTATCGAATTCTCGCATTGTCGTCTATAAATTTTAAGCTGCATAGCAAATGTGTCACGTCATGTCGAAATATTAATTCCTTCAAAAGGTTGACGAACTAGATATATTTATCTTTGCTAATTTGAATATATCATTATTTTTAAGGAATGTTATTTTTTGTTCAAAAATCTTGAACTTGTTTACAATTCGGAATAAAATCCGATTTATGTTTATTGTTTTGATTATCGGCACCGCTAAAATATCCGTAATGTAAAATATCGTAAAAAAACAATTTTCTTCCAAACCCTAAAAATTCCACATGGCCGAAAACGCAACAATAAACTAAAAGGCAATTTATAAATGGCACCTTAGCCTACAAACACAGATATATCTCATCTTCACTTAGTTTCTGGGAAGTCCCATGTAACTTCAAACTTTGGAGAAAAAACACAATTTTATGTTTTATGTTTTACCCTGTATATATTAACAGACCACCGATAAATCCAAAACCTTAGGTGAATATGTTAGTGCAAGAACTGGTGTGCAATGTAAAAATAAAACATACATAAACATACATGGCCCATATTCTTCTATCTGTAAAAAATTGTAAAGTTCAAGCATATGCAGTTGACACACAAATTTATTTTTGCTTTTATTCGGATGATCATCTAGAAACTGAAGAACTTATTAATCAAGACTTAAGAGTGTTAAAACAGTTTTGCCATGATCTTAACATGAAGTTAAACCCTATTAAGTCTCATTTAGTGCTTTTTGGCAATAAAAATGAAACTACTGCATTAAAAAATAGTTTAAATATTAATATTGATGGAGCAGAATATCAGTAGTTGGCTGTGCGAAAAATCTTGGTATTGTTTTGGATACCGATTTGAAGAACATTGAAGAAAGTATTTCAAAAAGCCTATTCGGCTTTAAAGGTTTTATTCACTAACAGACATATTTTGAATTTATAAGAATGAGGAACATTTTGTGCGAAACCTTAGTCTTATCTAATTTTAATTATTGTGACTTTGTGTATGGTTGGTGTTTCACTGGTTAAAGTCGTTTGCGTGTGCAGAGGGTACATAATGCTTGTATCCGCTTTATATAAGGTCTTAGAAAATATGATCATATATCCCATAATTTTCGTGATTTGAATTGGCTAAGAATGGATTCTAGAAGAAAATTTCTGTACATTTTTATTTTTAAGTTAAACATTCTTATTTTACAGATTACTATTATTTTTTTCATACATAATAAAAACTCTTTTTTTAGTATTGTCTCTTTTTTGATTTGTCTTTAAGTACTCTAATTCATGTCAAATTTATTTTCATACATCTGTTGTAAATTATAAAGTTATCAATTTTGGTCGGGGTGTGGTTCAGTGAAGTAGCTAAAAAAACTAGACTGCGCTAACTGGTACTTATTTTTAATATTTAACTATATTATAATACTATGTATATCTGTTAATCCGTAGTATAAAGGCCTTATTTATTTATTTATTTATATCCGTTTTTTGATTAATAATGTTTTTAAACGGCTTATATTATTAAGTCACTATAACATTGTAAAGTTTCGTTTTATATTGTAGGTTTGAAAAAAGAAAAATAAATTTCCTAAAGCTGGGCGTATGTAAAAAACAAGATTTACTTCATTCCAAGACCGCTACCCCAAAAAATTTTATTTAACTACATGTATTTATTACTTTAAGGAAATATACAATAAGCTCTACAAAACATAGATGTTTTCAAGGAGTTATTAAAAGCGGATAAAGTTAATTTATTAGTAATAATAATAAATTTGTTTTGTTTCAGATATATGTTTCCTATTTTTAAGAGAGGATACAAAAAAGGCCTGACAGAAAATGATCTTTTTTCTCCGTTATCTTCACATGATTCATGCATATTAGGAGCGAAACTCGAAAAAATATGGCAACAGGAAAACATAAAGCATAAGAAATATGCATTACACAAAGCCTTATTCAGAATGTTTGGATTACACATTATTATTCTAGGAATAATACATCTGTTTAATGAACTTATGCTAGTGTAAGTTAAAAAAGTAAAGATTTTTCGGTTTTAATAAAACTTGATATTTTTCTAAGTACTTAATGCTGTTGTTTTTTAGTACTAATTTTTTAGCATTTCATTATATCGCTGTTTTGTTCCGGCATATTGTATTTTTATCAATATATTTCTTTATCGAGAAAACCACAAAAAAAGTAAATATATAATGACCAAAAATGGGGTAGCGGGGTTGCAGCCAATTAATTTTCGTTGGTGTTACTGGGACATTTAATTGATGACTCTTTTTTACTTTGTGAAAGCTTTCAGGTTTATTTTAACTCTTCCTCAGTCACAATACGAAACCGATTTTGTAAACCACATTTTATTTATTGGGTTTTTGTTTTGACTCTAAGCGAAGTAAAAAGTGTACTCGTGGTTTTAACGGCTTTGTGGGCTATTACAATATTTTTTTTTGTATAACAAATCAAATGTAGTTTACAAAATCCGTTGTTTTGCACTATAACCAAAAATACCTAGGGCAAACTTCAAAGCCTCTAAAGGATAGAATAGTGTCCCACAAAAGTGATATAAGATTAAAACCTGAAGCATGTGCCCTTTCCCAACACGTCCTAGACACAGGACTTTCAATAGACTTCCGGAGGTCGGGAGGTTCTCGATTGTGAAAATAATTATTTTAAGAGAATTTTCTGGAAATGGTGGATATAAACAATCAGGTAAACAAAATCTATATATAATATACAACAATTTATTAAACCTTAAAAATAATAATAATCGTCTTTATATTGTTGATCAAAGACAAAAACAGTAACATATAAGTACCGATCTACGAGTCCTCTTTACCTTCCAAACACAAAAGGAATATTTTTGCATTAAAAACAATTAGATAATATATTGTTTTTTACATATTTCAGTTAAACACCGGCTCCAGCCGAATACAGTAAAAACACACTTTCTTCTGCAGTTTCGTGTCTGATTAATTGATGTTTTTTGTTATTATTCTTTTGTTTTTTTGTAATTGTAAACCGTTAGTTAAGAGTTTTGTAAATAGTAAAGAGTTTTTTTTTAATTGTACACGAAGATGAGCAGAGATAATTTATTTTTGGATAGCTGCTTCTATTTGTAATCTCGCTTACAGTAAGTCCAGAAAATATTTCAGTAGTTTATTTTATATTAACAAACCATTTTGTAGTGTGACGGAGGAAGGGTTAAAATAAACCCGAAAGTTTTCACAAAGTAAAAAGAGTCATCAATTAAATGTCCCAGTAACACCAACGAACTATATATATATATATATATACAGGGTTATTCACGCAACCCGTTCATTAAAAGTTTTTGGTGATGCCATTTAGATAAAAATTTCAAATTTTAGGATTAAGGTAAGGTCAAGGGGTACTTCTTTTTCGAAATATTTTCAACTTCCTGTCACTTCCGGTTTAACCGGAAGTTGGTATCAACTTGCTTATTTTAAAAGAAACACCCTGTATTTTATGATATTTTTGGATTCTACGGAGAATTTTAATCCTATTCTATGTAGCATGTCCTATACCTAGGTTCAAGCGTTCTTAAGATATTTGACCTTGAACCGAAAATGAGCCTTCGGGGTACCAAATTTTAAAATCTCATATTTTTGTAAGTTTTGAAGATGTAATCTTCATATTTTGGAGACGATCGGTAAATAACCTTAGGTTTCTATTTTCTTTATTGAATTTGTCTATTTTTATACAGGGTGTCCTAAATTCAGCGACAAACATTCACATTTTCAAAGCCGCTAAAGTCCGTTTTTTTAAATGGGACACCCTATAACTTTATGCACTATCAAATGTAGAATTTAATTTTCTATCGAACTGTATTAAGGTTCCCTATACCTATTCGTAACCATTTTCTAAATAATTGGGTTTTATAAAAATATCGTATGGATTTGCTTAAATGTTTACATGTTCCAATGGTGAGCCATGGAAAAACAATTGAGATCCAATATCCAATATGACAGATGATTAGTATGCGTTATTTATCGAAAGCTGTCAGTAATAAACTAAATCTTCTAAATCGAAATGGAAGAATACTCAAATATTCTCAATCTATTTTATATTCATGGAGAATGTTATAAAATTTTGGAGAGAACGTGTGGTGTGTTTAATGAACGCCACCCTGATTTGCCGCCAATGAACAAGTCAAAATTCAAGAGGATTGAAACGAACTTTTTGCGTTTTGGCAAGGTTAAAGTTACAAAAAATGTTCCGAAACCAGTGACAAATGCCGAGGACAACGTAATAAACACATTAGCTTATTTCCACGCAAACCCGCAAAGTTCAATACCGTCTGCAGAAAACGATTTGGGAATTTATTCTTCATCTGTCCAAAGAATCTTGAGCGAACATCATATGCACCCTTATTCCTCCCAAAACGTGCAAGCCTTGAGACCTGGTGATGACGTCCGGCGAGTAGAATTTTGCGAATTCATGTTTTTGAAAATTCAAGAGGACCCTCAATTCCTTTCATAAATATTTTGGACCGATGAAGCGAAATTTTCTAGAGAAGGAATAACAAATAGAAGAAACGAACATTTCTGGGCAGCAGAAAATCCGCACGCTTTACGCGAAACGCGTTCTCAAGAGAGGTTTAGCTTCAATGTTTTCGGTATAGTATTAAATGATCAGGTGCGGTACTGTATTTATGAAGACAATTTAAACAGTGATAAGTATTTGGAAATTCTACGAGGGACGGTTTCTGAATTTATAGAAGAAATTCCTATTGGTGAGCTGCAAAATTATTGGTATCAATTAGATGGGGCACCAGCACATAATTCCGCTGCAGTTTATCTCCAATTATCTCGAATTTTTGAAGATCGCTGGATTGGTCCCAATGGCCCTTGGAGATGGCCCCGGCGATCGCCTGATTTAACACCCCTAGACTTTTATTTATGGGGATTTATCAAAGGTAAAGTCTATGCTTTCCCAGTAAATAACCAACATGATTTACTGGACAGGACAGGAACAGCTCTTGCCGAATTAGAAAACGGACAAATTCAACGGGCCACAGCAACTGTACAAAGAAGAATTGAAATGTGTCTTCAAATGAACGGACAGCATATAGAACATTTGTTATAATTCAATTTTATTATTTTATTTATTTATTGGTGATTGTTAGATTGCTATAATTTTTAAGTTCACTAAAACAAGTTTAGAACAGTCTCGAACAGTAGATATGGTTAAAAATAATGTAAACAATTTATTACATTTTTTATAACTTTAACTTTTCCGAAACGAAAAAATTTCGTTTCAATCCTCTTCAATTTTCTCTTGTTCATTGGCGATAAATGAGGATGTTTTTCATTAAAAACATGGCACGTTCTCTCCAATATTTTGTAACATTCTCCGCGAATATAAAATAAATTGAGAATCAGCTTTTGAGTGTTATTTTATTTTAATTTAAAAGTTTCAAATCAGCTGTCATGTTGAGTAGAAAAGCACAACAATTGATTTTCCATGGCTTACTACGGGAAGGTGTAAGCATTTATCAAATACATATGATAGTTTAATAAAAACCTGATTATTTCGAAAATGGTTACGAATAGGTATAGAAAACCTTAATACAGTTCGATAGAAAATTAAATTCTACATTTGATAGTGCATAAAGTTATAGAATGTCCCATTTAAAAAAACGGACTTTAGCGGCTTTGAAAATGTGAATGTTTGCCGCTGAATTTAGGACACCCTGTATAAAAATAGACCAATTCAATAAAAAAAATAGAAACCTAAGATTATTTGCCGATCGTCTGCAAGATATGAAGATTATATCTTCAAAACTTACAAAAATATGAGATTTTAAAATTTGGTACCCCGAAGGCTCATTTTTGGTTCAAGGTCAAGTATCTTAAGAACGCTTGAACCTAGGTATAGGACATGCTACATAAAATAGCATTAAAATTCTCCCTAGAATCCAAAAATATCATAAAATATAGGGTGTTCCATTTAAAATGAGCAAGTTGATACCAACTTCCGGTTAAACCGGAAGTGACAGGAAGTTGAAAATATTTCAAAATTTGAAAAAAGGAAGTCAAAAACCCCTTGACCTATACCTTAATACCAAAATTTGAAATTTTTATCTAAGTGGTATCATCAAAAACTTTTAATGAACGGGTTGCGTGAATAACCCTGTATATATATATATATATATATATATATATATATATATATATATATATATAGGAAATCTTCGCCGGACTTGATATATTTAGCAGCATATAGCCACCTGTGGTGAAAGAACTAGTATATAGCAGAACTAGTAATGGAAAATGGATTCGTTGGGATGACCGCTAAAGCAATGGAATTTGGCTAACCATAGACACGTGTTTCTGACTTAAGGTCTTCATCAGTACAGTCAACTAGTTGAAAGACGAGTACAACTAGTGCCAAAATGAATACACAAAACAATACCAGAGTCACCAACAGGAGCAAAACCGACATTTGTGATTACCAAGAGAACATCCGAAATCTTCGCCGGACTTGATACTCTATTTACCACGGAGCAGCATATAGCCACCTGTGGTCTATGGTTAGCCAAATTCCATTGCTTTAGCGGTCATCCCAACGAATCCATTTTCTGCTATATACTAGTTCTAACCGCGCTATATATTTTCCTTATTTTGATTTACTACTCTTGGGTTAGCCAAATTCCATTGCTTTAGCGGTCATCCCAACGAATCCATTTTATATATATATATATATATATATATATATATATATATATATATATATATATATATTATTACTATATATATTAATACTATATTCATTTGTTCATAGATACTAATCTATTAACTGTGCGTGCTGGTATCATTACGATTAAAAAGTGACATGAGCGATTGGTCTAACGAATTTATGAAATTACCTACCGGACTGTCTATTCGAAGCATAAATCGGTCTTTGTTTTTAAAGATATGCTGCAGATTAGCTTCGTTTTTGTTTTCTCTAATTTCACTCAGCACATTTTATATATACATAATACTAAAATATTCTATATATCATTTTAGGATTGTGGTGCCTTTTTCCATAGGGAAGTTAGTGAGCTATTTCGACACAGAACAAACAGACATATCACAGAACGACGCCTACTTATACTGTGGTGCTATTATATTAGGATTAACTTTAGATGCGTTACTTGCACATCCTCGTTTGATGAGTCAACAGCATCTCGCAATGAAGATGCGGGTGGCTTGTACCTCCCTTATATATAGGTAAACATTTGTTTATGCTGGAAAATAGTACCTTGTGTATACTCGCTTATATTGAAGTTACTTGCTTAAGTAGACAAAAGAGGAATTTTTACGTTCTATCCATAATTCGAAAATATAAATTTGTGGTTAGAGTATAAACATTAAATTGAAAACATTTAAAAGTTAAAAAAAAAACAAGAAAAAAACGCAGCTTGCCTTTGCTCCTGTTTGACATTTATAATCAATATTTGAGATAAATTGGATAAGAAGTTTATTAGTAATATTTTTTAAATATTTTTACTAAAATATTGTCAGATCGTCTCCATATGACCCTTAATTTTTGACCAAAATTTGAAGTCAATCTAATAAGTAGTTTTTTAGCTATGCCATGAACAGACAAACCGACATATAAGCAGACCGATGGAATTAAGAAAATATCATTTTCGGCAACTAGAGACCCTGAAACTTAAAGATCTGGAAACATCTCGGAGGGTGATTTTTTTTCACGATTACGATACTTTTCTTTTCTTCACCCTATTTATTTCAAGGTTTTAAATCTATTGAATACGCGTGTGGTCTAACTACCTTGACTGTTGGGGATGCCACCTTTCTTTACTTGGTAAGGAAAGACAGTCCTTATTTTAGGTGTTTTGTCCTTCCGTCCTTACTACACCAGAAAATATCCTTACTTTACTAAAATTTAATAAAAAGTTGCCGAGTGATATCTAGGAACTGTCAGTACTACTATCTTAAATATGTATTTAAAAATAAAGTTGCTGATTAAAGTAAACCGGCAAAGTTTACGTTTTCCTTTCCCTAATAGTATTTCTATAAAATGGTGAATGTGCGTATAATTTTTACATGGTTAACACTGTAGAATGTAGAGTTGTATGTCTAGAAAACCTCATGAACTTTAACAAAAGTCGAAAATGTACTTACTTGTATTTCTGAAAAGGTGGCAACCCTTAACTGCGTTTGCTTAAACTCAAACCACACACCCATTTTTTTTTAAATAGGGGAAGAATATCAGATGCTAATAATATATAAAGGAATGCGCTACCTTGTTTTATCACAACTAGTTTAAAAGATCTGGAATGTCAAATTTTCTTGCAATTGTAATTTCATCTCTTCCTTGTTGTACTATGCGCCAGTTATCTGAAAGCCTTTCAAGAAGTTCAAATACCATCGAAATATAAAATATCAGTGCAGCTAAATATTTTGTAGGTAAGGAAGAATCAAAGAGAAAGTTTATAAAAATATGTATTCTGGATAACATTAAATTTAGTAGGAAAAAGTAGTTTTCATTGCCATAGATAAAAAAAGCCATATTCTTTCGAAAATCAATGTTGTAATTTTAATTAAATTGTAGAATTACAGACATTCCTATTCATCTTAATACCTGTCATGCAATTATTATTAAATATTTAATCAGAAACCTTTGTTCGTAAATGCAGTCTTTTTCTCGCATTCATTAACACTAACCACAAACTTGTAATTTATAGCAAATAATCTGCTTCTTTAATTAATAAAAATAAAAGTTAACCTTTTAAGAATTTATAATTTACGGCCAGTAACGGTGATATTAAAAAATGAAATTGAATTTTATTTTAGGAATTGATCCTACTGGATGATGGGCAACGAAACCGTTTACACTGACTTGATGTTACATGTTTTTCAACTGTTTTTTAAAATATTAATATGCGTTTAATCCGATACTGTTGTGTAAATGTTCGTACATTTCAAGTTATCCCGAGAAGACGATTGCATCATTGGCAAAATTTCTTAAATTTTTCAATTCAAAGGTAATGGGATTATCCTCCACGTCAGTATGCCGATTTCAATAAATTTACTGGTCAATTTATATTACTTAATAGCAACAAAAAACCGTTTATCGAATTCTCGTAGCTCTGGCATTGCCTTTACTTTTTGTTCACGTGACATTTGAAAACATAGCCCTTCAACGCAAACATGAAATATAACCGCCCCTTAAAATATTAATTGCTACGCATTTAGAAAATGTCCTACGTATATTTTTAGGGTTATCATTCAGATATTTGATTTTAGGAAAATTATGAGACTGAGTCAAACTACCTTAGGGAACACTACTATTGGTCAAATGGTAAATTTGTTATCAAATGACCTGAGTAGATTTGATCAAGGATTTATATTAGGTCATTTTGCTTGGATCGGACCAATTGAAGTAGCTGTAGCGACTTATTTGCTATATCGGTCAATCGGCTATGCAGCTTTATTTGGTGTAGGTTTTCTAATATCATTTGTTCCTTTGCAAGGTAAGAATACTACCACAGCTAATATAACATACAGCTCCACATCTCTCTTAGCGGGAATGGTTTGCGCCGATCCCTTCGCGCACGGCGGTTGGCAGCCATTTGGTGGGAAAAGACGACTGTGGCGTGCATGATTCGCTTCGCATTAATATTTTGCGTTCAGCAGCCATAGTCGTGCGTTGCGAGAGTTTAATTACATAGATATTTTTAAATTGTTTTTGCAGTATAATGAGTGAAAAAAAGATTGGACATCATCATGTTTGTGCAGTGCGATCCTGTTTTAATAAAGGCTATAACTCCAAGAAGAAATTTTTTCGATTTCCCAAAGAGGCTGACCGGTAAGTACTTATTAAAAGTTTTCCGGGCTTTTGTTGGCTTTTAGTGTTACTGAATTAGACAAATTTGAAATATGTTTTTGAAGCATTATCTTTTTTTAATGACTGTAACACACAAAAATGTATGGATGAAAAAACACTTTTTACATTGCAGCCACGAAAGCTAAGTTTTTGGAAAAATGAAAAGTTGTATGAAAGATATTGTTAAAAACATATTTTTCATAAAATATCTCTTATGGAATTTGCAAAGAACTGATGCTTTATAACACTAATATCGATTATCTTTAACTAAAAAAGTATTGTTTTTTGTTTTTGAAAGTTCCTGCCTTCTAATCCAGTTCAATAACTCAAAATGGTGTTAATTCTTGTTATTGCTTCTAAACATATGCGCAAATTAATATCGATATTGGATTTGGAATTACGTCACATAAACACACATAACATTAAAGATATTAATAAATTAAGATAAAGAAAGAAGATTTTTGCAAATAACTCGGGATCTATTAACATTATATTGATTTCTCATAAAAGGAGTCTATTTTTAATTAACAATTTTTTTATACTTTTCGGTAATATTTGTAGTCGGATAATTATTGTAAACAAAATTAAAATGATTTCGCTATACTATATTATTAGATTGAATTTTTGGGGTTCGCGCTTTTTTATTGGAAATTTCTTTCTCTTTAAGAATATTTCTAAATGTTAGTAGTTTCCGAATAATTTGCAATACACTAAACTACCTTTTTAAATAATAATTTGTTATTAGGCTCTGAAATTGTTTACGTGATAGTTTGAAACTTTTTCATATTTTTCTAGACGTCAGGCGTCATCCGCGCCATTTTTTTATATCTACTTTTGGTTTATATTTGATGGTTACTTGTTAAACAAAAGCCATGCATTTAAATGATTTCGCTTTGTGGAGACTTTACCACAACTGTACTAAATTATGAGATTAAGACGATGAGAGGTTATTAAATTAAAATTACTATTAACAGATTTCTGGAGTCTATGCTTTTTATTAGAAATTTTTATCTCATTAAGAATATTTCTAAAAGTTAGTAGTTTCCGGGTAATTTGCAATACATTATTTTTTAAAATCTTAATTTGTCAATAGACTCTGAAATTATTTACGTGATGGTTTGTTGAAGATAATTAAAGTCGTAAATAGTGTTTTTTATAGTTCTTTACGTTTTAGTTACCGCATGGGTTGACAAAAGTTTTAGTTTATTCGCTAATTTTTCCTTAAAATAATTTGAGGTTTCTTTTATTTTTCAATTACTTATAGATTTATAAAATGTTTCGATTAAGACAAATAAACCCGTTGGTAATACATCTAATCAGTTTTTCAGCCTAAAATGAAATTTTATTTATTAAAAAATCGGATAGGCGCCTCTTTGAAAGTATAGAATATGAATTTATTATTTTCGAACTTGGTTATTAAAATTTTAATTTAGGTACTTAAATAAATCTTGCAGGTAAAGGAAGATATATTAGATCAATAAAAAGGCTTTTATTTGGTGGGGCAGGTAGAGTAGATTTTTTTCGAATAATATAGGCCATACTTTGAAGTAACTAATGGTCTGGTATAGTAAAATGCAAATGACAACCCCGGCCAGCGCCTTTCGATCAGATAAAAATATTTTCTTGGTAGGTATTTCCAATGGTCAAAATCGAATAAAATTTGCATGAATATAATATGTCCTTTAGAAAAATAAAAAAAGCAATATTTCTAATACAGATTTATTATCCCGAAACTCCAAAGGGCCGGCGACTGTCTTGGTTTATGATGTTTTATTGCTTTTAAACGTGTGGTTATATAATTAGTACGAATGGAAATAAATATTTAGGTGCAAAAAATGCACTATGTCCATTAATTATCGAATGCACTGTTGTACAGAGTAAACGGGACAGGTGAATTTTTAGGTAAAATTTGAATATTTTTAAAACAAGAGATATTGAGATGCGGTTTTCAGCTATTTCTTATCTTGCAAATTTTATTGAATAATACCGATTTAGGAGTAAAACTCGCTTGAGCCAAAAATTTATTTATACAGGATGTTAAACAAAATGGCAAATTTTTCAATTATTTGTTCTGAAAATTTAGAAAAAAGATTTTTTATTCTGATTGCGAGATTAGCTTAGTTTTTTTAAAACACAATTTTAAGAGTTTTAGAATTTAAAAAGCAGATATTACTTCCACATCTCCAAAAGACGGGGAAGTATAGTATCGGCTTTGGTGTCGGCAAAAAAATGTCCGAAAAATTATTTTCGCTAAATCGATTTAAAATTACTCAAAACGTGTAAAAAACCTAATTTCGGCGAAAAAAATGTTTCTGTCTGTCGGTCTGTTTGTTTACCCGATAACTCTCGAAGGAATTGTGCTATCGAGCTGAAATTTGGTACACAGGGAGGGGTCCATAGGAGAATGGTTCGGATTGTTTTTGGGAAAAATCGGCTTAGGGGGAAGAGGATGTAAATCGGTAAAAAATAGTTATTGATTGTAAATTGCCGAGTTTAAATGACTCAAAACCTGTAAAAAAACTAATTTCGGCGAGAAAAAAATCTGTTTGTCTGTCTGTCTGTATGTCAGATTACGCGATAACTTGGGCTATTGCGCTGAAATTTGGCACACGAAGAGCAGTCCATAGGAGAATGATTCTGATCGCTTTTATGCAAAAACGGCTTAGGGAAAGGTGGGGTTAATCGGTAAAAAATAGTTATTTTTTGTAAATGATCATGTTATATGTCCTGCTTGAGATTTCTGTGAAAATAAGGGGTTTAGGCTATGTTAGGTTAGGTTAGGGGATGAAAATTATGCTGTTTAAAAAATCGAGTGTTACGTAGTTCTATGGGTTTTTGAGGGTATTGATTTCAATTTCAAAACTCGTTCATCATTTTAATAAAATTTTAGGGGAGGAGAGTAGGTTGAAATTCTAAATTTTATTTTTTTTTCGTCTGAAAACAAGGGTCGGGTAAGAAAATATATAGGTACTAGTTTGACACGATGTGGAAGTAGTGATTCCATTGGCAGCGGTTTTTTTTGAGGTATGTGTGTTTTTTTGAAAAAAAAATTTTTTTTTTTCATAGTACATAGTCATAGTTGTTTTTTACTAGAAAGCCCCTAACTTTGATTTTTTTACAATCTATAGAGTCTGCACTACACAAAAAATATATAGAACGTGCACAATAAATGACAAGATTAGTTAAAAACCTAGCGATTCTAACGATCGTGTGCGTATATTTCGAAGAAATTCAAATTTAAAAGATGTTTAAGTTCTAAGAAGTACTGAATATTTTCTGCAAGCTGGGGTCTTTATTTTCCCTTTAACTTTATCATTTTTGAAAATATAGGTGTTGCTTTTAGAACCAAGTTTGCTGTGACCGGGTGATACATGAGACAAGTAACAAGCTGATATTTTTGTGGTCTTAAAAATATCTATTTGAAATTTGAAACATTTGTCTAATTCCATAAGAGACAAATTTCCGATGCAAAAACAACTAAAAGTTACTTCGAATTTTGCCGGAAGTGACTCTGCTTTTTATTTAAAGAAAAAAAACCTGTATATTTTTTGCACTATTTTATTCAGCCTATAATAGTCTTCTACTATATTCCACAAGTTAACTTTTTGCAAAATGGAGGCTGGACACCTATTTCAAAATTCAACATTGCCGCATTTTACAAAAAATACAGGCGCTATTTATAAATATATGTTTTAAATAGTCCAAAATAAACTTATTTTTTGAATTTTTTACTTTTCTTTAATCGAAAGAGCATTTACTTTAATGGTACCTTGTATATTTTATAAGTCATTTTCGCCATAAAATTACGTTTTTAAAGATGTGTGGCATGCTTAACTTTATTTTCAAGATAACGATATGCTAGACATCCTTGACAAATCAGGTAGCCTTTCTCTAAAATAAATGGCTATTTTATAGTCATTGTGAAGTGTTCTAAAAAAAAACAAAACAGTTTTAAATTTTGTACTGTATAAATGCATTTTTTTTTTATAAAGCGGCAATGTTGAATTTTCAAAAAAATTGCTGTCTAGTCGCCATTTTGAAAACAAAAATTAAAATATCGTTGAAAAGCTAAGTTTAGGTTGAATGCGATAGCACAAAAAAATATATACAGAGTCCTACTTAGTGTTTTAACACCTCGGAAAAAACCGGGTTTTTCCCGAAAAAATCCGTTTTTTTCCAAAAGATTAAAAAAAAACAAAATATGGAAAAATACAATTTATAATTATCCTAGTTTTTATTTTTGTTAACATGAAAAATAAGTTAAGAAACAAAAAATGTTCTTCCTTAAAATTAGTAAAGAAAATTTAAAAAGTTAAAAATAAAGAACCAAAATGTATTAATTAAAAACTTTAAAATTAAATTAATATACTTCCAATTGGAAAAAAGCCGGTTTTTTTAAAACACTAGTTCTACTTAATTAAAAAAAAAAATAAATTAGGGGGTCAATTCCGGTAAAATTGAGAGCCAAAAGGAATTACTAAATAACATTTTTATTTTTTTATACTATCTTCGTTTTTTTTTAAATTTTACAGAGCTAAGGTATGGGCAATGAAAGCCAATCGAGAGGATCTGTTAGACAAATTGGAAAAAGATCATAATAGCTACACTCTTTGTGAAGACCATTTTGAAGAAAAAATGTATACTAGTCATCTTCATACACGATTGAAAGCCACTGCAGTTCCTACATTATTTCCATCTCTTGAAGGAAGTTCTAAGAGCATTAAGGGTGACCACGCATATAGTAGACCCTTGCTACTTCCTGCGAAAATCAGAGTTCTGGATGACAGAATTTTAGTTCCAGCTATCACAAATACTGACCCAGGTATTTACGATATTCTATAATTTTGTATTGTTAAGTTGTAACAGCTAAATAAAAGTGTAAGGATCTTTTTTGCGAATTTTGCACCATGGTTCAACATCAGCCAACTTATCTTTTGATACTCCGAGGAAGAAAAAATATAGACGCAACATTAAATCTCTTACTACAGAAAATCAATATTTGCGAAAAAAAGTTCAGACACTCTAAAGACAAATAGATAGTCAGTTAGATAATATAACTTTAAATCAATATATGTCTCTGACATTCAAATTTTGCAATTCGGTCGACACTGCTAAAATTATTAATATGCAGATATCACAAGGGCGAAAACATCCAAAGGGTAGACGTTATAGTAAAGAGTTCAAAACTGAATGTTTGTCCATATATTTTGCCGGTCCCCGAGTTTATAAAAAATATTTAATGCATAAATATAGCCTTCCAGCTCCCAATACATTGTTAAAAGAAATTCGAGCTATTAAAATAAGACCAGGATTAGAAAACGCGGAATTTTATAATTTGTTAAAAAAAAAGATTGACGGTTTTCAAGAGCAAAATAGGTATCGCCTACTATGTTTTGATGAGATGTCTATTAAAGCAAATTTGTTTTATGAACGGTCTCAAGACTGTATAATTGGACTGGCCATAGATGACAAAGAAGAGAAGATCTTTAAACCAGCTTTGACTGCATGCGTGTTCATGTTAAGAGGACTTTATTGCAAATGGAAACAGCCTCTCGCCTATTTTCTTTGTCATACTTCTTGTCCGGCGCAATTATTGCACGAAAATTTAAGTAAAGCTTTGCAAAAATTGAAAAATATTGGCTTAAATGTTTGTGCAGTTACTTCTGACATGGGTTCTAATAATATCAAATTAAGTAATATTTTAAATATCTCTATTCAAAATAGCCGTTTTTGCCTTCAAAATCGTTACCTTTATTATATTTTTGATGTGCCCCATATTATAAAAGCCATTAGAAATATGCTAATGAAGTATGACTTTTACGTTGATGGTAAAAAAATTTCTTAGCAGTACATAATTGACTTTTATGAAATAGATAAAAAATTTCCGGTTAAAGCAGCACATAAATTAACTGACTCACATATATATCCCACAAATTTTCAAAAAATGAAAGTTAAACTTGCCACACAAGTATTTAGCAATTCTGTTTTTGTAGGCATGAGTTTTTACATCAGATTTGGTTCTCTACCTGCAGAAGCCACTGAGACTGCAGAGTTTGTTAAGAGAATAGACCAGCTCTTTGATATTTTAAATTCGTCACAAACTTCACCCGGTAAAAGGTATAATGCAGCCTTCAAAGGGGAACCCTTTCAAATGGAGTTTTTGACTGAATGCCTATCTTTTTTAGAGAAACTTGAAGTTAGAGATAGAAATAATGTAAACTTAACGAAAAAAGTTAAATTCATTAAATGTCTTCAAATTTCTATCAATAGTATTCTAAATTTATTTAATTATCTTCGTGAGAATGCTAGTTTTGATTATTTATTTACCCGAAAATTAAACCAAGATTGTCTTGAAAATCACTTTGGTAAAATTAGAAGTGAAAACGGCAAATGCATCAACCCAACAGCCATACAGTTTCACAGAACTTTTAGAAAGTTGCAGTGCGTTAACTTACTTAACTCAGGTGCAGAAAATTGTGAGGCAGATGCAGATCAAATGCTCTTAAGGCTTCCCGACTGTAAAGACGATTCTATACCTGAGGAAGAGACCAGTTCACTAAAAGAAGTAAGCCTCGAAATTAATAAAATAAATTATTCCCGAGATGAAATGTTAGAAAAAAATTTTATAAGGTATGTGTGTGGATATCTTTTAAATAAATCCCTTCGAGTTCACTCTTGTGATAATTGCATTAAATATAGCAAAGACCACAAAGATTTAGATGATTCATCCGTTTATTGTTTTTTAAAAGCATATGAAAATGCCGACAAAGATACGTTTGGAAACCTACAAATGCCAAATGATAAATTTGTAGAGTTTATTTGTAAAGTCGAACTAATATTTCAAGAACACTTTGAAACACTTGCAATAAAACCTAACCTTTGTAGCAATCTTTTTGGTTTAACTAAATCATTGCATTTTATTCATCCATGTGAATACTTTCCCAAAGAATTTGTCATTAATCTATATATAAGAGTAAGAATCTATTATACGCTAAAAACAATAAATGGAAACTTCAAAAATATAAGCAGGAATAAATTAATAATATGGAAAAATTTATAAAAATATTTCTATTTAGTTTACTCCATAAGCATTTTTTACTATTAAACATTTGTGTAATTTTTTCTTTTTCATTTACTTAATAATAACCATTAAAATCATAAAATACCATGGAATTTTATTTAACATCATTTTCCTTTATCTATTAGTATACATACCAGGTGTCAACGAACATATTGGACAGGCCATAACTTGTAAAGTATTAGATGTATCAAAACGAAATTTCATATAGTTAAATGGTACATAAAGAGGAGAGTTCTCGTATATTTTTCACTTTTCAGTCATTTCCGGTTTCACCGGAAATGACTTCAGTTTCAGTTTTTTTAATGGAACACTCTATATATTTTTACATTTTTGGATTCCTGAGGCAATTTTGAATCAGATTATGACATTTTAAAAAGTTTTGACGCCTACTTGATTTTTACATCCATTTTTAAAATTGCAACTAGGTGGCCATGGCCGGACGCTAATAATTAATCTAAGGACCTGAAATGATGACAGAATAATACAATCGCTAAGTTTTAGTTATTAGTCTGATAACTAGGAGCAAAAGAAGTTGATAATAATCAAATTTTTGTGTCTAACTATTTTTTTTCCAAATGGCGACCCTTTTTAGACAAGCACTTTTTGAAAAGAGGATTTTTTTTGCGAATCTAACGGTACTAACTTTTTTGCGATTGGATTAAACATAAGCTCAAAAATTAAATATTACTTAGAAAAATACTTGATAATCAATTATTAAATTTTATCAAGTGTGCCATGGATAGCCATGCTGGATATTAAGTAGGATTTTTTGTTTGGACAGTGACACTCACCTATTCTTTCTGAGCAGACATACGATTGTGTCACTGTCAAGACAAAAAATTTTACTTAATATCCAGCATGGCTATCCATGGCATACTTTTTCCTAAGTTATATTTCATTTTTGAGCTTATTTCTAATCCAATCGTAAAAAAGTTTGTTCCGTTAGATTCGCAAAATAATCCTCTTTTTAAAAAGTGCTTGTCTAAAAAGGGTCGCCATTTGGAAAAAAAAGTTACGACACAAAAATTTGATTTTATCAACTTGTCTTGTTCCTAGTTATCAGACTAATCACTAAAACTTAGCGATTGTATTATTCTCTCATTATTTTAGGTCCTTAGATTAATTTGCGTCCGGTTATGGCCACCTAGATGCAATTTTAAAAATGGCTGTAAAAAATCAAGTAGGCGTAAAAAGATTTCATATTCTGATTCAGAATTGTCTCAGGAATCCAAAAATGTAAAAATATTCAAAGTGCTTCATTTAAAACATTGAAACTGAAGTCATTTCCGGTAAAACCGGAAGTGACCGGAAAGTAAAAAATATGCGAAAACTCTCTCCTTTATGTATCATTTACCTATACCAAATTTCTTTTTGATACGTCAAATACTTTACATGTTATGGCCTGTCTAATAGAATCGTTGACACCCGGTATATACAACTCTACGCTACTCTTTATTAAGACTATGTCGGTTATTGGTTTTTAATATCATTAATAATATTCTAATTATTCAATTAAATCGCTTTACAATAACCATATCAATGTAAATTTAAACATTGCCTACTCCGGTACTGTCCGTCACAAACTAGTTATTTATTACAATATTCAAAATCAGTTTAGTCTGGCTCTGACTTTTCCCACCAGCGAGAAAAGGAAACGACAATTTCATCTCACTTGGTTTTCGACCGCCAGAATAAAGGTGCCGACCCTAAGAAGGGGAGCTGTATGTTATATTAGCTGTGATACTACCACGACGCTATTATTTATAAATATAGCTTTTATAATACAAATGTAAATGTTGCTCCCCGCCCCACTACATAAAAATAAAACAGACATAAAAATGTAAATATATTTAGTCGTCTTTAGTAGCAAATAATATAAACATAACTGGGTTGTACCTGACATATTTTTTTAACTTATGAAAGCAATAAAAAACCAGTAACAATTTAATCTACTTAAAATTTAAAGATCAAGAAGATATGTAAGAAATACACCTAAAAAATAAGAAATATATGTTGTTTAATAACACACGTTTCCAACATCACACACTCTAATCAAAATTATTGCTTTTTTAGTATATTTCTGCATTTAAATTTTTGCAGCATATCTTGCCAAAAGAAGTTCAGTTCTTCGCCTGCGGACCGCCCTGAGGACTGATGAAAGAGTTAGATTAATGAATGAAATAATATCAGGAATTCAAGTAATCAAGGTCTATTGCTGGGAAAAACCATTTTCTAAACTGGTTGCTTTGGCTAGAAGGTAAAATCTTACCTTTGTTTGTCAGTTGTTTTTCGTTTTTAATTTAAAAGCTGTACATTTCTTTTAGAGTGTTCATTTAATGAAAGATATGGTTATAATGATTTTAACCTTTTTAAGAAACCTGGAAAATCACAGTTTTAAAAGAAAAGAGTCATATATTAAATAATTATGGCAATGTTGAAGTTGACACTGTATGGAAGCTTTTACGGCTGAAGTGAATGAAGAAATCATGGTTTTTGGGTTTATAGCCAATTACAGAATAAATTTCCGACGGTTCGCCCGCAATGGTACCTGACATCTTCAACATTCTTCACTGTACTGGAGGAAAACATTGAATTCCTTTTGGTGACATATCGACACATATAAATAGATACTAAAATTTTAGTTCTCATCACCATCAATTTAAAAAACAATCGCTTATCAATTCATTAGTTTTTAGAGCTCTTTCAAAAATGATGCAAAATTACTTTCAAACAGAGCAACTGACTGAAGCTTATAAATGAAACGCATTTTGTAGTGAAAATATTAGTCCTCTGATTAGATGCTACAATAAATCTAGAACTCGTCTAGTATATATAGTATAGATATATATGAAACACCGTAAATAAAATTGTAAGAATGCTGGGAAAATCTAACATTCGCACAATCTTTAATACGTCAAAAAGAATAGGCAGCGGTTCAGGTCACCGAAAGATGTAATCCTTCTACAATTAGAAGTTTGTGAAATACGTTGTTCCTGGGGTAAAGTATATCTGAAACTGGTCGATCTGTGTTTACCAAGCTTTAGGAACATTACAGATGTATAAGTAAAAAATCGGCAAAATTCCTTTACCCTGAACTTCCCTCATTATGAATATTTCCTTTTATTAGGAATAATGAAGCGTGAACTAATTTAGTGCAGTACATAGTTATTTAGGAACACATATACTGTCTTTTCAAACATTTTGGACGCCATTATGTTCCAATATATTGGATCCCTATCAATATTTTACAACTCTCTACCTAGACCACACTTCCTTTGGATGTGGCTATAGAAGCAAACTGGGATGTCATAAACACAGTGGTTGTGGTTCAAACTATTTAAGTTCGCGGGAACTGACGGTCTTTTCCCGGCTTTGCTACAATGGGGTCTGGAGGCTATCCCTAAGCTATATACCTATGAAATGGAGAGAGGTGAGGGTCGTCTTTATTCCCAAACCTGGAAAAGATGACTATTCCCATCCAAAATCTGACAGACCTATTAGCCTAACTTCATTTCTTATGAAGACTCTGGAAAGGCATCTGCTTGCGATGGAAATACACCCTAACCAACATGCCTACCAACCTGGTAAATCAACAAAAACTGCACTGCATTATGTGGTTCAGAAAATAGAGTCGGCTCTAGGAGTCTTCCTAGACATTGAAGGCGCCTTCGACAAACCGACCTTCAGAAGTGTAGAACTGGCGCTGACCAGACACAGCGTAGACCCAACCATTATTGGCTGGATTGGCTGCATGCCGAAGAACAGAACAGTTGAACTAAAAGCAGGAGACACCACGATGAGAGCGCTGGTAAGCAAAGGCTGCCCCCAAGACGGCGTGCTATCACCGCTTCTCTGGAACATGGTAGTCAACAGCCTTATTAAGAATCTTAATGAAAATGGATTCTACACAACCTGTAATGCAGACGATATTACTATTCTGCTGATAGGAAAATTCGTAAACGTCCTGTGTGGTGGGCAAAAAACAGGGGTCCGGGACATGCACGAGTATTCCTAGAGGCTGTGACACGATAACCTCTTGTAGAACACCGAGTGGATGCCCTGATCCTCCGCTTCATTTTCAATAAAAACTTCGAAATTGACATCAGCGGTTCAATAGAACCAGGAAAGGAGGCTGACATACACATCTACACGGACGGCTCTCGGAACCAATATGGGACTGGCTTGAGAGTGTATGTACCAGAACTCAACCTGGAAATCAGCATGGCTCTCGGCAAAGGAGTGTCCGTCTTCCAGGCGGAACAACTCGGAATTCTGCATGGCGCCATACAAATAGAGAAACAAAGAATAACAGGTAAAAAAGTTATTATTCTCACAGACAGTAAACAAGTTTTGCAAACCTTAAAAAAGAATAAAATTACATCCAAACTGATTCTTGAGTGTCACCAGATGCTATAGGGTCTTGAACCCTTCGCGCCGCTATCCTCTAAGGCGATCAATCTAAAGATAAACGAACAGGCAATAGGGATTCTAAGAGAGAGATGGGAGAGACAAGACTTCAGGCACTCAGGTGCCGCAATCCGCGGCCGTGAGGTCGCTCGGACTGAGTACCTACTTGGACTCTCTCGAGGAAATCTTAGAAAACTGGTAGGAATGCGAACAGGACACTGTAAGCTAAACAAACACCTTCACACCTTGGGCGTTCTTCCGAATCCAGTTTGCTCTCGGTTCCTCAATAGCTTATTTCATAAAACGATGTCCCAGTAAGACAGATGGCGTAAGTTCGAGTTCTACTCGAGGACGTCTTTTTCCACTTTCCATTGCCTTTTATTTTTGAAATTACTAAAATAATTTACACCAGACATGTGCTAGTTGGTTATATAGAGTTAAATACAAATTGCTGTCTTTTTTTGCACAAAAAAAATATTTTTCGGGAAAGTTAAAAAAAATGTATACATATTTCTTAGTTTTTGTTCCATCATATTGATATTTTAATGTTCTTTCTTCCTATTTCAGAAAGGAAATGAAAGCAATCCGGGGACACGCCTACATCATTGGCCTTATATACTCATTCGACATGCTCGTTTCACGAACCGCAATTTTTATAAGTATTTTGGGATATGTTTTGTTCGGAAACTTAGTAACAGCACAAACGGTATTTTCGATCACCGCCATTTATAATGTACTATGACCTGTGATAATAATCCTCTTTTCGATAAGTATATCTAGTTTAGCTGAAGTTAATGTGTCAGTACTTAGGGTACAGAAGTTTCTCAGCAACGAGGAAGTCAGCAGTACCATGGAAAGTCAAAGCTCCCTACAAATTGAGAAAATTACGAAAGAATTAAAAGATAATTTAGTAAGTGGTTCACCGAAAAAAGATGAGAAACCGAAAATAGCCCTGCATAATATTTTTGCAAAATGGTGCGCCGATTCAAATGGAAATACTCTGGAAGATATCAATCTAAGCATCATCTCAAATAAATTATTGGCCGTGATCGGACCTGTGGGAAGTGGTAAAAGTAGCCTCATTAATATTATCCTGGGGGAACTGTCAATTAAATCAGGATATATGGACCTCAAAGGAAGAATTTCATATGCGTCTCAAGAACCATGGTTATTTTCTGGTAAGTGACAATTTTATTTTAATAATTTTATGTTCTTCCAGAAATGCTTGAATTCAGAGGATCTATTCAAATGTACACTAAAGTAAAATATACGTTTGTCTTAATTAGAGCTAACTAATAAGAATTACTATTTTAATTGAAATATTAGTTTAGATCGACCAACTTTATTAAAGACAACTCGCTTATATAAATATTGCAGTTTCAATATGAATTATTTAAAATAAGTTATGTACTTGTGTAAACACAAGCAACAATTAAATTTAAATTAGCCACTGTCAAAAATGGCCATAAAAATCGATTTATTCTATCGTCTTTATTTTCTCGAGCAATAATCTGAAGTTCTTGGATTTCTTTAAGGAAATGGAAACTTTTCCACTATTATCTGAATAGAATGAGTTTCCGGAGCAGCAAAAAAAATCAAATGGTTCCTCACCAACGTCCAAAAAGTGTTCAAACTTTAGTCAAAAATGCTGTAAGTAGACAAAGTTACTACGGGTTCTTTCGTCGTAAAACATTAAATAACTTCTGTGAGAACTTACATATTGGAAAATAATTTGCGTATTATTTCTCTCTTTTCTCAGTGATACCGCAGTTTAATAATATTTTCTTTATTAAATTTATATTACCATGAATAAATTTTATATTTATAGTTATAATTAATATAAGTTTACGAATAACATTTCGTAATGTAGATAATTTGTCACGCTTAAGAATTAATTTTGGTGCGTTAAGGAAGGTTAATTAAATATGAATTTGATAAAAGCATGTGAAAAATGTTTTTAATGCAACATTTAATTTATTTCTTGAAAATTTTACTTCTCGCCGAATTTGGAAAAATTTGCTGTTACCTGCTACTAGATCAAGGTTTGTTAAATATCAATAACTAACTAGATAAATACAATATGCACTCCTACAAAATACGGTAATATTTTGCAGAAATGTAAAAAAAGTCTGAGCTATAGTATATTTAATTATTATAGTAGATTAGGAAATGTTGACCTCACAACGAATAAATACACTTTGAAGTAAATAACGTAAGTGAATTTTAAAATGTGTTCTTTATGATATGCGGAAAGACCTGGAAGATCAGTACAATGTACCGTCGTTGGTTTAATCATCTCTTATTCTACCATGTATTTCAGTGAGTTATGAGATATATATGATCAAACATTTTACAGTCGAAATTTACCATTTTGTATCGTCATTTTGAATTCGTACCAGTTAATTCCTATATGACGTTCAATTTTGGTGCAAGCTATTAAGTCAATTGAATAAGAAGATTTCTTACATTGATTTGCTAGACATTTTATTTGGCCGCCATTTTGTTTCTCCGTCTTGAATTCGTACCACAATTTTACCAGTTTATCTCTATATCACATTTTGTAGATGCCCCAAAATTTAAAATTAATCTAATAAGTAGTTTTGCAGACTGATTTTTTAAAATAATTTATTAGCCAAAATATTACAGGTTAATTCCTTGATTTTTGTGCAAAATTTGAGGTAAATTAGTTAATTTGTTTTTTAGTTTTTTTTCACTAGGTCTTCATTTTGTCATATGGATTTCTACCCAATTAATACCAGATCATCCCCACATAATTCTTAATTTTTGACCAAAATTTGTCAATCGGGTAAGTAGTTTTTAGCTACGCCGCGAACTGACAGACAGACAATTGGAATTGAGAAAACCTATTTTTGGCATCTAGGGACGCTAAAATTTTGTTTTGCCATCTTGGATTCGTACCAAAATTTTACTAGTTAATTCCTACCTAATACTTGATGCTTGTGCAACGTTTGAGATAAATTGGATAAGTACCTTTTTAGTAATAATTTTATTAACATTTGCTAGGCTGCCATGTTGTTTCGCCATATTGGATTTTCATCAAAATGCTACCATGTCTTTCTCATATGACATTTAATTTTTGACCAAAATTGGAAGTCAATCGGGTGAGTAGATTTTTTGCTATGCCGCGAACAGACAGACTGACAGACAGACCGACCGACGGAACTGAAAATACATGTGTTCTGGCATCTAGGGACTGCAAAACGTGAAGATCTGAAAAAATCGCGGGGGGTGATTTTTTCACGATTACAATACTTCCCTTTACATTGACATACACCGCCACTTTGTTATATCATTTTGAATTCGTACCAGTTTATCCCTAAGTACATCACGTTTAATTTTTCTGCAAAATTTAAAGTCAATTGAATAAGATTTTTTGGTAGCCAGTTTGTACCGCCATCTTGAATTGGTACCACAACTTTACCAGTTTATCTCTATATCACACTTAATACTTGAACAAGATTTGAAATTAATGTAATAAGTAGTTTTTTTTTCAGGCTCATTTTTTAATTTTTTTATTAGGACGCCATTGGGTTTTGCTATCTTATATTCATACTAAAATGTTACCAATTCATTCCTATGTAACACTTGATTTTTGTGCAAAATTTGAGGTAAATTTGATAATCAGGTTTTTAGTAATAATTTTTCCGCCATCCTGTTCCGTTTGTAATATAAATTTTTACCAAAATATTACCAGGTCATCCCTATATGACCCTTAATTTTGACTAAAATTTGAAGTCAATCTGATAAATGGTTTTTAAGTTATGCGGTGAACTGACAGACAGACAGACAAATCAATAGATGGACCTACGAAATTGATAAAACATATTTTTCGACACCTAAGGCCACTAAAACGTGAATATATGTAAAACCTGAGAGGGCGAATTTTTCGCTACCACAAAGATTTTATTTGGCCGCCATTTTATTCCGCCATCTTGATTTAGTACCACAATTTTACTAGTTCACCTTTATACCACAATTAGTTATAGCACACAATTTGAAATCAGTCCATTAAGTAGTTTTTTAGACTGAATTTTTAAACATTTTATTAGGCCGCCATTTTGTTCCGTTGTCTTGGATTCGTATTAAAATTTTACCTATACATAATACTTTTTGTGCAAAATTTGAGATAAATTGGATAAGTAGTTTTTTAGTAACAATTTTTTTAACATTTCATTAGGGAGCCATTTCGTTTTGTCATATTTTACCGAAATGTTACCAAGTCAACCCGTAATGACCCTTAATTTGCTGTTACCTGCTATTATATCAAGGTTTGTTAAATATCAATAACTAACTAGATGAATAATATATATAAAATATGCACTCCTACAAAATACGGTACTATTTTGTAATTTTTGAGAAAAAAAATTTGACAAAATTTGAAGGCAATCGGATAAGTAATTTTTTAATTATAGACCAACTGAATTGAGAAAACATGGTTTTCGGCATCTAGGGGCCCTGAAACGTAAAGATCTAGAAATATCTCAGTGGGTGATTTTTTCACGATTACAATACCTCCCTTTTACCAGGGAAGTAAAAAAGACCCTGTTAACATAGGTCCGCAAACGTTTCGTTTTGAATTACGTCCTTTTTTTATTTAGTATTTAATAAGTAATAAAGAGTAACAGGATAGAATTTGAGAAAAGAAGCATTCGAGGACCCTCGTTTATTAACGGAACTTTTTTCTTATTTTATTATTTATAAAGAGTCTAAAAAAATCGTTTACGCTCTACATTTACAACCATTTTTGGAGATCAATGTTAGTAATTGCCAATTTCGACCATCCATGGGGGCTTTAGCGAGCCTATAGTAAGCAGGTAATGATCTAGTTATAGCAGTTATTAGAATCTTTAAATAAACTCACAAGAACAATATAAATCAACTAAATTTAACGTGAACTGAACAAAAACCAAGGGACAATGAAGAAAAAAAATTAAAAAATTGTCTGGTTGATAGCTTTTTTTTAGCCAGAAGGCGTTTTCCTTTTTGGAGATGCCAATAAGTTAAAATTACCTATGCAAAATGATAAAATTTTCAAAATGCCCCAAATGTTTTTAAGGGTAAAATATTTGTGAGAAGTTGAGGGTTCACCCGTTTCCTAGACTTTTTTATGTATTTAATATTTACTGTACTATATGACAGCACTTCCCAAATTTACTATAGCACAGCAAATTTAGTTTACTAATATTAAGGGGTTGTTTTTTAATAACCTAAAAAGAAAATATAAGCATTTTAAACAAGTTTATGTTACAAATAAAACTCAAAGTCTCTTAGAATGACGATAACGAGGCCTCAGTGTTTTATGACAACTACATAAAAAGATGTTTTTTAACATGGACAAATTACGAAGGGTAAATTCCTAGTACTAGGTCGTTACCTAAGTGACGAAAAAGAAAATTTGTTTACATGGTATTTAAGGACTTGCAGGTTGAGAAAAATTTTTACCTAGACTATTAACTTCATCGGTTCTTGTAGTTCGCCAATAAAGGGATCCATGCAGTGGCACAGCTATACCCCCGCATCACACGAATGCTAGGGGGCTCGACAGTGTGAAGTATGGACAACCTTTTTTTTTTAGTTATCACTTATTTTCTAAGGTGCATAAATTTGTAGTTACGTCACTGGGTCCATAAGTAATATAAAGCAAATCAAGTTATAGATGTTAATTGGTAAGACTCGAATCCCTTGTAGCATCTGTAAATAAGAGATAAGATACCCACAATTCCGTACTTGAGCATCAGGTGTGAAACGCTTCCTTTTGTTTTTAGGATCAACATTTAGATAAAGAGGGTCTTTCATGTTCAGGTCAAGGATGTTCAGAGTAGAAAGAGAAGCATATCTATGGGCAATTTTCAAGAGCCTCATTTATTTATAAAGGGTACATTTAAGAGATCATTATCCTTTTATTTAGGCTGTGTCAAATTGAAATTACTTTCCGACGTTTTGCTTACGATTGCACGAGACATCTTCAGGAATCTTGACAAAATCAAACGAATATTGTTATATAGATTTCGAAAAAGCGTTCGTCAAAGTTCTTTCACCAACAACTCACACAGAGGTTTGAATAACCCGGCATAGATGAGAAGAACATATAAGAAACCTATATGTGGGTATAAAGGTTTCAACAAAATAAATAGAAAAAAATAACATACTTGAGATGTATACTCAGTGAGAATTGGCATCACTCCCAGGAGATAAAAACAGAATGGAAAAAGCCAGACGCGCTTTCAATTATGTGAATAGCATACTATGCACTTCGAACCTCAATTTACAACTACGAGTTCACGTTCTTACATGTTACATCTTCTCCACTCTATTAAACGGTGTACAGGCTTGGACCCTGACTGATATCTAAGTAATGACTTACAAACTTTTGAGATGTGCTGTTATCGCTGCATGCTCTGAATATCATGAACATACCGAGTCACCAACGTTACTACAGAGGATCGAATGAATAAAGAACTGAAGATCTTATCAACAGTAAAAACCAGAGAAGCCGCGTACTTCGGATGTAATGCGAAATGAGAAGTACCGTTAACTTCAACTAATACTGCAAGGTAAGATTAAAGACAGCAGTGGCTAAAGAACTTTCGACCGTGTACTGGGATGTCATGTAACAAACTATTTAGATTAACCGTTATTAAAATCATATGGACAATTGTGATCGCAAGTATCCACAGATGATATGCACCATAAGAAGAAAATATTGTTCTGCATATATTAAGCGTTCGAATAAATATTACAATAATCCCAGACCTCAACCAGTATTGGATAGTCAACCATCAAGTAGTGCAATTTTACATTTTATACAGGATACCACAGATAAAATTGCAAGAATTTCGCAAAGATCTTACATTCGCACAATCTTTACTGCACACAAAAATATTGGGCAGTGCTTAAGGTCACCGAGGGATGTAATTCCTTTGCAATCAGAAATTTAAAGAAATCCCTGTTCTTGGGGTAAAATGTATACTAGTGAAACTGGGCGGTCTCTATCTACTGGACTTGAGGAACATGAAAACTGTATAAATAAAAAATAAATAGTTCCATCCGCTGCCGCTGAACACCAGCAGTTAACAAAACACATGATTAATGTAATGGATATCAAAGTTCTTGCATCAGTCTCGGAATTTTGAAAGGTACATTTGAGAATCTACTGAAAACATTAAGTGTTCTGAAAATTTCAATTGAAAGGCAGTCTATGTGCTACATCATGCATGGAAAAGAAGTATTACAGTGAGTCACGCATCGGTGCAATTGCAGTCGAAACGTCGGAAAGTAATCACAATTTGATATGGTGTAAACCTAAAACCCATGGTTTCTTGATTGTTTTTAACCGTGATAGGTTTCGTATTATGTTTTGTATGTGTGTTAATGGAAGTACTGTTTAAATTATTTGAGCAGAACATTTACCATGACCATATTTTAGGTACGGTAAGGCGAAACATCCTCTTCGGTGAAGTATATGTGGAGGAACGATACCAGAGAGTTGTAGAAGCATGTGCTCTGAAATCGGATTTTGCACTCTTCCCTTATGGCGACAAAACCCTTGTTGGTGAAAGAGGCAAATCATTGAGTGGTGGACAGAAAGCAAGAATAAACTTGGCTCGATGTATATACAAACAGGCGGACATTTACTTATTAGATGATCCTTTATCGGCCGTAGACGTTAATGTTGGAAAACATTTGTATGAGATATGCGTTAGAGACTTTTTGAAAGATAAAATAAGGATATTGGTTACGCATCAGCTTCAGTACCTTCAAAGCGCAGAAAAAATAATTATAATGAATGATGGTAAAATTCAAGTCGAAGGTAACTATAAAGAGTTACAAACCAGCGGCGTTAATTTCAGGTAAGAATGGACATACTGTTAGTTTAGAAAATCAAAAAATCATTTCATCTTATGTCTAAATGTTGTATGTAATCATAAATGATATTTATTTCACAATATTAACTGTCTTGTACCGTCTTTTTTCTGAAATAAAAGTAATTTTACACGCATATACAATATACAGCCTATCCGAAAAATCTTAGTATGCGCCTATACTTCAAGTACTAGCAAATAAAAAGATTAAAATTTGGAAGTTGCATGTGTACCACCAAATCAGCTTTTCTGGCTGCTTAAGCTTTTTTCACCCCTTCTGAGGGTGGCGAGAGGGGCTATCGAATTTTACTTATTTTGGAGACCTCCAAATATCTGTGCAAACCAGTTTTCGAAAGGTAAGGTATTGAAATAAGAAATACATACAAATTATTGTGTTTTGTAAGAAACACTAGTTTAGTCAATTAAGAAATTATGGTTCTTGGTTTAGACTAATAGTAATAATTCCAATTTGACAACCTCAAAGAAAGCAAGTTTCGGTGATCATGCTGGTCATTCAATAGCTCCATAACATCCAATCCAGCGTCCAAATTCATTATGAAGTCACTCTGACGGGGAAATAAATGTGCGGGGGCTCTTAATAGTGTTGAAAAATGGACCACATTCAAAATCGTCATCTTCAGTAGGTGCTACAATTGCAGGTATAACAGTTTCTTTCAACAGTGGCAAGTATAAGAGTTTAATTAATAAAAAAATGGACCATTTACATTATTTGGTATAATTCCAGCCCATACGTTAAGTTTCTGCTGTGTACGGGCTTCTTCAAACCAGTGATTGAAATTGAAAAAAGTTGCTTAATCACTAAAACATGTCCTATCAATACAAGTAACTTGACTGCAATTTAATTAAATGTAAGATTTCTTCACAAATCTTTGATCTGCGATCTGAGTCATTTTCATTATGTGGTGAACTTTGTAAGGGTGAAATTTATTTCTTTATAATTCCCTAAACTATTGATTTATCGACACTCACATCAGCAGCAACTACTCAAAGTGATTGCTTCAGTTGAACAGCAACTTGATTTTTATGATCCTCAGATTTAACACAAGGATCACCACATCGGAGAGTATCTCTAATGATAAAAGTTATTACGAACTTGGAAACAACCCTTCTCACATAAGTGGCATATACTTTATAGTCATTCTAGAAAAGCTTTATTGAACAATCTGGCTTCCCCATTCTAATTTCAATAACATTGTGCATAAAAAAAAGATTACGACTTTATCTTAATTCAGTACGAACTCTATTGGAATGGAAGAAAATAAAAAGAAATAAATAGAAATAGAACAAAGACAAATTGCTTAAGTGTTAGTACTCACCGAACGACATAAACTAAAATGCTGTATTTCCAAAACGCAGTAACGAGATGTTTAAAAACATATTTTTATCAATAATGTCAATAGACATTTCATTTCTTTGTGACGATGTTTGTCACTTCTTCATTCTTTCCCTATTCGAAAATGGGTCGACGTGGAGGCCTCCGATTTGCGCTGAAGTGTTTGTTCTTTGAAGGTCTCCAAAATAAGTATTCTAAATAAAATAAAATTCGATATAGCATTTAAATTCAAAAGTTCAACCCCTCGTGGGCCTCAGGGCACTCCCAGAAATGATGAAAAAAATTTAAAAACCCAAAAAAGTTGATTTCTTGGTACACATTCAACTGCTAAATTGCTATACAACTAAAAAGTATAATATTTAATACCACTTTTAGGCTTAACGTCTGTATTAAATTATATCAAGAGTAAACGTTTGTCCATTTTAATGATGAGTTTTGATTCTGGGTGTACATCTGTTCACTAGTGTCGTTCTGAGAAGAACAGTTTTGCTGATGTTTCGCCAAAATGAAATTTGGCATTTTCGAAGCTTTCTTTCTCGCGTCCGAATAGAGACTGAAATGTTAGTAACTGCGAAGCTTCCTTTTATACCCCCACCCGGGACCGAAGGTTATATATGTTTTCCGGATATTCCTGTTGTTGTTGCGCTAATTTCGCTTAATTTTTTGTGATTTTAGATTTATCGATTATTGTCTTCCATACTATTGGTAGTAATGATTCGCCCCTTTTATTATAATCACCCTGTTTTTCTATTTCTATGGCTTCTCGGATTATTCTTTAATCACCCTGCTTTTCTATTTCTATGGCTTCTCGGATTATTCTAGTCTTATAATGCTCTATAATGGCAATCTCCCTACATGCATCGAAATTTATTTTGTGGCCGGTTTCCTAATGATATAGCAATAAGGCCGAAGTTGTTTGTTTGTTTCTGAAGCCGAGTTTACGCTCTTCTACTCTTGCTGATATTCGCCTGTTAGTTTGCCCCACGTACAGTTTTCATAGTCCTGGCATGGAATGCTGTATATTCCGTAGTTTTCCAAATTTGTTTTTGCTTTTTGGGTTTCCAGCTAGTTTACCTATAGTAGTTTGTGGCTTTTGTAATGTTTGTATAATTCCGGTTCATAATTTTTGGTGTCCGTTGTTCGGGAACCTTGTGCATTAATAGCTTTCTCTATGGTGCGATTTGTGTAGCTATTTTTCTTTAGAGCACCAGATGTTATATTAAGTTCGTTTTGTCTTGTCTGTGTTTCAGTTAATAGCACGGATCTAGATATTAGAGTATTGTCCACAGCTTGAATTTGTACTGGGTGATGATGTGATCTGGGATTTAAATTTTTGTCGGTATGTGTTGGTTTTCTATACACGGTGTATTCGAAATATCCCTTTTTCCGGTTTTGTAACCAGAACATCTAAAAATGGAAGTTTATTGTTTTCCTCTAACTCTAGAGTAAATTGTATTCTGGGATGTACTGAATTTACGTGAATCAGAAAATTTTCGAGCTCTGTATGACCATGTTGCCATATAATAAAAATGTCATCCACGTAACGAATCCATAACTTGGGCTTCAAATTTGCTTTCTCAAGAGCTTCTTTTTCGAAATATATCATAAATAAATTTACTACTACTGGTGATAGCGAGGATCCCATTAAAGCAACATCTGTTTGTTTATACATTTGCCCGTTAAATGAAAAATAAGTATTCTTAAGGCAATGCTCAGAAAGTTGGTTTATATGTACCTGGGATTTCCTTGGGAGATATCGCAAGATTAAAACCCTTAGTAAGGTTTCCTTCATACAAAAAGTTTCTTTTTTCAAAAAAATGGGTTTTTTTTTGAAAAAATGTTTAATCATTTTATTACCATATATGATTGGCATAATGGCTCCTTACCAAAATTTTACCAGTTTATACTTATATCACACTTGATTTTTGCGTAAAATTTAAAATGAATCGAATAAGTGTTTTTTAAACCGATTTTTTTTTTAATTTCTTCGAATCGTACCAAAATTGTACCACTTTATCCATCTATAACACTTGGTTTTTGTGCAGAATTTGAAAACAATCGATGAAGCAGTTTTTTACACTGATTTTTTTGACATTTCATTTTATTAGTTCCGCCACCTTAGATTTGTACTAAAATTTTACCAGTTTATTCCCATATCACACCTATTCTGGAAAATTTAAGGTAAATTGGAAAAGTAGTTTTTCAGTAATAACTTTTTAACAGTTTATTAGGACGCCATTTTGTTCTGCCTTATGGGATATTTATCACAATTTTCCCGTGTCATCTCATACGACCTTTAATTTTGGTCCACCATTTGATATCAATTGGATAACTAGTATTTGAGCTATGTCGCGAACAGACAGATAAACCGACGGAATCTGAAACGTAAAGATTTAAAAAAAATCTCGGAGGGTGATTTTTTTACAATTACAACACTTTCCTACTAGAAGGGAAGTAAAACCGAGTAATCTCTTCGAATCTGATATTTAAGATGTATGTCAGACCGCAAGGATTAGTTTACATATGAACTTCGTTTCTTGCAACTTTTTTCTTCAATTACTTTAGCATCGGATAGTCTCAAAGCATTCTGATGTAAAATCGCTAAAATAAAAATACTGTTTTAGTTAGAATATGTTAGTGGCAGCGGCAGAATAAACAAAACTCTTGACATTTTTTCAAATGCATCAGGAAATTGAAAGTTCTATCTTAACTTTGACATATACAAAAAGGTGTAAATCTACGTATTTTTCAGTAAATTATTGGAAGAATTTAACAGCGAGGAAGAAATGGAAAAACGAAAAACAGGATCCAGACAAAATTCGGAGATGAAAGAGGAGTTAGAAGAGAACAATGATGAACCAATCATAGAAAAAGAAGTCCAAGGAACTGGTAGCATAGCTGGCTCAATATACTGGAAATATTTTAGAGCTGGTGGAAATATTTGCACCATTATATTTTTAGCAATTTCTTTCCTTATTTGTCAAGGGGCTGCAAATGGCGCTGAATATTTTGTTAGTTATTGGTAAGCTTTAATAACACACTTTATTGTGTAAGTGTGGTTAATTTGAGTTAGAACCCTCAATTTATCTTTAATTAATATAATTAATAGACATTTTGAAATTTAATTAAGACATTTTTTGGTCTTTCTGGAACTGACAGTAGTAATTGACGTGTTCAACGCAAATCTGTGACTATTGTAGAAATAAAAAAAAAAGAGCAAAATTGATGAAGCTTTTGAGGAGGTAATGAAAAACTACAGACAACTACTGCAAAAGTCTTAGCCCCCTTCATAAGATGCAATGCAAATGTACCCTGCTTCAAGACCCAATATCTTCAGTAATAACTGATCCAACGGACTGATTAAAAAAGCATAACGTCAACAAAAAACAGGGCTACCACTGTTTTCTAATAAGACACTCAATTGTGATCAAAATGCTCTTCCGAGTGTTTGAAAACTTTATAGTAAGATCGTCCATTGAATTAACATCCAGAGCATTAATAATCCTTTTCTAAACACTCTGTAAAGCATTCTAATCACACATGAATGTTTCAGTGAACAAGCAGTGGTAGCCCTGTTTTTTGTTGAAATGTTTTTGGATTTTGGATCAGTTATCACTGAAGATTTTTTTTATCTATGAGGAGACCACGAAGGTGGAAGATCTGAGTATTATGAATTGTGTTGCTTTAAGTGAAGAAAGGGAAAGTTTATTGATGCGGGATTTAAATACTTGCAGTGGCAGTATCTGTAAAACAGAAAGAAATCGACCACAACAGTAGCGGCTCGCAGGTGAAAAAGTAAGTGAAGTGCAAATGAAGAAAGAAAATATCGCAATAATTTTTTTTCCAAAAGTTTTTTTATATATGGAAAGGGTAGAATATTTTTTACGACTTACCTAAATTTTGTATACTAAATCAATTCTCTTATCCTTCATAGCAGCAAATTTATTTATAACATCCTCATAAAATGGATGAGTTGCCCTAACCTCCCCCAGAAATTCCTTTTGAATTGAAATATTGCCTAGAGAAGTAAGTCTTTCTTGAGATATTGTATTTCGTCAATAGGTTTTTACACGTTTGAGGCAAGAAAAACTTCTTTCCACTGAAGCACTTGTCGACGGTATTGTCAAAATAAGGGAAAACAGTTTATATGCTTCGGTAAAAATATCTTTATTTTCATTAATTTTTTTCACTTGTTCTTGCAGCGATATATTCCAATTACTCTCATTGGCAAAAATGAGACCAAGCTCATCAAGTCGTTGACTTTTTGAAAATATTTCCCCATATAACTGTAACAAATTTTCAAACGGGCCAGTCGGAAAATTTAAACTATTTTCGGAAAATTTAGCAGAACCTGCAAAACACGAAAGTGTAAGTTTTTCACAGTCTTGAAATCTTAGTGTCATTTCCATTAAAATATGGTCCAATATTTCATAAAAAAGGGTTCTATACTTAACCCTAATTTCTTCAGGTGAAAGCTTAGCAAGCTCACATTTGTAATGATTTATTTCTGTAATAGAATTTGCTTTATCAAACATGGTATAAAAAAAATGTTCATATATTTTTTTATAGAGAGCCTCACGACAGCGTTTTGTATTGGATATGCAAAAATGAATGTCAAGCGATTCTTTTTGAAGAACGTCATATAGTATGTCGGTAATTGAGAAAATATCAATAAACACTAATGCCTGAAACGTGAATTCAAAATCGTTCATCTCACCTAAAAATCCTTTCGCAAGGTGGATTGATTTTTCATCAGATTTGTCACAGTTTGTAATAAATTGAAAGACGTCTTTTAATTTATTCCAGTCTTGAACAATCACATTTACTAACTTCGAATTTGAACAAAAATCTTTTTTGGCTTTTTCGCAACTGAATAAGAAAAAAAAAAGATTTTTGTTTGTCAATCTAAACGCAACAAATAATCTGAACACATTTAAAAATTCGAATTTGAAGTTGTGACAACACCATAAATATAACACAAAACAGTGAAGCAAACTGCAAAGGAACTCACCGGTTGCAGCAAAATCCGCGAAAATAAAAGTAAACAACCACCGCAAACTAAACGACACGTGGGTGTAGTGTACTGCCACTGCAATTCACCGAGAGCATTGTATGGCGCTGGTTAACATTATTCTTCCATGTGCTCGACGTCATGGCGTACGCGTTGTCATGGCAACATAGTAGGAAAATCGTAAACTAAACATAGCACCTCCAGCAAAGTCGAAGCGGTTTGCGCCACTGTTATAGTTGTTATAATAAAGTTCGATTGAAAGTTTTAAAAAGACTTGCCGCCAACGGTCAAGTAAAATATTTATTCGAGGTGTAGAGTTTATTTTTTACCAATTAGGTGAATAAATGAATAAGAAACTAAAATTTTAAGGGATATATAATAAATATAGTTAGTTAGTTGCCACTGGACTTGAGTCAAGGATGTTAAGGATTGAAGGGGAGGCTGCTCCTCATTTATACGAGCAATACCTAAGGATGGGTCTGATTTGCAAAGTGTAAGGGGTATACAAGTTGACAAATCAAAAGTATTTTCGAGATCGCAGAAGGAAATCGCGGTTGCTGCGGCAATTGACGTGATGTAATTGTTCCAACGAAGATCTTTCAAGCATTTGATTATTAATTTGAATGGTGTGGGTATTGGGAAATAATTTGTGAGATAGTAAACATAATTGTGTCTTAGTGGCGTTAAACTAAATAAGATGCTTTGCACGATTTTAATCATGAATAAAGTCACTTCTCTACACTTTGGAAACAGGTTTGGGAAATGGTATGAAAGCAGATCAATAATTTGGGCTTCCCCGTGGAATTCGATGGACTTGCTCCAGTGTAATTTAAAAGATCACTTTGATATAATTCTCTATTGCCTTACTCATAGTAGTAGTAGAAGCGATATAAGTCTATAGTTAGAGGAAGGAGTTTTGGGAGCAGACTGTACACGAGCAGATTTCGAGCTTTTAGGAAAGGTGATCTTGTCATAGGCCACTTGGAATAACCTGGTAAGAATATGTGCCAGTTCAGAAGCGCACTTTTTTAGGACTTTGGCCGAAATACCATCAAGGCTAGAGGACTTTTTCGTATTAAGTGTTTTGAAAATACGTCGTTCTTTTTTAACCCTGAAGGAAATTTAGTGCATAATGGAGGAAAGGAGGAGTGAAGAAAAGACATTAAAGTAAAATTTGCGGATAATTGTTTTGCAAAGATCTAGCTTTTGGTCTAAACGTGGAGATGATTTCATCATCAAAAGTTTAAGGTGGAAAGGAGCTTTCGCAGAAATTTTGATTATTATTTTTGGCAAGCGGCCAAAAACATTAGCTACCATTTTAGCGAGAAAGAACTATGCTATTATTGCGCATATTGAAAGCATTTCTGGCATCGAAAATTATGCGATTGTAATAATGTGCCTCGTTTTCAGCCTGTTAATTTTCCGAAGTAGGGTTGTTAAGGAAATTGTTACGAGTATTGATTTTATCTAATATGGAATTATCGCATGATTTTGAAAACCAAGGTTTATTGTTTTGAGATTCTGAGGACTTAACAAAATATGGTATTAAGGTTTCTATACATAATTGAGTTACTGGAAAAGAAACAAACATCGTTCCAAGGAAAAAGAGAGTAGAAATTCCGCAAACCATCTTAAAATTATAGACAACAGATAAATATCGGATCTGTTCGATTCAAGATTGGGAAGTCTTGTACAGGATAGATTACTACGAACGTAGAACCAAATTCCACCGTTTAGGAGGAATAATGGAAGAAATTCATAATCAAGAAAGCAAAGGTGATTGGTTGCATTTTACGGCTTATTTTGGCTTTGGTTAGGAAGATAGTTTGAGGCTTGCAGGATAGGAGATAGTAGTGAACGGATTTGCGGTTTTTACTCAAGCCACAGATATCGGTAAACGAGATATAACATTACGATAGTGGAGCTCCACTCAGTAAAGACTTCACCAATTTTTGGAACGTGTATGTGGGGGTGGTACCTCCTCCGGCGAAAGAATAACGCATTGCATATCATGAACGAGGCCAAAACTTATGTTGTTGTGTTTAATTTGTTGTAAAACAACTTAAAAATCACGCATTTATAAATTTTGAATGTTTGCATCGACCTGCCATAGTAGGTCGCTATGAAACGTCAGAATCAGTATTTCAGTATTAGAACTTGGCGTTCACAATAACTTGGACATCGTTAAATTATATGCCAAGAATAGTTATTCGAAAAAATGATTTTCTAAAATATTTTTCATAAATATTTCAATATAAACTTAATAATGAAGAAACCACTTAAAACGAAAATCCTTTATTTTTTAAAAGGGTTTTTCAAGTTTCAAGTTACACTTTAAACGTCTTGGTTCTGTTTCGTTCTTTAATTTCATATACAACTAAACTTTACGTAAAATTGCATGCGAAAACGTTACTGAGGCTACACAGATAGGTGTTAGAAATAGAAAAATTATTAGTAATAAATTAGATTTATACAAAATATACATTCGAAGACAGGTAGTGAGTTTTTCGAGAATGTGTGAATTCTGATATTCGTAAGTTTTATTTTTTATTACTGTTAGACCTAGATTGAACTAGCTAACATTTTTTAGGGTAAATTTAGAACAAGAATATGCTGAAAAAGTAAAAGCCAACCTTACATTTGATAATGAAAAAATAGACAGAAATGAGATCATATACATTTATTCGGGCCTCACTGTAGTAACAGTCGTCACCGCATTGTATAAATCCATTTTCTTCATGATTTTCTTCACGATAGCATCACAGAATTTACACGACCATATTTTTGAAAAGATAGTTCGAGCAAAGATGCGTTTCTATAACCTTAATCCATCTGGACGTATATTAAACAGGTTCTCAAAGGATATTGGAAATATTGATGAATATATACCATCCGTATTAATTGATGTTATAGAAGTAAGTATTAATTAAGTGGTGGAGAATCCAGTTTACTATATTCTACCTTAATTCAATTATTTTTTTTAATATGATTTCGGACCCTTCTGGTATGAAATTTTAAACACGCCACTGTTACAAGGTGTCGAGTTTTCGATTGTGTTACGGGATATACAAAAGTATCATCTACATATCTGAACCTATCTTTAATGAAGATGATGTAGCCTATTTTAATACAGGTTCATGATTTGGTGAGCACAAGCCAGGAATAAAAGCTTGCCTAAATTTTTCGGAGGTCATTTAGTATTTAGTGCTCATGGAGTAAAATAAAACCTCATCTAACTGAAAGATGCAACCAAAGGCCGAATGTCAGATTGTTATTCCAATTTGACACTGTCTAAGTCCAAGAATCAGATTTCTTAGTATAAACCACAATAAATTAAAAAGGGTTTTATGATATTTGCTGGAATTTCTCCCAACTTTGATAACGTTTTACTTTTCTTATTTGCAGATTGGATTACTTTTGGCAGGAACTGTAGTACTTACATCGACAGTTGAGCCCTTACTACTTATACCAGCCATCGTGCTCATGGCCTTGTTTTATGCACTTCGTTGTGTTTACATAAAAACAAGCGGAAGCGTTAAGCGAATAGAAGCAATTAGTAAGTAATTTAGTTTTAAATTAATCTTACAGTTTTTTTTAATTTTTCTTGTCTGCCTGTTCGGGTCTAATCTTGACTGAACAAAAACCGTCCTTAATTCGAGTCCCGGTCTTCGAGTGTAATTACCTCCGTAAATATACGACCGGCGCGGGGCGATTGGTCGAAGCCCCTCTGATCTAATGTTTTAGATGTTTGTTTAGAGAGTGGCCGACTTTCTTAAGTCAGCATGCGATTCGTTTTTTGGTTAGTCAGAGATAGTCTAAGAGAATTGAAAACTAGGAGTTACTATGGTGCAAGTACTTTTCCCATCAATTCAATTTTTAATGCAAAAATTAACTAAAATCTTACCCGTTTGATATTTCCCCTCCATCTTTAAACTTAAGCCGTGCTATACATCGACAGCAGTCATGGAAATACTCTTAAAACTTTTCCCAGTTTGTAATTATTTCTAGTAATTGAGCCTATAAAAACAATTTACAGAATACTTTATATAATTAGCACTTTGAAAACCACGGAATCGTATCCCCGGTATGTCTTCAGTTGTGTGGTTGGCTTTATAAGGAAGTTGACTTCTGTTATTATTTTTTCCCCGTGACTAAAGGTACGCTAAAGTGTACCCAGTCGAATACACGTCACGCACTACTTCTTTTTTATATCATCTCTAAAAAGGGCCTAAAAACATAAAATTATAGGTTTTGATTAAAACGCAAAAAAAAACATCACCCAACGCACATGGAACTCAAGCCCTACGTATTGTAAGGCAAACGCTCGATCCATAGAGCTGCGTAGCTCATCGCAGAAAATAAACTAACTTTGTTTATACTCTGATATTTTCAATGATGTAATGCGTGTCGTTCCACGTGCATCAATTGTACTCGAGTGGGTCCCTTTAGCCTGCTCATAGTCAGCATCTATATTTTGTCATTTATTTGTAACATTGTTATTATAAGTATATTTTTACTTTCAGCTAAAAGTCCAGTATTTAGTCATATGTCTGCATCAGTCCAAGGTTTAAGCACCATAAGGGCATTTTCAGCTCAAAATGTATTAATTAACGAGTTTGATGAGCTACAAAATAGACATAATGCCGCGTGGTTCCTTTTCATAGCTTCTACCAGGTGTTTTGGCTTCTGGTTGGATTTTATTTGTATTCTGTTCATTGCTGTTACAACGTTTACTCTAATATCTCTAAATAAAGGTAAGTCTACAAACTAAGTCTACGTGTAAAAATAATATCGTACATTACAATAATCTTCACCATTAAAAATATTGGTATTTTACCAGTTCACAAATGATGTTTAAAATTTGTTATACTAAATTTTCTCCAAAATATAGAGCAAATTTTAATTATTGTCATTCATTGTGTAGGACAATCTTAGTATTAACATAAAGAATGCAATTCACTGTAAATGTTTGAATTTAACAACATAATTTAATCGAACTATTGATATTTTAGTAATACTAGGAGGAGATATCGGTTTAGTCATAACCCAATATATAGGATTAATGGGATCACTGCAGTGGGGTATGCGACAATGGAGCGAGTTGGAAAATCAAATGACATCAGTGGAACGAGTTTTGGAGTATACAAAACTAGAAAGTGAACCAGAAAGGAAACAAAAAGCTAGTATTTCAAAAGAATGGCCTCAAAAAGGAGAAGTTGAATTTAAAGATGTCCAGCTGAAATACGACGCAAATGAGCCCTATGTGCTTAAAAACCTACAATTTTCTGTAGAAGCCTCACAAAAAATAGGCATTGTAGGCCGAACAGGTGCCGGAAAATCCTCCATAATATCTGCTCTTTTTCAGTTGTACGACATTGAAGGTAGCATTATAATCGATGGTCTTGATATAACTCAATTACCCTTGGACATCGCGAGATCAAAAATTTCAATAATTCCACAGGAGCCTGTATTATTTTCTGGTAAGTGGTTTTTCTTTGTACAATTTAGTTAAAGTAATGATTTGCTTTCCAATCCACAGTTTTCTTGTCGATGGTACGCTCCTCTCCAACATAATTTTCCAAACCTGTTTCCAATGTATAATAGGTATAGAGTAATGACTGTAGCTTCGAACCAATACCAACATAAAATCGTAGAATGGGAAGCAGAAAAACTTGTTCAGTTTAACGCCACTAAGACCCAGTCATGTTCACCATCCCACAATATCCACACCTTTCAAATTAATAATCAGATCCTTAAAACCAAAGATTTCTTTAATTCAGCTTATATTGCTTTTTAAGGGGATCATCAATTGCCATTGGCACCTGCTAAGAAACTTGGTTATTATTTTTCGAAACCGAAAATACTTTTCTTCTTCTAATTTGCATATTCTTTATACATATAAATACACACAAGTCAAAATGGTCCAGGAGACAAATTTAATTTTCGTTGTACTGCGTTTTTATGTTGAAAAATAAAATTGTACAACATATTCAAGAGATTGTCTTTATTCCTACCAAAAAAAAAATTGCTATATTTTCTTTCATACAGAGTGTCCAGAAAAGAAAGAAAATTATTTATTTGATTTTGCAGAACAAATAATAAAAACATAAAAACTAGTATAGTGTATGTCACTTCTCTCCTAAACAATTTGACAGTTCTGCTCTTTTTGGAACACCATTGCACGATTCATAACGATTACATGACAACAAATCCCATATGTGTTCAATGGCATTTAAGTCAGAAGATTGGGCAGGCCACGGCAATAGTGTGATGTGCTGACTTAAAAAACTTGTCACTGTTCTTGCTAAATTTGAAGGACATTGTCTTGCATAAGAATAAATTCATTCCCGATTTGCGCTGCCTGAGGAAAAATCATAGCCCTCGACAAAAATAAGATCAGTCCGACGGCGGATACCCACTCCCTCCTAAAAAATTACTGTACCACCGTGGTACCGACCTACCTCCTATCCAGTTTCCAAACGAGCTTCAACTTCTGGCTGCCTCCATACCCTTATTCTTTAAGAATTTGATCTCAAACCAAAGTTGGAATCATTAGCAAAGAGCAGATGAGCCTAGTCTTTTTCCGCTCAAGCGTGATCTTCCACCCATTCTAATCTACTTACGTGGTTTCCTCGCAAACAGAAACTCTAACGGAACTCGGTGTATATTTTCCAGCTCATTTCTTTATTGGGTAGCTGTCAAATTTCGATTTCGAAGTGCTTGAATCCGGATAAATCTGTCATGTACAGGCTTAGTTGCCCTGTTAGGACTAATGGTACTTTTGGTAGCCACGTTTCTTATATTCATCATCCCTATAGCTCTTAATTGAGTTTCACGGTCAAGATGATGTCTTTGCATTATTAAAATCACTACTTTAAACACACTAAACACAGTGGTGCAGAACAATGTATTTTGTTTAATAAATAAACAGAAAGGCAACAGTCTGAAGTCAGAAAATAGTTTTGTTAAGGAATAAGTAAGTTTTAAAGTTTTTTTTCTAGACTATTTTGATGTGCGTATAACCCAGCTTTGAGCATTGTTCTCATATATGAGGAGCAGCCTCCCCTTTAACTCTTAACAGTCTTGACTATGTTTAAAGAATAGCATTATCCCAAAAGTCGGAAGCAACTGTTCGATTATAGTTGTTTTTGTATTATTTTAAGTCTGTGTTGTTTTTCTATAACTAATATTAAATCAAGGTACGAGTAACACATTCTTCAATCTTTTATTTCCCCATAATAGTTCTGGCTCTAGAGATACTGTCAATTGTTCTATTGCAACGACTTACCTCCATTATGATGACGCCATGCCTTTCAGGGAGATAGGAGCATTTTATGGATCACTGTGTTTGTGGACTCAAACGTGTTCTATTTAAAAAATCTTTCTTTTAAACCCTAGATTAACATAAGGAAAATAATAAACTCTAGAAGTTCATGTATGTGGTGTTTTTAAACTAATCAGTCAGTTTATTCCTGTATCAGGACATACATTAAAAGATTACACCAGTTGACCTAAACAAATCTTAACCCAAGAATTTATTGAGGAAGAAAGGAATTTAAACATAAACTTTTATTTTCGAAGATAAACGGACGGTATAATTTTATTTGAAGTATTCTAATTATAGAAAGAAGAATGCCCTCATTGCTTCTATAGATAAGGCTCTCACTAATCTATACATAGGTTAAAAGATTAATCACATAATTTTTCCTAAACAAAGCTAAACCTATTAATTTATTGAGGACATATGTAATTTAAACATAAAATTTTATTTTCGAGCTTAAACAGGCAATATAATTTGTGAAGAATTCAAATTATAGAAAGGAGACTGCTTGTCTTCATGGCCTTTATAGACAAATAATAAGGCATTTACTAATCTACTACTTACACAATTTTAGGTGTTATACGAAAAAATCTTGATCCATTTGAGGAATATAATGATGATGTCATCTGGGATGCGTTGGAACAAGTAGAATTAAAAGAAGAAATTGCTGATATGCCCTCTGGGCTGAATAGTAACGTCTCGGAAGGTGGATCAAACTTCAGTATAGGGCAACGGCAGTTGGTTTGTTTGGCAAGAGCACTCATAAGAAATAACAAAATACTCGTACTCGACGAAGCGACGGCCAATGTCGATCCTCACACAGATTCTCTGATCCAAAATACGATACGGAATAAGTTTGCAGATTGTACGGTATTTACGATTGCACACAGGTAAATATGTATATTATCGGTTCACTTTTTGTATGTGTATTTTGAGTATGTACTTCCTCTTAAAACTTTAAAGCTTTGGTTTTTCAACAGACTTAAAGCAACTTCCCGTAATATACATTCATTGCACAAAATTCAAAAGCATTTCATTGACATCCATGTTTTCATCTCTTATTTTAATAAAATAGCTGGCCCGGCAGACCTCGCTCAGTCTTTTTGTTAGATGTTGCGATGAGTTTTCAGTGGAATTATATGAATACCACCACCACATCGTCCAGAAATATTATTGAAAAAAAAACACATTGGTATATAAAAAATACGCAATAAGACAATACAAAAAATAGAGTTAAAAGATTTTGGTAACCAGCCGATCATTTAAAAAAAAAATTATAAATTGATGTAGTACAACTCTCTCACGAATTTGCTGAAAGATTTGGCTTAGTGTTTTAAATATATAGATATTGTACTATTTATAGAAAAACAATTAAAACTGCCAAACAGTTTTACTATGTCGGACAAATGGAGCAGTCGCGACTTAGTCAACCTCTTCTATGACATATAATGACTTAAACTCCTTTTATTGTACATTAGTTCCCAAACTCTAGCTCATAAGAATCCTTCAAGGGAAGTTTTAAGCTTTCTTGACGACATGATAGAGATACTTCGGATATCGGTCAAAATTGTGCTTTCCCCACCTGCCTTAAAGCGAGCTAGCGTTCCTGCACTTGTTAAGTAAAGTGACAAGGAACACTCAAACAATTTCGTTGCTTTCTACATTGGTTAAAAAGGTTAAAAAGCTGGTAAAGATGCGTATAGTGGGCTTTGTTCACAACCTTGTAAGCACGGTACAGTTTGGCTTTCAGGCTTCTAAAAACACTAATGATGCTATGTTTTCTTTATTAAATAGCTTGTACCTTATTCTAAACGATGCAGACGTTGCCGCAGCGGTGTTCTGTGATTTCACCAAAGCTTTTGATTGTGTGCAGCTCTAGTTTGGTTGAGTCTGTAGTTTAACTACATATTAACTCTGATATTCCACAGGGGTTTGTGTTGGGTTCTCTGTTGTTTTTTTTATATAATACAAAGGTTGTAGAAAATTGAGCATTCCTAGTAAAGTTCAGACGTAACGTTTGATTAACGATGTATCTCTCGTCATTTACTACACTAGATGACGATCTGAGATATATTGTTGATTTAAATTCAGTGCCGAATATTTAGCTAAAACAATATTTTTTTTCGCTCTCGTTTTTGGCTCATGAGCAAGTAAATATTTAAACTACACTTTAGACCTATGATCAACGGTAAATCTGACGGGTTATTTTTTGGCTCAAAATATGTTAAACCATACCAACAAACGTAAAACTAGTGGTAACAAAAAAAAAACTAGTTTTAACTAAAAAACCGATTTTAAACTCAAATAGAATTGAATGTATCGTTAAAATCTATGAACTGTCATTGGTGTCATTCTTCAAGAACTATATTTCTGTTTACAAGTAGTTGTAAACAGAAATATAGTTCCAAGTTAAGTTTAATAAAAAAAAACTGTTTTAAAGCGTTGTTGCCTATAAAGGAGTAATAATAATTTATTGGAAACTAGTATTTATTTATTTTTATATCCACTTTCGTTTCCATTATAAAACTAATTTCGAGTTAGAAGCCTGCACCTGTCTTATAATCGTTAGAAATACAACTAATATAGAGGTTTTGGTCCCATAACACGATTGCTTTTTTACAAATTCTGCGGCAAGGCATTCAAAACAGTAAACCTATATCTATGGATAGGTTTGTGATGTAATCTCTAGATATTCTCTTCCGCTAAGGATAATGTAAGCCTTTTTTAAACGTCTCTTCCGTCTCAACATATTGGTGTGTTTTTCAGTAGTTTTTAAAGGGTTGTCGAGATTTCCACTGCAGCCTTTCCTTTTATGATGATTGGATGTACTGCATATGCCTGCAGATCCCCCTTCTATCCCTAAGTCACATCCAGAAACCTATCGTTTAACAATAACCATACTCACATTCTCCCGTAGATCTCAAGATAAAAGGGAGGTTGCTTTTACTCTGTTCTCAAACCTCGCTCATATTCTAAATGTCCTCCATATTTCGAAAAATGCAGAAACTGTGATGTTGTTTGTTGTTGACAGAAATTTATGTTGAGCCAATTCTCTTAGTTTGTTCTTTTCGCTCACGGTGAGTACTGTGTTCATCCAGTAATCTTCCCAAGTTTTTAGGTCAGCAGGAAATCATTACGACCGACTTAGGGTGTGCGTAAGTTACCTTTGCCGCAGACTATTTGGCTGGTATGTAATTCCGTTCCAGATTTGCTGTAAAAATTCAAATGAGAAAAGTTCGTTAGTTGGAAAAACTTCATCCTCTTCTAGCCTTTTGAAAGACTCATCACTGTAATTGAAACCACCCAGTCATCTCTATGAGGCACGCAATGATATGCTGGTTGGTAATCTAATAAAAGAATATCTGGATAGGATTGTTAACTATATTTATTTCAAGCTAAAAAAATTAACATAATTTATTTGAATAGAATTTTTTCTTAAAATCACTGTAGTTTGAGGTTTACACATTTTTCCTTACAATTAGTAAAATAATATGTTATTTAGGTGATTAAAAAATCATCACTTTAAATTTGCTCGGTGATAAAGAAGAAGCATTATATGGTTTATATAAAAATATTTTTGTGAAAATTATTTAGATTTAGAGTTTTTTCAGATATAATAGTTTAAATAACTTATTCACAGCAAAATCTGTCATGAGTCTATGTCATAGACATAATAGGATAATGGACTGGGGTTTGCGACGCTTCATTTACTCCAACGCAGTGCGAGAGAGATGGAACTAATTAGGGCGGAAATTCCATTAGTTGCAGGAGCTTTTATTAGTTCCATCCCTCTCACGCGTTAACGTCAAAGTAAAACATTGCGCATTGCTCATATGATGTCGATTCTCTATGGTCGAAAATAAAGTGTTGGTACAAATGTTATATATTTTCTTCTTTTCAGGCTTCACACTGTTATGGATTCTGATAAGTTGTTAGTAATGAACGCTGGAAAAATAGAAGAATTTGATCATCCTTATCTTCTTATACAAGAGGAACATGGTATTTTAAGAAACTTCCTTGATGATGCCGGGCCAAATACATCTAGAATATTAGAAAATATTGCCAAAGAAAACTACTTGAAAAAAATCGAATAGTAGTAATAAATGTATATTGTTGTATACAAATTTCAATATATATATTTTTTTACATTTATTTTGTTTTATATAAAAATATTTAATTTTGCTTCGGAAACCTTCTTAGAAGTGTGAAAATGTACAGCGTATATTTTACAATTGTTCAAAATGCGATTCGATTTTTTTAAGAGGGCATTTTTTTGTGGTGAATCGGCACCAAGTTCATTTGTAACATACTCTTTAGTTTTTTAACCGAACAACCGAGAACGATAACCTAGTCACTTCAGGTTTTCGTGACACTCTGGCATTTTCGCAGTTTCGGCTATTCAGGTGAAGTAGGTGAAGTGCTACTTGACCAGGAAAAATAAACAAGCTATTTAACTATATTTATTATATATCTCTTAAATTTTAGTTTTTACATTCATTTATTTACCTAATTGGTAAAAAATAAACTGTACATCTCGAATAAATATTTTACTTGACCGTTGGCGGCATGTCTTTTTAAAACTTTCAATCGAATTTTATTATAACAACTATAACAGTGGCGCAAACCGCTTTTACTTTGCTGGAGGTGCTATGTTTAATTTACAATTTTCCTACTATGTTGCCATGATAACGCGTATCCGATGACGTCGAGCCCAGCGCCATACAACGCTCTCGGTGAATTGCAGGCGCAGTACACTACACCCACGTGTCGTTCAGTTTGCGGTGGTTTTTTACTTTTATTTTCGCGGATTGACCGGTGAGTTCCTTTGCAGTTAACTTGACTGTTTGGTTTTATATTTATTTATGGTGTTGTTACAACTTCACATTCGAAGTTAGTAAATGCGACTGTTCAAGACTGGAATAAATTAAAAGACGTCTTTGAATTTATTACAAACTGTGACGAATCTGATGAAAAATCAATCCGCCTTGCGAAAGGATTTTTAAGTCAGATGAACGATTTAGAATTCACGTTTCTGGCATTAGTGTTTAATGACATTTTCTCAATCACGGACTTACTATTTGACGTTCTTCAAAAAAAATCGCTTGACATTCATTTTTGCATATCCTATATAAAACGCTGTCGTGAGGCGCTCTGTAAAAAAAAAATGAACATTTTTTAATACCATGTTTGATAAAGCAAATTCTATTACAGAAATAAATCATTACAAACGTGAGCTTGCTAAGCTTTCACCTGAAGAAATTAGAACCGTTTTTTATGAAATATTGGACCATATTTTAATAGAAATGACGCTAAGGTTTCAAGACTATGAAAAACTTATATTTTCATGTTTGGCAGGTTCTACTAAATTTTCCGAATATAGTTTAAATTTTCCGACTGGCCCGTTTGAAAATTTGTCACAGTTATATGGGGAAATATTTTCAAAAAGTCAAGAAAATAAATATATTTTTACTGAAGCATATACATTGTTTTCCCTTATTCTGACAATACCGTCGACAAGTGCTTCAGTGGAAAGAAGTTTTTCTTGCTTCAAATGTGCAAAAACTTATTTGAGAAATACAATATCTCAAGAAAGACTTACTTCTCTTGGCAATATTTCAATTCAAAAGGAATTTCTGGAGGTGATTAGGGCACCTCATCCATTTTATGAGGATGTTATAAATAAATTTGCTGCTATGAAGGATAGAAGAATTGATTTAGTATACAAAATTTAGGTAAGTCGTAAAAAAATATTCTACTCCTTCTACATATAAAAAAATTCTGGAAAAAAAATTATTGCGATATTTTCTTGCTTCATTTGCACTTCACTTACTTTTTCACCCGCGAACCGCCACTGCATTTTCGTACACTTTTTTAAAGCGTGTGAAGAAACTTCACACCGATTACACAACTTGAAATTATTGTGAAATTAGTCGCTTTTAAATTTTGCTTAATCCTTGGTTTTTTGAGTGGTTTTATAACGGTAATAGAAACAAATTACTAAATTACATTTAAATAAAAATTAAAAGGACATTTCAGAGAATGAAAGAATCCTTTTAAGTGGGAAAATACTTAAAAAGTGCACTTTACTTTACTACTATTAACTTTACTTACTAAAAACCAATCTCTCTTTGATACTCCTCACATTAAGCGGAAGGTTATATCTGAGAGGTCGTTGGTCGTCTTTTATATTTTCCGGATGTTACTCTTTCTGTGGCTTCTCTAATTACTCTGGTATTATAATGCTCAATACTAACAATCTCCCTACGCCCTACACCCTTCGAAATTTATTTTGTAGCCCGCTTCCTGATGACGTAAAAATGAAAACACATAGTATTTTTCCATCCATGAAGGACTAAAAATCAACACTCTACACCACTAAGGGGAGGACATCTTCAAGACGATCAGGACGAATGAGAGACCAAGAGTTAAGGAAACTATATAATCTTTTATATGATCTGACCTGACAACGATTTACTTTCTACTTATACACGGTTGTCTTACCAAACTAAAACTAGGAAAACTAATATCATACTAAAAGTTTTTAAGGCTATACTAAGAGAACCAATCCATTAAACCAGAAAACAACTACTCGAGACAGAGAGAGAGAGCTTTTAAAGTCACACCTTAAATTAAGTAGCATCATTCACCTTTTATTGTGGAATCGCCCCACAAGTCTTATGAATAGGCTTCGATAAAGTAGTGCACAATATATCGTGCAACAACCTCTCAAAAAGTGAAAAATCTGTAAGTAAGGGTTTTAATTATGCCATAACTCCTAAGGAAACCTCTAAGGAAGAAATAATAGCTGGAGTGGAAGCTGTCCTCGACTTTAAAGAAACGAACGCAGAGAAAATTCATCAAGAAGTTGCATGAATTTTAAGATCAAGCGAACAACCGGAACAAAACCTAAATGCCACTGAACAAATAGTCTTAACAAACCTTCGTGAAAAAAAAGACATCACAATTCTTCCAGCGGATAAAGGAAACGCAACCGTAGTTGATTACCCAAGACTACAAGACAATTAATATCTATAAGCCTGTTCCAAGTGATCCAACTATGTACCTAAAAAAAGCAATTAAAAATTAAATAAACTCCGAAATACAACAAAAAATCATACCACGGGAAACGTTAACTGAAACACAAACGAGACAAAACGACTTAATATAATACATATCTGGTGCTTGGAAGAATTCTTAGAAAACAGAACATACAAACAATACATAGACCACAAACAACAAAATGTAAACGTAAACTGCTTGGAAAACCAAAAGAAAAAATCAAATTGGAAAACCACAAGTATACAGCATTCCACGATAGGAAGTTGCACGTGGGGCAAACTAACACGCGAATAGACAAACAAACAAACAACCTCGACCCTATTCCCACATAATCAGGGAACGCGTCACAAAATAAATTTTGAAGGGTGTAGAGAGATTGTCAATATAGAACATTATAAGACCAGAATAATCCGAGAAGCCATAGAAATTGAAAAAGAAGGTGATTTAAATAAAAGGGACGAATCATTAAAAGTTTGGTACTTATGGAAGACAATAATCGACAAACCTAAAATCCCAAAAAGTCAAGTGGAATTAGTGCAAAAACAACAGCAACATTTGGAAGATATAAATAACGACCAACGCTGCAATGGCCGCTCATATATAACCTTCGGCCTCTCTCTACTGATAATAATAGCATGGCAGCGAAACTTAAAAATAATAATATTAGCTTCCTTAGGAACACACTTTGTTGTATTGTTGTTGCTGGTAAGTTCCGGTATTAATTAATAGTAATTTAATTTATAAATATTATTTATATTTATAAAAGAAAGACATATTTCAAGAAAAACAAACCGACATTATCTGCCATTTTTTATTTAAACATGCTATGTATTAACTGCTGTCAGCAGGACACATAAGAAACTCTTATTGATAAAATTGTTTTCACTATATTTAGAAAAAAAAATCTGTTAATTACTTTTTATTTGAAATTGTCCAGGGTTATTTACTTAAAATTAAAATAAATAGCAAATAGAAATAATTATTAAATAAAAGAACGTCACTTGCAAGCTAGAGTTTATTCCTGGTTAATAATTATTACATATGGTATCTGAAATTGAACAAATTTTACTTTGTAGGTTTTTTTATACGAGTTAATGTACAATTTTATGCTGGAACGTAACTGCTCTGCATCAATTTTGTTTATTTTACTTCTAAAACCTATTTAAAATAAATTATTCGTCTAAACATAGAATAAATATGTGAATAGTTCAGGCGTCTGTTTCCCCCGAGCCGCCCGAATCTTCTGCCTGTTCTTCCGGAGTTCTTAAATCAATCGCTAGCCGCTTAATAGGCTTTCCAGTTTCTTTTGACTCCTCTTTAACTTTCCTACCGTAGTCTTGAAAAGTTGCAGCTAAAGCGTAAGTTATTCTTCTGGCCTGGTCTCGAGAATCACATACAAAACTGTGACATATAAATGGTGTAGCTAAAACAAAATATCGTAGTGAAGTCATCATTAATCGGTAAAATTATGCAATTGTGTGGCTTATAAAGTCATACGGAGTTCTCAAAGACGTAAAGCTCCCCATTCACATGTCGATGAACCCCTCGACCAGTCCGTTTAGACCCTTCGGCTGAACCATCCGCTCGTGTGCAGATGACGGATTGACCAAGTTAATGTCTGGCTTTAGTGACTGGGTTAATTCAATTAAAATTTTTTAATTTGCTCTAATTTCGCTAACAAAGCACCTTACCAGATCCGTTCTAGGGTATAGGCAGAGAAGGCACAATCATGTGCGCCCATACCGAAAAGGCCACAAAAAATCTAAAGGACACTGAATAACAAGCAATCGTTTTGTAAAATAAAAATAAAATTTAATTCATTTATCATAAAATGAACATATTTAACGAGTTACTCCAGTTAGCCCAATTATACAAAATATAATAGGGCAGGTATATGATAATGGTGATAATAGACCATGGTTAGGAGATATAGGCAAGAAAACGCCACACTAAGATTTGTTCCATGTTCTGCACTATTCTGCGCATAGCTTAAATTACACAGCATTGCTCGGTGACTCTGTCATCTCAGATCAGAGGCGTCACTAGGGAGAATGACGCTCTTTTCAACATTATGAGCAGTTGGTTAAGTTGGCTCAATACTACTATACTTGGCAGTAAAGCTCAATTTTAACACGCCTATACAAACAATGAAGTATTTTAAATTAATCATTAGCTTTAAAGGTATTAGTTACTTCGTTCTATGGTGGAGCTAAACGCTTAGAAAGCACATTTTAAAAATTTCGTGTTTGCACCCAGTTCTCTGTCGAACAACCAGAATTAGTCTTAGTAGGCGGGTTTAACATCACAGAGGGTACAGGGACGAAAGTACATATTACACAGTCCAACGCGCTGGGTATAAGTTGCACCAAAAAGCTACAAAAAATTACACAAAGGTTAATTTGGATCTTTTATATACAGAATACGTTAATATAGATGGCTCCAAGAAAATCAGTCCGGAAGAAAGAAGAGCGGGAGAAAAGGGGATTAATACGTTTCGCAAATATTGTTTTACACTGAATATATTTCGGTTTTCAGAGTATAATCAAATACAAACGACTAGTGTTTATTGTTTTATGTATTTTGTTATTAGAATTTTTAATTTTTTTATTGGAATTTCAAAATGTTGAATTTTATAAAAGTCAAATTATACTCAAAAGTTCATCTCAATCTTCCAAAGCTGGCTGATTTTTAGTATAAAGGGATCTATTTTAAATCCAAAATTAGCTATTGCAAACTCCTCTATGGAAATTAACCCGGAAGTAATAAAGAAAAGGTTTTTTCTCAGAAATATTGCTTTAAGAATAAGAATGGGGTCTTGGAATCGGGTTTTTAATATATATTCTAATGAAAATAATCTGTTTAAAAAAATAAGTACTCCACTTTTGTGCACGAGAGAAGAAAAAAATGAGATTAAACCAAAACACGTGATTTTGGACGATGGTCGATATTTCCATGCCTTACAGCATCCAGAGTCTTTCCAGTTGTATTAAGATCCAGAAGAGGCCAAGATCTGTATATATCATTCTTACTTTTTTTTAGGTTGATTAGATAGTCTAAATATTTTTTTATAACATTTATATAGGCTTACAAATGCAATTTTTAATATGCCCTTTTAACATGATTTTCCATGTGAAAATTTGAAACTTAACGTTTCATGAGAAATTTGCAAATCACAGAACGTAAACAAAAATTTCATTACGTGAAAACCATTGCATTTAAAAAAAAAATATATATATATATATATATATATTTTTATATATATATATATATATATATATATATATATATATATATATATATATATATATATATATATATAATGAAAATATTTTTATTATTATTTTCAAAACGATTTGACTAGAGGAATCCTTATTTTTTCCGTTATTACTATTAAAATGGATCTCTATGCAAGAAATCAGCTTTATGTAATTTTTTGTTCATTAGCCTTAAACGCTGGTCTAATAAAAGTAATTCAAAGTCTAGAGATGTAATTCCAGTTGGAAAGCTATTCTACTGTTCTTTAAGCGGATTCATGTCATTCAACTCAGATATTCAGGCTGTCGCCTTTAAGCACTAGAAAGTGATGTCTGCAGAAAGTACTACCCAATCAACAGCATGGGGTATGTTAGTTGATTCAAGGAGCTGGCTTAAAGAAGTGAGTCTAATAGCTACGAGGGAGTTCACATACATTTATTACTGAACTGAACGGACTACTGCTTAACTGCATAAGGCAATGTGTCATAACTTAAAAGTTGTGATCGGAGAGATAAGAAAACCGTACGACATTTTTTCTCTTACATGTTTGAAAAAGTCTAAGCAAACTGTGAAGGATATTTGGTGTGCGGTATTTCCATATAGTATAGCGAAAATAAAAAATATAAAAATTAAGAGTCTCTTGTTTAGAACCAAACAGAACCAAGACGAATAAAATTTCAAATTTCCGATTTATGGATTACTCGACCCGATACGGAAAAGTATAAAAGAGACTTGTGCAATAAACACCCAAATTATTTGGATATCGAATAATGTCTGCAAGAAGGTAACTAAGCTTTCGTGAATTATTATTTCACACAATTGTATTATATAATTATCAGGCTGCCTTTTTATTAGCACACATTTTGTTTATTCACAAAATGCGGACGTCAAGAGCAGCAGAATTTGATCACGACAGCACGAGACTTACATACAGAAATTCAGGAAATCATAGTTACCCTCGATATCTAGAGGCAAGTGAAAATGGGAGCTTTAAATACCAAGTACAAGAGCTTGTTTCATTTTCGGTGCATAACTCTGCAATGTTTAGGTTAGAGAAACGAATTTTTATTTTTCTTGGGTAATTTAAAGGGTTTTAAAGTAAAAATAAACAAAAATTGCTACACACAAATTCGTATCGAAGGGGCCCTGTAAGGAAGCTCTCCTAGCACAATTTTTAATAATCTCTCGTATTTACCTACCACTTTTTAAGCTTTCATCTGCTACAATTATCATGCTGAACACCCTGGTGTATACTAAGTCTTGTACTCCATATGATATGACTTCAACCGTAAACGTTTTTATTTCACCCTGTCCCTTCTTTGTTGTTAGTTCAGTAAAAGAAAATCCATTCTGAGACACTTCTATGGTTACAATAGGAAGAATTTTTCCTTGTGGTAGATTCTTTGCTTGAGATACTAAATAATCAACTGGTTTTCTTGTGTGTTTTATACCCCATAATCCTTTTGCTGGGTAATTTCCTAAAAAAATAAGTTTTACATAATTTAACAAATATCGAAAGCTTTTATGGATATGGTCAATTAAAAAATCATGGTTTTTGGCATTAGACCATGTCAAAATAAAGTAATTTTCCGATGTTTCGCCTTCAATTGGGTTTAGTGTTCCGATCTCATGAAGCAAAGATCCCTGAAGATGCCCTTGTAATCGAAGGCACAACGTCGATATATGTGTGTACTCTTTTTTTATGGCAGAAGTGGGATCAAATTCATCAAAATTTCTAGTTGGAAGAACGTTACACGAAGCAAAAAGAAGTAAAACTGAAACCTAAAACAATTTCCACAAATTGACTTGAGATAATAAATAAATATACAGAACCTCTAAACTTTTTTAATAAAGAGAAGGTTATCCAATTGATTTTACAATAATATATATTGTGAAAGTGATTAACAGAAATAAAACTGAACTTAAAAATTATAGACCAGTGATGTTAATTTCAACATTAGCAAAAGTACCGAACTTTTCACGGTTTGAGTCAAGTAAGAAATAATGATTGTCCGTTTGGAAAGTAATTCCAATTTGATACGGTAATCTTAACCCAAGAAATTAGCAATGAATAAGTATAGTAGTACCATCATTATATGGTAAAATTAAAAAACAGGTAAATACTCTATTTTTTGGGAAGCATCGTCTCACACTTTGTGACAAAAATACCGAATATTTCGAGCCAGTTAGATGTATACAGGGTGTTTTGAATAAGTGTCCGATATTTCACAGGGTGATTCCTCAATTAAGGTAAAAAGTATGGTCTAAAATGCTTCGTTTTCGAGATAAAGGGTGTCAAAATTTTATTCTTATTTTTGTTTTGTCTTCATAATTTCCTAAATAATTCAGATTTCTGAATGAAAATGAAAATGAAAATGAAATGAAATTGGTGCTTGGGATTTTTTAACATTAGAAATTTGAATTTGATCTTAATTTAGCTCTTGCTTGTAGGAGACGCCACCGTTTTTGAGGTATTTGGATTTGATATAATCGATGCATGTGACACTGCATGGCATATTGTAGGACTTTTTCCAAATCTAAATCTAAAGAATTATTTTTTTATCCCATTTTTTGATTTCGATAATACATTATCAAAATAGTAAGATTGAATTCAAACACTCCTGCAAATCAAGTAAACCATAGATGACGGATTACATTTTTCTTTTATTGCTCGTTCATCGTCATGGCAAAAATAATACATATGAATTTTGTCGTTTACTCTGAGTGCACTTATGAAGTAATTAAAGTAAGTAGTAAGTATTTAACAAACATAGAAAAAGACTCCAAGTCTCGGTCTCAGTAAATTTTAATTTTTCATTTTACAATAAACATGACACGTGTTTCGCTCTTTCGAGCATCATCAGACCTACAAACAACAGTAACACCTTAGTAAATAATCACACTCACAAATTCTAAAACAAAAACTTACCAATAGAATAAAACACACTTAAGCACAACAAAACAAACAACTACTTATACATATTTGATTGACACTAAAATGAGGTTAAGTCTCACGTAAATAAACAAAATAAAATATTAAAAAAACATTAAAAAATATTCATGTCTCTAGCCTGGATCAATCCCGAACCGCCTGAGTGGGAGGCCGAAGTAAGTACCCAGCTAGACACATGAATCTTTTTTAATACTTTTTTTTGTTTATTCACTTGAGACTTTTTTTTAGTGTCAATCAAATATGTATAAGCAGTTGTTTGATTTGTTGTGCTTTAGTGTGTTTTATTCTATTTGTAAGTTATTGTTTTAGGATTTGTGAGTGTGATTATTTACTAAGGTTTTATCTGTTGTTTGTAGGTCTGATGATGCTCGAAAGGGCTAAACACGTGTCATGTGTAAAATTATAATTTACTGAGACCGAGACTTGAGTCATTTTCTATGTTTGTTATTAAAACTAGGTCTCTGAGAAATATGGACATTTTCTTCGATTTTTAGTATTTGTCAAAAAATCGAGAACTTTACCAATACTGAGCTTGCCGACATACATTTTACATACGGACTTGCTAATGGGAATGCTTATAAAGCTAGACGTTTGCATCAGCAGCGATTTTCCAACCGCAGAACTCATACTTGCCACTTTTACTTCGAAATGAAGGTGGTTTATATATAACGGTAAACCAGGATATTTTGGCATTTAAGGAGGGGGGCCTCACCACACCTTAACTGCCTGGATTATATCCTTTGGGGTCATTTTAAGGCCCTCGTTTACCAAACTGCGATTCAAAATGAAGAACAACTAAGAAATCGCATAATAGATTCCTGTCAAACGATTAGAAATACTCCGGCGATTTTTTAAAGGATGCTCAAATCGATAAGAAGAAGATTGGATACATGCATTTTGGCAGGAGGTGGGCATTTCTAATAATTTTTGAGATTAAAAAAATCGAGTGATTTATTGTTTGTTGTTTTTTATTATTGTATATTGTTTTTCATAAATCATTGTCTGAAATGTTTATGATGATTAAAAAAAATCTCATAGAAAACATAAATCTCGGGAAACAGTAAAGATTTTGATAAGAATAACTTTTTTACGTAGAACTGATTGAGAAACTAATTTTTTTGACCAAAAATGGAATACAAGGTCGTACAAAAAAGTTATGAGCCTTTGAAAGTGAGGAAAGACATGTAGGTGGCACCCCCTACACATAAGAGCTAAATTAATTCAAATTTCTAATGTCAAAAATCCTCCCAAATACCAATTTTTCATCCAGAAATCCAAAATAAAAATACACCCTGTATCTCGAAAACGAAGCATTTTAGACCACACGTTTATATTAACTTTTTACTTTAAAAATACTTGAGGAATCACCCTGTAAAATATCGGACACTTATTCAGAAACACTCTTCATGTTTTTTGACCGATATCGGATATTTATGTCAAAATGATAAATTTTCTTATTGGCTAGATCGACTTCCAAATTGCTCTTTTGACTTATTTGAAAATCCATAAATCTAGGAGCCCATGCGATTTTAAAATATCACATCTCAATTCGGCACCATTGCAAAGTACTTCTAGCAAAAAAAAAATTGTCATTTTGACACGTCTGCCAAATGGACACGACACAAAGCTAATTTCTCGTTTGTACAAAGTTTTATAATATTGGATTCAGTAAATTATTAAGTTTTTTGTCTTTCCTTAAAATAAAAATTAGGAGTCTCATTAACCTTATAAACTCAAATATTTTAGTTTTTTTTTCAATTTTAAGCGATACCATATGCCTATAGAGTTGATTAAATCCTTGGAAGACCAACTTTCTTTTCCAAAAAAAAAGCTATAGAACATTTTTAAGTCCAATTTACGATAATCCTCCAAAGGAATATAAAAAACTGTAAATATTCTGGATTTATAATGGTCACCTTTACCAAATAGGTTTTTAAAGGTAACTGAGCTATGTAGCAGATATTATTTACTACTTAATAGTAATGTGATGTGCAGTTTTGATGAAAAATTGACCGATCACCGTTTTCATGTTGTTGTATACAGAAGTCCTAAAAAGGAGTGACTGTCCGGATGAAGAATCGTATATTTCCTTTGTTACTATAAAGGTAAGTATTTCTATTTTTTTTTAAATATAATAGTTGTCTTCAGATCTTTACTTCATGTTAACCTTTTATATATAAGAAATAAATGTTATATGTACAAAATATAGAAATACTTATTTGCTTGCTAAGTTTATGAGAAGAATTAATAAACTATACTACAGATCTCTAAATGATCGCGAATACACAGCAACTATTACCACAATGTTTACAAACTTTATTGTTGACTTCTTTTTACTTCATAAAATGATGATATATTTAAAACTAAAAATTTTTTGAAGAACATCAGTGCAATAAACAAATCATTAAACCGATACTTCATTATTGCTACCTATAATCATAACTTTCTTAGAAAAACAAACGGTACGATTCTTTTCTTGAATTATTTCTATATATGTAATGGGTAAAATTATTGCTAATTGATATTTTTGAAATCAAATTTGTATGTATGTCTAGTTTGTTTAAATATGGCATGTGATCATACTTTTAATTAGAAAATATTGATAAGTGTAGCTATCTAAAAACTAAAATTAATTGAAATATATTTATTTGCTGCAGGTCTACTGACATAAGAAAAATAATTATAGATGTTGGATTTACTCTAAGAACGGTTTTTTAAAAAGTGTTTCAATAACAACTGTTCAGTGCGGCATGTGGAAATATATTACTTATATTGTCATTGTACATCCGTAAATAAAGTTTTCAATAATGTTGAATAATAAAATCTTTTGTTAATCAGATGCAAAAGAGACAATTTATCATATATAAATCTACATACATATCTATCTAATATTCAATCAATCCTATTTTCATATTACTATAAAGTAGTTTTTGTCAAAGGTTATACGCATACTAAAGTTTTTTCTTTCTCAAAATGGAGTCGGCTGCCACTTTTTTGCTTTCAGCGCCATTCTCCAGCCCAATAGGTAGGATGTCCGGATGGCGAGCTCTTAGCTCCCGAACACCCCGAATTTATCAAATAACTCTTGATTTTTTCTTCTTTTAAATTCTGAAATGCATCTTGGCTTCCACTAGGTGCCCCTTGAGAGTACTACTGATATCACGAGATGACCCTTTCTTTCAAGCTATCCCCTTACCCCTCCCACTCCCGCCACGTAGCGGCCGTTACGCTAATATTCTATGTAGAACTGCGGCAGACGAACGGGATAGAATGCAGGAACAACTAGGCCTCACACGTTCACAGCGTCTGCTTTCTTTCTAGCGGGGTCGTTAGTTTCCACACTGAGCGGTTGAGTCTCCCGTTTCCCCCCGAAATAAAGCAGCAAAACCGAATACGTGGCACCACTTATGTTAACAACACAGAGGTCTGCATGCGACGAGACGAACCGGAAGACTCGCATACTAAAGTTACGTTTAAAATATATTAACCATGGACGTTAATATTAACATTCACACTTTATATTTGTATAATGCCTTACGTTAAATATATAGTGTATATATAAAAAATAAAGGACCTATAAAAAGTTATTAGAAGTCTACTACTCAAAGCGTTCCAAAGAATCAACGATTTCTCTTAGTTTTAAATTATTCTCACAGATTACTCTTATTGTTATATTAATCTTGTTTTTGTAACTTCTCAAGTATTCTATAAGTAATACTTAAATAGTGAACATATCGTAATTGTTATTTGATGTTATATATATATATATATATATATATATATATATATATATATATATGCTATGCTTTTTTACAAAGATCATTCTTTGGTATAAGTATATTAATTTTTTATTCTAGACAAGCTACTCTAGTCTTGCTAGTACTTTTGTCCTTATTTGGTAATATTAAAAAAAATAATATGGCAGTCAGAAAAATGTAACCAACAAGAAATATGCTGAAAATAAAAACAATTCCATTTGAAAATTCCTTTTGGTTCAGTAACCGCGTTGCTATAAAACGGGTAAACATTAATCTTTTTCAAAAAAGCAAAAAATTAATGAAAAAATATTCATTATATTTCTTCATTTATTCTATTAGATGACGTAAATATCACTTAAATCCCCCAAATATTTATAGAATTTAAAAAGTATGATGGACACACTTGAAATTTGATTCAAACAATTTATTTAAAATCTTAAAAACTGTAATTCTGGACAGTATCTCAAACAAATGAATTCATGATATGAAGATTAAGCAATATTTCATTTGAAATAACAGGGTTTCAATATATTTCTTATGATTATATTTTTTGGTGGTTCAAGGAAACCTCAGAAATTGCTAACTAAATAAACTACTCCATTTCTACACTTTAATAAGTTTTTCGTTTTATTTCAATGATTTTTTTTGGTATAATATGTATACGCCACATCTCAATGCAATTTTAGTTTTTATTTTGAAATGCGACAGGGTGGACCAAAAATATCTTGATTTTTATAACAGCAAGTTTATTTATTTTTTATTTACAGAGGGAACAAACCCATTTGTAGAAATGTAAAAAACAAAGAAAATTTACAGCTGTACTAAACAAAATAAAATCTTAATATTTTATTTATTTATATTTTTTATATTTATTTGTAGCTTTAGCATTTGCTCCAGATTTATGTAATTTATGCTCTCTACCGGGATATTTATAATTTTTTAAGGGCAACGTATAAAACATTTTCTTTCGGCACTGTTCAATTAATCAATATAAGTGTGATAAAAGGGGTTCCAAATTACTGAACAATTTACTAAGTGTGGCCTAACGACTGAACGATATAGTAGCTTAACAATGTGTATTTTTGTGAAATCTGTGGTATTTCATTTATTGAAACCCAGAATTCGGAAGGCTTTGTTGTGACAATGTTCTATATAAGCTGAAAAATTAAGTTTTGAGTCAATAAGGACTTCTAAATCCTTAATAAGGTCAACTTGCTTTAAGACGCTTCCTTCAATGGGATAATTAAGTTTTTCATTTATCAGTTTTTAGCACTATTCTATTTTCTTTACATCAAAGGCAGAATCTATCAAGGACTGCTTGTAGATTTTTGTGCTAATTTCGTTTTCTATTTCTTTAAAAATCTTTAAGTCATCCGCATATAGAATAAATCTAGAATGAAAACAACATTTGCTCATTTATGAACATGAGGTGCTCCTGATGTGACTTTGATAGGATCTAAGAAACCATCATTGATTTGTACAAATTGTTGCTTGTTTATTAAAATAAGAACTTAGCCAGAATAGTTTCCCATTAATTCTAAAAAACATAGATTAGCAATAATACTTTATGGTCAATTTTGTCAAATCCTTTTGAAAAGTCTAAATTGAATCTACATTATATCCGCTTTCAAGTTTTTCAAATATAAAATTGGTGTATGGCAATTAATTTGTATTAATTGACTTCTCCTTTAGAAAGCCATGCTGATTAGATATGATAAAGGTTGTACATTTTTTTCTAAATTGTATCTAATTAATGCTTCCATTATTTTAGGAATTTGTGAAATTTTAGATATCGGTCGATAGTTTAAAACATCATTTTTTTTGCCAGAGTTTTTATATATATTGGAGTTATGTACGTGGTCTTCCAGATAGAAGGAAAAATTCCATTTGATATTGAATTATAAAATATCAACCATAAAGGTCCGGAACGCGAAAAAGAGCAGTTTAAAAAAAAAGGAGGAAGGTTAACCAGATCGGGTCCCTTATATTTATCTTTTGAGTTAGTTGAGGAGGGCACAATAATAATTTAGCTCAAAGATTTAAATTATGATAATTGTTTTTGGTAGGACTGATTAATGAATAACTTGTAGGCTTGTTTTTCCTCAATAGTGAGTTCCGGACTGAATCTAATAAGAATCTTGAACTCACCTTTAATTGCAATTTTTCGTTCAAATTAATTTAATCTTTGATCTATAATAAGATAACGTTTATCTACTGCGTCATTAACATCACAGTTTAAAACATTATCCCATTTAATATTCAGTATAAAATCATAATTCCTAACATAATCACAATTTTTAAAATTAAACCTACAGTTTTCCTGCTCATTAGGAACATTAATTATAACATTACATTATAACTATTATTAAAATATATTTTAATTATCACCAGATAAGGCAGTATTATTTGGGATTTCTGAAAAGAGATATTCTTTTTAAAGATTGATAATCGATTTTTTATTTCGTCTTAATCGAATTCTTTTCACAACATTTGCCTTAATAATATAAACGGATTCAGATAAGAAAACCAAACAATATATTAAATTAAAATATTATAAAAATGCATTATGAATATGACTTCCCTTATTCTTTACCACTTTTTGTTATTTCCTGCGCCATTGCTGAATGTATGCGACAATAGCATTTTAAAAAAATTCTTGTCAACATTCGCTGATTCTGGCCATGAGCTCGTTAACTGTAGTGAACCACATTTTCTAACATACCCCAAATATTGTAGTCAAATGGGTTTAGGTCTAGAATTATAGGTAGCCAAATATGGCTCCATAAAGTTGGCATAATTTACATGTAAATATGTACTTGATTGTGGTCCTTGATGTGCAAATATGTCTACCGTCATATTAAAAAGCAATGATATCGTGTCCGTTCGAGTAAAGACATATTTTCTTCCTGAAAGATAAAATTAACTCTGAAGTTAGCCAGAGGGATATTTTGTCGTACATGTTACCAGAAATAGAAAAAAACTAATACATATACGTTTCAACAAGATGGTACACACATAACTAGGCATTTAATAACCCGGGCCTAAACCCCATTGATAATAGTATTTAGGGTTTATTAGAAAAAGAGCGGTTCATTTTAACACCACTTTTACCGCGGTGAAGGAGCTGAAATCCATGATCACAGAAGGTGGACAAGAGTTTTTCTAAAATTCTATTATCGCATTAGGAGACCATACTACAAGAAGCGGTAAACAAGAAGGAAGGTTATATTTATAAGGAATTTTAATAAATCTTTTAATTTAAAACATAGCTTTTTTATCTAAATCCGTTCATATTATTAAGGCAAATGGTGACTTGTTAAAAAATCCGATTGAGGTAATAAAGAAATCAAAAATGGAATTATATATATATAAAACATGGATTAATTAAAATCAAAATATTTTTGAGCCACCGTGTAGCATTTAAAAATAAATACTAAAATTGCGTTTAGAAATGACGTAACTATTATCTATATTAAAATCAGATGTTTTTACTGTCAAAGTAGTATAGCTGTAGAATGATTAGTAGTCAGCACATAAGTGATGTAAATGCATTTAGTTGCGAAATAAGTACATGTACATTGTACATATGGGGTATTACAAGAACATAATGATATTAATTTAGTTCCTGACAAATAAGACAGATGAAGGGGCGATGAATTTAGAATTTTTATAGGGTATTGAATGAATGTCTTTGGCCAATGTTGAGTGGGTCAGGAGGGATATAAGCCTAATCTAAATTAATGATATCGGGGGGGGGGGGCGAATTACAATTGCCAGCAGATTTTCAATTTTGACTACACAATTTTATTTTCTAAAGATAAAAATATTAAATGTTTACCCTTTAATATAAAATAGTTAATAAACTAAAGAAAAAGTTTAAAAATAAGTTTTAAATCTCAAGAGTATTAAGAATTTTCACTAACTATATATATACATATATATATATATATATATATATATATATATATATATATATATATATATATATATATATATATATATATATATATCTATATCTCTATATATCTATATATATACATATATATATATATATATATATATATATATATACAATATTTAGCAAACTGGCCAACCCTTTTTCAATCCTTAATTTATAATTTTAAAGTTTGGAAAACATCACTATAATTTTTGCTACATCTTTATTATCTATCATCTTTTTCTTATTTAAGCAACACCGAGTTACCGTGTTTAAACTTTCGCTTCCTTCTCAGATTACAAGACATTTTTCCCAAATATTAACGAACTATTAAATCGTGAAACTGGAATAACTGGAAACTTAGTATAAACTCTGTAATATTTCGTTCATATAGGTCAACTGTTTAGATGATATCAGGCAGTTTAAAACGGTTGAAGATTTTTAACAACATGTTTTAAGTGATAACTTATATTTGATCGTGTTGAACATCCTTTAAAGGAAACATGAACGTTTCTTCGGTTTTTTACTTATTTCGTTCTAGGTATATATATATATATATATATATATATATATATATATATATATATATATATATATATATATATATATATATATATATATATATATATATATATATATATATATATATACTTTAAATATGTTTTCTTGGGAATAAGGTTCCAAAATCAAAGTTTGCTTTAATAGCCAGTCATTTTATTAATAAAAGGATAAAACCTTTCGGTCTGAATGTGACCTTCATCAGTTATCTAAAAAGTTATATTAATTGAAAAATAGGTACAAATCAGTTCATTTTGATTTTTTTTTATAGATTGAGGGCAGGAATTTATACATTAATTTTGATTTAAGATTGATTGGATTTAAACAATTTTTTAAACTATATCATCATATAACAACGAACGAACATAGATCTAAAAATTAAAATAAAATAGAATAAAAATGATTTCTTCTCGACTCATCATAGTTGTAATAACCATAATTTTTATTCTATTTTATTTTAATTTTTAGATCTATGTTCGTTCGTTGTTACATAATGATATAGTTTTAAAAATTGTTTAAATCCAATCAATCTTAAATCAAAATTAATGTATAAATTCCTGCCCTCAATCTATAAAAAAAAATCAAAATGAACTGATTTGTACCTATTTTTCAATTAATATAACTTTTTAGTTAACTGATGAAGGTCACATTCAGACCGAAACGTTTTATCCTTTTATCAATAAAATGACTGGCTATTAAAGCAAACTTTGATTTTTTGAACCTTATTCCCAAGAAAACATATTTGAAGAATATAGTTAATGGTTCAAGAAAACACATTTTGCTTTTACAATATATATATATATATATATATATATATATATATAGAATAGTCTTATTTGTTTATGTTGGACAAAATATTATTTCAGCCATTCTTCGTAGGCAATCCTAATTAAGAGCATTCGCGGGATACAGACGAGTGCTTCACTCATGTATATCTGTTGTATACTTACATACATTACATACACAGGCGTAGCCGCATACTCATTTGAAATTTGTGTTTAAAATAAATTTTACACAATACAATTTACTTTATATAGCACGACGTAACAAAATGTACAACCGAAAGAAAATAACTTTAAAAATGTCAAAAAAAGCATTTATTATTTTTTTCAGTTGCTTGTTTTTACTGGGGCTTTGTCCCGTTATTGCTCCCTCCCCCAAATGGCGAGATATTCTAGAAATTTATTTTAGGCCTCTGTCCATCCCCAGACAATTTTTCTGTCTACGCCCGTGATTACATGCTTAAGTAGGAGAAGAAGTTTATTTGCCCTTTTGTGCCTCCATCCCTCTCAATAAACCGCTGCTGGGTTGCTAACAAAAGTGAATAGCAGAAACGTATTTTACATTTTTTTGAATAATTGATACAGAAGTTGAAACATTTTTTTAAATGATTTTAAAATTGAAGAAATCGTGTTTGTTGGAGCTATTTGGCAGTTCTGAAAGAAAAGTGGTTCCACTTTGATATGATATAAATCAAGATCCATTTCTTCTTTGATTCAAAATGTGAAAGCATCGTTATATGATAAACTTAGTTTAGGATAAAACAATAATACTTGCGTATGCAGTTTAATATTTATAATTATTCTTAGTTAAATGTACCTACAGTCAAGAATACCAGCTCTAACATGATTCAAATATAAACAAAAACAATCTAGTTAGTTACCAAATTAGCTGATGACGAGCTGAAAATTTGTCCTATATAATTATTGCTACTTCAGATAACTAATAGGCATGGAAAACTTACCTAAATATTTGACTGTGAAGGTTAATGGCAAGTCATTAATCGTTATCACAGGCTCGTTATCACTCATTTTAATTGTAAAGCAAATATGTATATAACCGACACAAAGACAACAATATGAACTAAACACCTATAATATGTATTAGTGATCACCACCGCGTGTACAATTTTCACCAGCCGATCGTGTCCGTATAGGACATCCTGTTTGTTGTGTTGTTTCCGCTTAAAATATTACCTTTTACTGAGGTATTTGAAATAATCTGTTTCCACTTGTTCTATCGCTTTTGTTATGTACCGATACGAGGGAGATAATGTGATATACACGAAATTTTATAGAGTAATTCAATATTATCTTATGTGCGGAGGAACAAAAAAAATCGACGGTTCACGGTTTAATTTACTTAGTAATTATATAGCAGTACATTTCCAAGATTTTACGATACTCACTTTAAGGTATTGATCAGTGTCCTCTTAAGCTGACAACCAAATCATAGCTTAACGCAATCTTAGTGGGTTTTCCGTCACATTTGGGAGAGCGGGGAAGGGAAGGGGGAAGGAGATACAGTAACAATTCTGGAGCTCTGGATAAAACATGGCACATTTTCTTGACCAAGCAAGATTGAATCTAATAATGGGAAAAATAGTTCTTTTAGTATAATTTTGACCATAAAGCAATTTGTTTTATTTTTATTTTTCCATTTATTCAAGGCGATCCAAAAAAGTATTGCATTCCAGACGAAGTATAACCAAGAATCTCGCTTAGCTGCTCGTTTACTTGAGATCGCGTTACTACGGTTTTAACAACTGAGATTATATCTCAAAGCGTTTTTAAGATGTTCAGTCTAAGTGATTTAATTTTCGAAATAAATCTAAAAATATATACAAAAAAAATAGGTTATACATACTTAAATTTTAAACATTTCCTAGAATATCATCTTAATAGTTACAAAAAAAAAATTGCTAGTTTATAATCATTACTTAATTTTTATTTTATTATTCATTGGCGTACCAAACAGCAAAAATATACAAAAAGGGTGTTTAGTGAAATGAAATAAAAATTAATTAGGGTAAGGGTAATTATTTATACATTACATTTTACTCTTTAATTTTTCATAATATAGACTTAGGAATGAACAAAAATAAGGAATGCAGGTTTATTAAACTTGGAAAAAAACCCTTGAACATATTGTTATTCTAATTTTAGGTATGCCAGATTGATGTGTTGTAAGGAGTTAATTATTATCGGTAGTGTATTTTCTTTAAGTGTAATGTTTTAATTATTTCTTAGTGTGTTTGATTTCTTTATTAAAAATCTTTAAAAAAAATTGAAGCCAGTAATAATTTCCATTATCATCAATACAATAACAATGCTAAAACATTTCTAAAATCAAAAATCGTCTGGTAACAAGTGGAATTATTAAGAAAAACCTACTACTTTTAATTTGATATCCATCATAATCAAACCAGAAAAAAAATGTGTTTTTCACGCTGTACAAAAAAGTTTCTGAGCTCCCCCACATCAAATGTCTGTTAAATCTATATACTCACAAATGTTCGCGGAAATATTAAGAATTAGTTTAAGAGGTAAACTTTTTAAAATTAATTCTTTATATTTGGAATATCCTGTAAACTGTGATTGTATATATGTATATATTTAGAATCGCCTTAACCCTTTAATTTGAAATATAAAACTATTATTTTATAGATCTAATTATTTTAAAATAATTTCTTATTTTTGTGACACCCTGTCTACTATAATAGCATATGTATATATATTTAAAAGCAGATTATTGCGTCACGACCCAGCCCACTTAGTAGCCGCGGTGTTTAAAGCTAAGCGGGCAATAGAGAATAGAGTCCTTACCAGTATTGAATACAACTAATAAGACAACTCTAATAAGACAAGGGTTGTTTATTACGATACAGCAGTGCAGTCTGCTGAAATGCAGTAACCTTTTTATTTCATATTAGTCGTTAATGTAATATGTTCTTTACCACGGTGCAGCGAAACCTCTTTTTGTATCGAGGTAAGAAATGAAACTGCTATAATAGCCCAAGAATAATCACCTTATTATTTTCTATGTACGGTTACTGCTTTTCTACATTTCAATTTCAGACACAGACAAGTTTAGCGCTTCGTAGATAATTTATTGAGTTAAACAAGATCGTACTTAAAAGTATCAGAATTGACTTATAATATTTTATTGATAGATATATAAAGAAATAGACAGGTGTGGATTCAAATTAGGGCTTGTAAAAATAACAATATTTAATTTTTTTCTAAATAAGGATCGTTTTTATAGTAAGTAAGACTAGTCTTTCTGTCCAAATACTAACATCTCCCGTCATCCCTACTCTCATAATTCCCTTGAGCTCATTTGCAATTATCGCCGGGCTAACTGACCTCGTGCCTCCCCCCCCCCGCACCGCGGAGGCTAGCGGGGGTGTAACTATGCCACTGAAAAGGCTGCTGTATTGTCTTTCAAAGATAGCCGGTCAAAGTTACTTGAAGTTATTAGGTGATACTACTCCTTCAAAAAACGTATTTGTAAATGTATTAAACGAGTTGAACGGGCGTGTTTTACGTAGAATTACAAAACTTGATTTTCAATTCCATTTTTAGCTAAAAGTCTACTGTTCAAAAAAACCTTAATGGGAAAATGTTGCTAAGTATCTCTTTTGATTAAAGCGACAGAAGCAATTTTGTGGAAATTCAGGGCGAATGAAAAAAAAATTAAATTAAAAGAAAATTAAAGTGATTTATTTAATTTTTTTATGTCTGGTACCATTCTTAATTTTATAAGACAATAAGACATTTATATTCATCATCACTGGCTCAATCACACGTCGATAATTTGGTCTTAAACAGATTTTTTGCCTGGCCGTTTAAAAGTACTTGAATAATGGATTTTTCTTCTAGACCATCTTATTAATGACAGAAACATAATGAAAACGGCTCTGTAAAAAAACAGCGCCTTACAAATGAGTGCTAATTAAAAGAGCGCTATACGAATATTTGGATTTAATAAATGCGCCTGAAAAAAAACAGCGCTATAATAAAAAAGCGGTGTTTCAAAGACGCTCCCATCAGTATAGCGCTATTTTAAAATTGAATTCCGCGTAATAAACTCGTGTCAGATAAGTTGCCCCCCTTAACGCTAGCCCCCCTCCCCACAAAACTTTTTAATGTTTTTTTAATGCGATTCGAAAGTACGATTTTTGCACATATTTACACACCTATTCAACTTTTAAAAAATAAAGTTAGCCCTACCAACTAAATTTTTTAAGGTTTTTTTGATGTAATTCGAAAGAAAATTTTTGCACACCTATTGCCGATTTTTGCACACTTGCCCAGAGCGAGATATTCTACTTTGTAAAAATAAAGCTAGTTCCCCACAACTAAACTTTTTAAGGTTTTTTGATGCAAATCGAAAGTATGAATTTTCCACGTTTTTGCACACCTATTGCCAAGTTTTGCATACTTGTATAGAGCGAGATATTCTACTCTGTAAAAATAAAATGAGCCCCATCCACTCAATGTTTTAATGTTTTTTTTATGCGATTCGAAATTACAATTTTTGCACACTTATGCCGATTTTTACATACTTGCCCAGGGCGAGATATTTTAGTTTGTAAAAATAAAATTAGCCCCCCCCCCGCACTAAACTTTTTAATGCAATTCGAAACTTCTGCACATGCTAACAACCCTACCCATCCATTTTTTAATGTTTTCTTGCGATTCGAAATTACGATCTTTGCACACCTATTACAGTTACTTGTTTCTTGTGCGTATACAAAGAAAAACGTTACTGTGTATAGTCGTACCTAACTTTAAGATTTTTACTAAGTATAAGCATAGAAGACCGTAATAGTGCTAATATAAACATATCGAGAACTTGAAATATAATGCATAATTTTAAAGAAAGGGTTCCGTCGACCTTTAGGATAAACGATCTTTTTTAGGCACTCATATTTACAATTTTGTACGAGATAGAGTCCTGTATGGACATATGCTTTTCGCTACAATAGTTTTTATAAGTTGTGGAAGAAATGACTATTGGTTTTTTTTTGCAACTGACAATGGCTTGTTAAACTAGTGAAATTAAATCGCATTAAAAAAAACAAAGTAGATATTCAGCTCTAGACAGGTGTGCAAAAGTCGGCAAAAGGTGTGAAAAAATGTGCAGAAATCATTCTTTCGAACCGCATTAAAAGACACTAAAAAGTTGAGTGGGGGGGCAACTTTATTTTTACAAAGTGGAATACCTCGCTATGAACAAATGTGCAAAAATCGGCAATATTTGTGTAAAATTGTGCAGAAATTATACTTTCGAAACGCATTAAAAAAACATTACAAAGTTGATGGGGGATGGGACTAACTTTATTTCTACAAACTAAAATATCTCGTGTTGGACAAGTGAGCAAAAATCAACAATAAATGTGCAAAAATCGCACTTTCGAATAGAATAAAAAAACATTAAGTTAAACTTAAGTTAGCCCCACTCACTTAGCTTTGTTCATAGTCTCCCGGAAGTTGGTGTGCGAAAATTTTAATATGGTGTGCAAAATGTGTGCAGAAATGTGACGTAAAAATAAAAATTTTGACTAGGGTTAGCCAACTTAACTTACCAATCAGCTTGTTTTTCAACATGCTCCACGGGAGGCTCATGCCGGTGTTATAAGTTATATGTTCGGTGTTATACTGTCGTGCGACTGCGAATTCTTTATATGAAATATTTTTAACAGTTGTGAGCTAAATCTAGCAAATTCTTAGACAAACTGTTTTATAATTTCATTACATATTCACCTACCATTACATATTAAATTACGTATATTAGTATATTATACATCAATAATTGAAAGCGGAAGTTTTTAAACGAAGCAATGTTTATCACGAGGCGTTAGCCTAATAGTGAAATGATTCGACTTTGAAAATGATCAGTTGCACACAAGTATTGCACACTATTTTTCCTTCAACCACCCGATCACAAAGAATCTTAAGTAAGTTTTTTATTTTTATTTACATATTAACACTAGTGTCGAATAACTGAAAAATTGCTGTGCTCGTAAAAAAAATAATTTGAAAGTACGCTTTGTTGTTCAATTTTTTTTTGACTCATCATCTTTTAAATATAGTAATTTTCAACCTACTTGTGGAAACATTTTTTTCAAAAATATGTGATATTGAGACACTTTCTAGCCAAGTTAAACACTGGTTATTTTACCAGTTTCATATATGGTCGTAGGAAAAAGTTTGTAATTTTCATTGGCCATTCTAAATTAAAAAGATTCAGTGACGTACATGTTTAAAAAATCGGTAAATACCTTTACTCGGAACTTCCCTCGTTTTGAATTATTACTTTTATTGAGAAGAGTGAAGTGTGATCTAAGTTAGTTCAGTACAAAGTCACAGTATATATGTGTTACATATACTGTCTATTCAGTTTTATTAGGCGCCATTTTGTTCTATCATATTGGATTCCTAACAATATGTTTACCATTTCCTTTCTGCCTATGTCACACTTGACTTTTGGGCATAATTTAAAATAAATTCAATAAATATCCCGTATTCACATTTAATTTTCCTGTAAAATTTAAAATTAATTGAACAAGATTTTTTTACGTTGATTTTTTAAAAAATGTATTTGGTCGTCATTTTATTTCACCATCTTAAACTGAAACCCATATTATCAGTCTTTACCTACTCTGTTGTTGTTATGGTAGAATGGTGTATTATTTGGGGTTAGAATCCAGTAAAAAAAGAAAGGCCCTTTTTAAAATTGCCAACGTTTCGCCAGTTTATTGTTGCATCCTCAGAACGCATAGATTTTATATCCTGCATGAAACCCATTTTAGTCTTTACCTATTCCATTAGTCCGCAGATATTTCCTAACCCCAAATCATACACCACTCTGACATAACAACAAGAAGATCGTTAACGAAAATCATTTAGAAATTTAATATCTGGGAAATATCTGCGAACCAACGGAGTAGGTAAAGACTGATAATATGGGTATCATGTAGGATATAAGATTTATACCACGTCGACAATGTAAAAAAACGTTTGTTTTTTTTACTGGATCCTAATCCCAAAAAATGCACCACTCTGACATAAAAACAAGAGGATCCTTAACAAAAACCATTTAAAAACCTAATATCTGGGAAATATCTGCGGTCCAACGTAGTAGGTAAAGACTGAAAATATGTGTTTCATGCAGGATATACAATCTATATGTGTCCTGAGGATGCAACGATAAAGTTTCGAAACGTCGACAACTTAAAAAAAAAGTCTTTTGTTTTTTTACTGGATCCAAACCATAAATAATTTTACCACTCTAACATAAAAACAAGAGGATCGTTTTCGAAACCATCTAGAAACTGGAAAATATCTACGGACAAACGGAATATGTAAAGACTGATAATATAGATTTCATGCTGTATATAGAATCTACATATGTGTCCTGAAAATGCAACAATAAAGTTGCGAAACGTCGACTATTTAAAAATAGTCTTTTGTTTTTTTTACTGGATTCTGACCCCAAATAATTGACCGCTCTAACTAACATTGTTTCGCCATATTCGATTTTTACCAAAATATTATCAGGCCATCCCCATATGACCCTTAATTTTTGGTCAAAATTTAAAGTCAATCGGGCAAGTAGTATTTAAGCTATGTCGCGAACTGCGAACTGACACACAGACCGACAGACGGACCGACGGAATTGAGAAAACATGTTTTTTGCCATCTAGGGACGCTAAAACGTAAAGATATGTCAATTCTGAAAGGGTGATTTGCTTCAGGATTACAAAAATTTTATTTAGCAGCAATTTTGTTCCTCCATCTTGAATTAGTAACACAGTTTTACTAGTTAAGCCCTATACCACAATTAGTTATGGCACACAACTTGAAATCAATCCATTAAGTAGTTTTTTCAGGCTAAATTTTTGAATATTTTATTATACCGCCATTTTGTTCCGCCATCTTGGATTCGTATCAAAATACTAACAGTTGATTCCAACATAATGCTTGATGTTTATGCAAAATTTGAAATAAAGTGGATAAGCAATTTTTTCATAATAATTTTTTTTACATTTCACTACGCCGCCATTTTGTTTCGCCATTTTGGATTTTTACCAAAATATTACCATACATATATGACCCCTAATTTTTGAAAAAAAATTGAAGTCAATCGGGTAAGTAGTCTTTAAGCTATGCCGCGAAATGACAGACAGACAGACATACCGCCAGACGGTCCGACGGATTTGATAAAACATATTTTTTTGCCATCTAAGGACGCTAAATTTTTATTCTCGATTACATACTTTTTATTTGGCAGCCATTTTGTTCGGACACCTTGAATTAGTACCAGAATTGTACTAGTTGATTCCTATACCACAATTAGTTACGACACACAATTTGAAATCAAACCATTAAGCAGTTTTTCGGGCTGAATTTTTAAATATTTTATTAAGCCGCCATTTTGTTCCGCCATCTTGGATTCGTACTAAAATATTACCAGTTGATTCCAGTATAATACTTGATGTTTTCACAAAATTTGAGATAAATTGGATGAGCAGTTTTTCGTTAATATTTTTTTAAGACTTCACTAGGCAGCCATTTTGTTTCGCCATATTGGATTTTTACCAAAATGTTACCAGGTCATCCCCATATGAATCTTAATTTTGGACCAAAATTTGAAGTAAATCGGGTAAGTAGTCTTTAAGCTATGCCACTAACTGATAGACGGACAGACATACAGACAGACCGACCAACGGAATTGATAAAATATATTTTTCGGCATGTAGCGACGCTAAAACGTAAAGATGTGTAAAACGTGAGAGACCGACGGAATTCAGAAAACATGTTTTTCGTCATTTAGGGACCCTGAAACCTAAAGATCTGAAAAAATCTCGGATAGTGATTTTTTCACGATTACAATACCCTTTTACGAGGGAAGTAAAAATGACTAAGTGCCGAATTTTGTCTCCGCCGCTGGTATATTGTAAATGTTACTCTCGTAGATTATATTTTATTAAGGACATAAAATCATAAATTTGTGGAATTATCTGTCTTAAAAGATACATATAGATTTTCATATAATATTGTACTTAAATAAAATATATACAGAAAAGCAGGACTATGCTTGCAAAAACACTTTTTAATCCAAACTGTTTTACATAAAAATGATATAATAGTTAGTAAATCACTTAAAATATAATAATATTATTATAAACTACAATATTAAAACAGGTTGTAAGTTGCAAATAACTGTTGAGATATTATTAATTTTTCGCATTTTATTAGCATTCATAAAGATAATACGGGTAATCCTTATCAAAGAATATTTATCTTTTAATTTAACCATAACGTAAAATCCTTATCGTTTTTATCAGCAATCTTCAATCGCTATACACCCAAGTATCGACAATAAGATATTTAATTTTTTTATCATCACCTGTATATTTATGTAATTAGTCATTAAATGTTTAACTGATAGTGTTCAAATATTATTTTTATTTAGTCTACGATTCTTTGTACTTGGTTAATGACTTCACTGACTGTTATATTACTCTGAGTGAACTATTCTAATCGGCTTGACCGAATAGTCGTTTAAACTATGGTAGTATTTAGAAATATTCATTACGTGTGTTGAAATAAAAATTTGAAGAAAGTGTGAAAAATGGCAAGTATTACCTTTAGGTTCAGTTACTACTAATTTTAAGGTTAATGATCAAATAATAATGTACCCTATACTAAATATAGTTTTGCTATAAACTATTTCTTAAAAAAGATAGTGATTGAAAATAAGTACTGATATATTTTCTGTTTCCTTGAAGCTAATTGGTAATGCGAATCAAGTGAGCGACAATTGAACTTGAAGGCCTAGTTTTTAAAAAAATTGAGATGCTTGTAATTTCTAAATTAGAAATTCAATGCTTAAAAAAATTTACACATTCTAACGCCTGTACAGGGTGTCCCGTTTTCGTTGTTTTTAATATCTCTCTTATTAGTGAAGATAGAGGGTTCCGGTTTTCGCGACATGTTGATACTTTTTTGTGAAACCAAAGATGACCCAAACAAAATTTTCATACCCCCTTTCGTTTTTGAGGTACAGTGTGACATTGAAAATATTGCATCTTTGGGCCCCCCTCCAATTTCGGTTGTTGTTTAATTTATCGAAAACGTAAAAACTGGCTCTGATACAGTTTTTCACGTAGAATCCAGTGGCGTAATCAGATTTTTTATGTGAGCTGTCTTTTTTGAGATATAACACAAACTTGTAATTTTTAGAGACTCAATTTTTGGTAGTAGGCTGTGATTGCCTAAACAAAACAAAAGAAAAGTGTTCTCATGTTAAATAAATTACTTATCAAAAACCTCTGGTTGGTTTTGAAGCTAGATTAGATAACCGCAACAATTATAAATTTTATAATAAAAAATGTCTAGTAACCAAACGTTTTCTAATGAAGGAAAATACGACATGTTGCTCTGCTTTGCACAATCTAACGAAGATGTTAAAGAGGCTTCGGAACTATATTTATTAAGGTATGCTTAGCATTCGTCTTATTTTATAATAATTACATTTTTATGAAGGTGTTGGCGTTTTAAATATAGGTATCCAGAACGAAGACAACTCTGTGATATTACATTTCTTAGAATGAAAAGAAATCTAGTTGATTTCTGATCTTTCAATAAACCGCGAAGCAAAACCTATAACAAGGGTAACGAGGAAGACGTAGTTAATGGTTCTGGCGTCCATTGATGTAGATCCTTCAAGTTCTTGCAGAAAAATCTATCAAAATGTTGGGGTTGCAAAAAGCCGGGTACAAATTTTTTTAAGGAAACGAAGTTATAAACCATTTAAATTCAGTTTGGTACAACACTCACATCCGGGCAACGCGCAGCGTCGTATAATTTTCTGTAATTGGTATCTAGAAAAATGCGATAATGACCCCTGACTGTTATAAATAGTAATATGGATGAGGCATATATAAATAGCGCCGGAGTATTAAATATGCATAATTCTAGATACTGGTCGCAAGAAAACCAGCATCGAATATTTCCTCGCGAACGACAGGGTAGGTTTGAGTTGAATATTTCTTGTTTCATATTGGGTTCAAAAATAATGAATCGTATATACCAGGGGAGCTTAGATACAGATTGGTATTTCCAAATACTGGAACTTATTCTAGCGGAATTACTCGATGATCTATTTACGCGACATATATTTTCAGCAGGATGGAGCACCTGCTCATAATTCCGGTAAAATAAGGCAGTATTTGAAAAATAATTTTCTTGGAAAATGGATCGAGACCAATAGTCCTGTAAGATGGCCGGCGAGATCGCCAGATCTCTCGGTTTTGGATAACTTCCTGTGGGGTACTTTAGAAAACAAAATATATACATATATACAAGACATGACACCTCAGCCGATTTAATAAATGCCACAAGAAGGGCATTCAATGGAATGCAACAACGACCGGTCGTTAGTATTTTCAATGCCTTAAGAAGAATACGGAAATTATGTAGGCTTTGTGTAAGGTAAAATGGACATGATTTCCAGTAATATCTTTAGTGTATCGATTTAGTTTTCTGTTTATTTTAGTGATGTTTAGTGGTAGGATTAGTTGTTTTTAGTTGCTGTTTAGAGGTATTGGAGGTAAAATTATTAACATGTACATTTTATTCAATTAATAATACTTTTCATGATGGATGGATTCACGGGTTTAGCAGTGAAAAACAGGTTAATAATATTTTTTTATTATAAAACCGAGTTTTCGGTCTGATTTTGAACCTTCTTCAAGGCAACAGGCTAAAATTATAACAATATAAGATAAATAATGCTATAATAGTTATTACAAATCTACTTACATTTCGCGTTATAATTATTGAATTATTAAATTGCTAAAATTTGAAAATTTCTTGTAAAATAATATAAAACAAGGATATATAAAGTAATAATTTATTGTATTTTTTTTAAACTCCTAATACTAGAAATAAAATATACCTGAAATATGTATTTGTTTTGTAAGCAATCTCAGCCTACAAGGAAAAACTGAATCTATCTCTAAAAAAATGCAAATTACTGGGCGATTCGAATAGAAAAGTATATACTATTATATATTTTCAAAAACCTTATTATAAACTGAATAATATAAAATAAAAATAAAAGGGGTGTCCCATTTAAAAAAATATAAGTTTGTGTTATATCTCAAAAACAAAAGCTCACATAAAAACTACACACTGGATTCTACGTGAAAACTGTATCAGAGCCAGTTTTTACCTTTTCGGTAAGTTAAACAACAACCGAAATACGAGGGGGGCCCAGAAATGCAAAATTTTCAATTTCACACTGTATCTTAAAAACGAAGGGGGCTATGAAAATTTTGTTTGGGTCATCTTTCGTTTCACAAAAAAGTAGCACCATGTCGCGATAACCGGAACCCCCTATCATCACTAATAAAAACAACGAAAACGGGACACCCTGTACTTTGTACGTAACATATGCTACAGGATGTAATAAAAGTTTTTTGGAATAATTTTATTTAAGCCAGTTATTGTAAAACAATACTATAGTTCGTTTCACGAGGGTTTGTACTTACGACATCGATGAAGTCTTGGAAAAAAATATGTCGGAGCTAATTCATGTAAATCCAATAGCGTTCAAATTTTGTATTAAAGCTAGGCAATATTGAAGCAAGTATTAATAACGTTTTTATTTTAGAATAGAGTTCATTGAAGAGAGTTATCAGAAAATATAAAAATTAATTAACCGTGTATAAAAGTCGTTTTATACATCTTGCATTTATAAAAAATGTATGTACTATTCCCAGTTTTATGATACTGCTTAAAAATACACATAATAATTTAATATGTGTTTTGTGTTTTTAATAAACACAGTAAGCAACTGCAAAACGATACGTTTTGCTTAACTATAACAAATAGTAATAAATAATACATATAACTATGGGTGGAAAAAGATAATAAACGGCATTTATTACAACAAAAACCCGGCCAGCGAAACAGTAATGAACAAAAACCAAGAATACAAACTATAAACTAAAATAACATAGAATTCTGCATCAAAATTTCCAAGAATTCGAAACACTTTCGCCTTCACTACTAAGTCTGATAAATCTGAATCTTTAAATTCATAACAACCAAGATAATATCTGAAGAGTTCAAATAGCGATCTCTTTCCCAGGCTAAGTGAATAAGATTATTCGTCTAGCGACAATAATGGATCCATTTGTCAGGGGTCATCTAAAGGAAAATGAGAACCATTAAAGGAAACGTAATATTGTTAATTTAAAAACATAACTTATTCGAGTGCTTCAGTTCATAAGCTTAAGAGCGTATTTGCAATAACTGGCTTGACTGAACATATTCTCGAATCATAGTTACACTTGAACTCCGACCATACCATTTCTATGGGATTAAATTGGCAATGGTATAGCTAGTTAATCAAGTCTAAAAAGGCCAAAAATAACATTTTAATTAACTTAATCTAATCTTACTCGCATTTTTTTTTCTGGTAGACACCTTTCAACTATATTCTATAATTCTATTTTCATTGCTGTATTTAAATATTCGATATTTCTAGCTTGTAGCTATCTCAGAACACGAGTTTCAAATCTTCTCTAATAGCCTGGAATGGCAGAATGCGTTATCCATCACTATGAGGGAAGGCTCTTCTAAATCAAGTATTCATAGCGTCATTGTAATTATCGGACTTGGACCCAGATTTAAAAATAAGGTTTGCATTAGCCACAAAACCTGTCTCTGATCCAGGATGCAAAATAATGTACCTGATGCCTTCTGAACTTTTCTTTTTGACAGTTTTAATTGAACCATCTTGCCAACTATTTCTAAATGCTCCCTTGCTAATATAATAAAAATCCTCGAGTAGAAGAAAATATATATTTATTTTAATTTATTGAACAAAATTAAGTTTGTTTAAAATACCTGCAGTAACCATTGTGTATATTCTATTTCGTATGATGTAATGGTGAACCCTTATAAAGAGATCTCCGAATTGCAGTTGTTGTGGCTGTCTTATAATCCTCATCGTTTTTAATCTGATGCGAACTGATCTTTTTAACGGTGGTAAGTCCCAGGACATTAGACACTCTCTACAAAAGTCAAAGAAATTGAATCATACATTACATTTTAATGTGAATACAAATAACAAATTTAGAATAAAAACGTACCTCTAAAACTGCCGTAAGTTCTAGTGGTAAGTGATATCACATTTTGTGCACCTTCTGAATACCGTCGAGGTATTTTACACAATAAAAATAGGAAAAGGAAACGAAATTTGACATGTCTTTTGACAAAACCACAGCGCACCGACTTGTGTACTGTGGACAAAACAATTTTTTTGACAAATTTGATAAATGACTTAATTTCATAATCCACATTTTAGGTTATCATTATTTTGGTTTTTGGAAACGATCAATCTTTATGACGTCACTAATTTGATGCATTTTATTTTTTATTTCTTAAAAAGGTAAGGCAACTGATAATCTTTGCACAAACCCTCGTGAAATGAACTTTTTTAGGATCCACCTTTCTAAAAAGTACGTTATTATTTTACACAGTTTTTGAGATTTTGTGAATATTTTCTCCAAGTATGATTATATTACAATTTTTGTGAAGTTGTGAGCTATTGGACTTTCGTCCGAAAATTACCAAAATATCAAAGTTATTGGCAAAATGGTTTAATGATATTTTAATGTAGTCTATAAGTTTCCAATTTATGTATGCAGATACGTTAATTTAAACCAATTTGTTAAATTCAAAATTTGTTAAATTTTTTAAAGTTTATCAAAAAACTAAATACGGTTATCTTTGTATATCAGGCGTGAACGATTTAGTATAGGTTCTAAAAAATGTGATGTTTCACTGAAACGGTTTTGATTTTTTACGAAATTCAGTCAAAAGATACTAAAATGAAAAAACCGCTTCTAAAAGCATTAACAAAGAAAATCTTAGCTATTGCGTTAGCTAAGATTTTCTTTGGCATTTGTAGATGAATAAAGATGTCACCTAGAGATGGTACCTCACGTAGGAAAAAGGCGGAAAGGCTGAAGAAATAAAGTATTGTGATTGGTTGTAATTCGGACATATTAGAAACATCAGAATGTTGCGGTAGATCCGCGAAAAGTTCGTTAGGGTTATGGCGCCAAAAAATTAATATTAGTGAAGTTATATTTAATAATAATCGTTCAAAAAACATAAGACAAAGCATGATCAGCATGTGCTTCCTAGCTCGTCTTTAGGATACTCGGCTTTGGATGCGGCGCATATGTGTTCGAATCGGGGATCGGTGGATGACTTTTTTAATTTTTTTTTAACAAAACTAAAAATAATAATAAAAATGCGCATTAAGTAAGGTTAGGATTGGTTAGGTTTGCTCTACAGAAATCGCGCGGTATAAACGTACCCCAGTATATTGACTACCATGTCCCGGAAATACATAATTAAAAGTTATTTTTTTCTTCACTGATTACCAAATTTGAAAATATATTTTTGTTTAATTTGAAATATTTTTGATAATTATTATTGTTCACATTTATTTTTGTCCTTAAGTGGATTATAGCTATCCTTAACATGTCCATTTACAGGCCAGAGTTACAAATAAAAATCTTTGCTTGACGCTGTCAGCCGAGATCAATCAATAATAATCATCTCTTCAATAATCCTCCCAGCCACTAAAAACGGCGATTTTTCAAACAATAAATTTTAATATAGCGGCAAATGTGTAGCTACAATTTTTTGTTATCTGAAATTGTCCCGTAATTTGAACTAATTCTGTCCACCCTAGTTATGGCTGATAGATTTCTCTTTAATATAGCAGATAGGTCCTTGCCGTCTCTTGCTCTTTAAATTGATTGTGGTGTGACTTGCGGGGGCTGTAAATCAAATCAATGCAGGACTTTGAAGAATCAGCAATTTTGCGAGCTAATTATCTGTTGTAGAGGTTTTTGAAGCTTATAGGGTTAGAGCAAATTCAAGTTCCCAATATAAATATTAGAAAAATTTCTGCCCCTGTATTATCATAAATTCCGGTTATCCTTGACATATTTACCCAGTTGATTAAATATGGCAAATCTGAATCACTTTGGTGATTCAATTCATATGAATCGACTCAATTATTTTGTTAGTTTTGCGCGTGCAGCCAGACTGTAGATGCCAAACGGTCGTGATGATAAGTCGAATTGGTCAAACCAACAATATGAATATATTTCTATTATTTGTATACATTAACTGTTTACCTCTAAAGTGAGAAAAAACATCATTTTTCTCGATTGAAATGACCTGTAAAACGTGATACCATTTGATCCCTAATTACATCGACAATTTTAGAGGTAAATTTCTTCCCCACTAGGATATTGAAGTAACAAGGTTGATAATATACGGAAAAGGGTTTCCTCTTTAACAAAAACATAACTGTGATGATAAATAAAAAAATCTGGTCTTTTTCGTTTTTATTTGCCCAGGCAATATCTACCCAGATAAATATCATCTTCTATTGTTTTTCATATACAGTAAAACCTCAATTACGGGTAGATTTAATTAAATATCAATAATACAATGTCATAATTAGCCTACTATAAGGGTTATTTAATTCCAACAAAACTTAAATCAGTAGCTCTTTTGTCGCTCCAATCTGTCACAGGTCAGCTGTTACTGAATCCCGTATAGTTACTTTACGGAAGTGATGCGAACTAGATCAAACTTGTTCACAAGCCGCTACTATCGAATTTGCCGGCTGTTCCACCCAGGGTTGTGGAATATGTGTATATGTAATTAAATATATTTTTAACATAACGTGTTTTGGACTTTCTGTTCTAAAACAAATTAAGTCTTTAATAGTAAAAAAGCCGGTAAATGGGCTTTTACCCCGAACATCCCTCGTTGCGGATTCCATCGCATACTTTTAACACTTTATACACGTTGTATAAATATTAATATGTTTCACAATTCTTGATAAAGAAAAAAAGTTATTACAAGGAAAGTTCTGTTAAAAGAGCTTTATCTATTTTTTTTTGTACCAAAGTACTTATAACTAGTTTTATTTCGAAAAGTGAAATTTATATTATCTGTGTTTAATGAAATTCTTTAGGGGGATATTTCGGTTAAAGGCCAAGTTGCCGATTTTTTTTAACATTTATTTCATCACATTATTGTGCAAAACTTCATTTCAATTCAAATAAGTTAGATATTTTTTTATACCAAAGTCTTTAACCTTTGGGGGCGCCATTTTGTTTCGCGATATGCGTTTCGTTCAACAATTTGAGGAGCTAATTTCTATGTCATATTGGACTCTAGAATTGGCAGTCGTAGTCCTACCTCAAACTCCCAAATATCCAGATGACTCATTCGTTCAAAAATATTCGTTCATTCGCGAACGTTAAAGTACAGATGCGGTTTTAAAATCGGTATTCATATAAAATCTTGGTGATCAATTAAAGATAGGTATTCACTTAAATCCCAGCTGTGGGGGATTGGAGGACGTAAAATTTGAAATTGCAAAATATAGTCGGGATTTATTTGAATAGTGTAAACGCGTTGCTACTCCCAGCATTTATTTAGGGCCTAAAGAGAAACGTATTGTGGATAAGGCTTCCATATTTCGAGCCTTTTATTTTTCGCATCTGCTAGTCTATAAACCAAAAAGGAAGCATCTTTATAAATTACAAAATATTAAACATTAAAAGAAAACTTCCGATGATTTCTAGAATATTATAGATCTATATTTATAAGGAGCGACAAGTGGATTTAACAAATTTATATTTTCTTGCGTAGATGGGGTGTAACATTTCGTTTGAATTACATCATAGCTCTTTAGAGACAGTACCTTTAACAAATGTTATTAACTTGGCAATTTTCATTAGTTGCAAATAGTTATTTATACTATATGAGTGAATTTAAAGTATACAAGTGTATAAAAAATTATAAAATATTCGATTAGTATTGGTTCTTATAAAACACCAAAGTGATGTACCTATACGTAAGTCGAAAATTGTTTATTGTTTATCAACATAACACCTTCCATATATTTAGGACTATTAGCTTGTTTAATTGCTGTTAACTATTGTTCGAGTACGAAGGACAGAGGATATTCACGGTGTGGTTATGTTTTGATATATTGGAACCTAAATTATTATGCTTTCAATTTTTTTGAAAAATTAATAGAGGAATTAAGGAAGTATGAGAATATACGAGCAACCATGAATCTAGTTAACAATACCTAATGATGTTGTGCTAATATGTAAAAATAAATATTTGACAAAAATTTTTACTGTTTATCATGCAGTGACTAACGAATTTATTACAGGGTTTTTCAAAACGATGTTACCGTGTATTTAGAGCGTGTAACAAAAGGAAACTGCGAACTGCTTACCTGAATTTAATGAAAATATATACATACAGGTATGAAATTAAGCCGAATCCAATGGCGAGCTCCGCGTTACTGCCAAGTTTACCGTTTTTCTGCTATAAAAGATATTTTTTTTAATGGAACCCTCTATATTATATTACATTTTTAAAATCTGCGTAAAATTACCCATACTTTTTATTAAGTGTACTTTTTATGAAAATTAACAGTTTTTGCGAAAATGAGGGTCTAATATCCATAATTTAATGTATTACCTTTTATTAAAATACTTGCACATAGAAGGTACCTGATATGTTTGACAATGTCAGTTTTGTTGATTTACAAAAATGGATCGTTTAGCTGAAACCCAAAGAAATGAAATTTTAATTATACTGGGTTTTCGGGATAAAATGCTAAACCTGCAAGATATTTGTATCATTTTTACCGACAAGTATTCAGAAATCTTATAACAAGGTCTACCGTCAGTAAAATTAACAAAAAATTTCATGGGAGTGTAAGAGGTGCTGTACGTTCTGGCAGACCTAAAAACGCAACAGATCGTGATAAGGCACTGAATGGTTTTGAAATTGCTCCTTCAGTTTTGCCCAAAACTTGTGCAAAATGAGATTGGGAACCGTTCTGCGTAGGCGCAAACCTGTGATGTCAAGTTTCTGTTAGGGTTCATTTTTTGTTTTTTATTCTTATAAAAACACGATTTCGAGTAACGTAATTAGTTAGTTTGGGGTCCAGTAACCTATCCTGATGGACTATTTTTGCATATTTTATTTTTTTCCAGAAAGTACCCATTTGCAATATTATATTTCAAAAATAAAAATTGCGGAATATGCAAGATTTTTCCTAAAAAACAATTAATTAAAAATCACACTCGTTCACAATTTGACAGCCTTAAAACGAAAAATTTAGCAATTTACCAGATTTTAGATTTACCAATTTGTTAAATGAAATGAAATGACCAATTGAAAATTATTTGGACAACAGAATTGTAATTATTTATTGTTATTATTATAGTTTTAATGAAGGTTTTATTGACGAACCTAGACTAACCTAACGTTAACGGGACAAATTCACTTAACAATATAGGTCTTGTTACACAAACATTCCCCTTTCAATATAGACTCAGAATTCGGTTGGCGCGCTACCACGCGCTTTCTTTACAGAAAACCTAACCAATCCTAACCCAACCTAATCCGCATTTATATTAATTATAAGTTTTGTTTAAAAAAAATTTAGTTTTACGTGTATCATAACTTATAGGTATTTCTTTAATTATGAATATGGCAACGTCGCAAAGGAAATTAAAAACAAGCTTGGTGATGGGAAAAGTCGGAAAGATGTTTGAAATCAAAATTACCTTTAATTTGTATAATAATCACATCTTAAAGTAATTTTTGAGTGCTGATGAGAGTTTTCCACACGTTTTCTTAATTTGGACTGCTAGAATGGTGGATAAAATCAAAAAGAAACAAAAATAAACGAGATTTAAGAATGTCAACATAGTTTACCGAAACCGTTAGTTTCCACTAAAAATCACTATGTCAAAACTGTCAAATTCCCAATATAAATATTATAAAAATTCTGCCCCTGTATTATTATAAATTCAGGCTATCCTTGACATATTCACCCAGCTAAGTTTTTAGAATCGTTATTCATATAAAATCTATCAGTTTTGCTCAAAACTTGTGCAATATGAGATTGGGAACAGCTCTGCTCAGAAAGTCCTCTTGCGTAAGCGCAATCCTGTGGTGTCAAGTTTCTGTTAGGGTTCATGTTTTGTTTTCCGTTCTTATAAAAACACGATTTTGAGTAACGTAATTAGTTAGTTTCCACTAAAAATCACTATGTCAAAACTGTCAGACATCAAAGCTGTGTAAGATACAGGGAGACAAAAAAACGATAAAATTCTAAAGGGCTTCAGGGTACCAACCTCAACCACCGAATTTTGGGCAAAACTTAAGAAGTTATTCCAAAGGTTCTTAAAAGGTATAGGGAAACTGTCTCAAATAAAAGAAGATCAGGACAAGGCCAGTTTCAGACAGCGATTCGTTACAAGTTTTAAACTGACAGCTGAATTTGTCAACTCACACGAAAGGCAAATTAGTCAACAATATGAAACCGATTATACAGGAAACTGATACCTATACCTATATAATAAAAAAGCTGAACTTGTCAACTCACACGAAAGGCAAATTAGTCAACAATATGAAACCGATTATACAAGAAACTGATACTTATACCTATATAATAAAAAAGCTGGGAACGGTGTCAAAATACCTGCATTTTAGTGATACCCTGTATTATTTTCAATGTAAAGGGCATTATGCTTAAGAAAATTTAAATTAAATAGACCAAAACTCTAATAACAATCACCCCAAAAAATCTTTTTCTTACCATCAACCAGATGGCGTGGTTTGTAGTATAACAAGTACCTCTATCCTCTATCCCGTACGTCAGTTTTAAATGTAGTGGAATTTAAATGGTCTAGTATTTTTTGCCTCTCTTGTACAACAAAGCCGGGATGCATTAAACATATTCCGTGCTAAAAAATAGAGAAATTTCCTACTCGTCAAAAAAAAATCACCTTGATTGGGTTATTTACAACGAAAATAAAGTAATTTGAAATTGACGTTCTTTTTTACTCATTCCATAATTTATTTGCGAAGTTTATATTAGGTCCTCTGCAAATCTTGGCCTAGGGGCACATTCATTATTAATCCGGCCCCTGGTTCCACTCCTGGTTGCGAGCAACAGAATCACTTAATTTTGTTCTAGTTTTTATTTTATAATATTTTTCAAAAAAATGTATCAATTAACTTTATTATACGACGCACCACCCGCGACAAACCCATCCTAATTGACGAAATACGCAAAGTGCTAATTATAGCCTGATGTAAATACAACAGGCTCGTGGTGTCTCTGCCAAATCATATGCTGAATCGTGAGCCATAAAAATGTATATGTGTATTTTTAATAATAGGCTACGCAGTTACCTAAATGCGGTAAAACTTCACGGGCAGCTATGTCGTTTTGGAATAAAAAAAAGGTGTTAGTAAGAGTTTAATACGTTTGTTTTGCATACAATTAAGTTATTAAAAATGGAGGATAACAGCTTTCATTCTTCGCCTAAGGTAAACGCTTTTTCCGTGCATAAATCACTGAACTCATGTTATAATTGATTCATAAGAAATACTAAATAAAATACATACATATAACCAATTAACAAAAGTAGGTAAACATTACTTACTGCTACAAAAGAATTATCTGATAATCGACAGCCTTTGGATTCAAATGACAGGAAAAGCAGATAATAATAATGGTAAAAATATGCGGTTGGGAACTTAGTCATTATCATAATAATCCTGTATAGTCTGAAAAAGTGAAAGGGGTAACTAGATTGTAATTTTGCGTGGTCTTCATCGATAATTTGATATTTAAAACGGCAAAAAATGTTTTAGTAATGAAAGTTTTTAATTTTTAAAATTTATTGTTAAAGACTTAAAGCCAAACTAATACAAAAAACAATCTGCCATAGGACAGCATTGTTCAATTTACATTATTCGTTCCATAACCTGTCATTTCAGTCAAAAAGCTGTCTGTGATCAAATAATTTTTAGGAATCAACTAATGGTGTTTACTTTAATTAATTAATGTTATTTTAGTATTTCTCACAAATCATTTGTATTTAAATTTTATATGCTGCGCGCGCAGAAATGGGGGACAATCTCTTAAATGCAAAAAACCAAGAAAAAGAAATGTTATTTAAACTTTTTTTAATGAACTAATCTTCAACTCATAAAATCACTATTAAATCTGAAATGTTTGCATTTTTAACATACATAATAGCTATCAACAAATAAAAATCGGTCCTTAAAGCAAATTGAATTTGGAACAGAATGTCTCAAGTGGGGAGCAGTCTAGTTAGATACAGTTACCATTATTATTGCTTGTTCTTTTTGGTCTGAGAGATTACTCACCTATCTTGGGTCGCCTTGTATGGAAGGTGATCAATAACAAGTGCCGAAAATTGAATGCAATCTTCCAGAGGCAAAAAAATATAGTGCCTTAAACGAGATACAGCGTAAAATAAAACTAAACTCATTTTTTAAATGTATGTAGTTTTCTTGTCTTATTTACAAAAATTGCCTACTTAGATGATAATTTAATGCAATATTTCGGTGTTTTTCCAAACCATAAAAGAAGTTATTTTAAATTCTCCATATCTGAAGAACAAATAAGTTGCAGAATTATAATTAAATGAAGTATTTTCGTATTTCACTTTTTTTCTTTAAATGTCTCTCTTATTTTTCGGTACTTATTGATTATTTATCCTATATATAAAAAATCAAAATCATCAGTCTCAACTTCTTTGGCAATATTTAGCTTTCCCTAATAATTTCTCCAAATGACCAAAACTAAAAGATTAATAACACCTTAGGTTAACTAATAATGGTTGTGCGTGTATATATGTGTTTTTTGGTGAATTCTAATATCTAGTAAATAAGTGTGACACAAATTAATAATAAATTAATAATAAATAAAGTAACAAAAAATTATAGCGTAAAATACTACACACGTTATAATATTATCGTACTACGTATTAACTGTAAGTCGTATATGCTCGCATCTTCTCCATCTCTCTATCTTCCACAGTAAGTCTAAACACTCTCCAGAGTTTACGATAAATAATACTATGAGTTGAGCTTCAAGTCGCATGCGATATTATTAAGCTTGCAGTATATTTATTTACCTAAAAAATACAATAGAACCCACCCAAAATTTCTTATTTTTAGTATCTATTTACAGTGGCGGCTCGTGATGATTTATATTGGAAGACCAATAACAAATTTAAAAATAGGCGCACTTAAAATTAAAATAAATATCTTATCTTTAAATTAAGCTTTAAATTCTCTTGAAGTTTAGGTCTACTCTTCGTTCTTTTGAATAGGAAAAACGTTGAATGACACGTTCGTTAAAATTGCACGCACATTCCTTTTATAAACGATTTCTTGATACTTAACATTGCTAAAGCGGATATTTTATCTTGGCCCAACTTCTCATCAAAATTTATAAGCCCTCAAAAAACCCCTGGATTTTCAGACAAAGCCGTTTCATCATGGCCACGTAGTGCCAGCTCGAATTCCCCACCAGTATTTACACAATCTATAATTTTTTTTAAAATATAACGATTTTTGGATACATTTTCACTAAAATCTCTAAGGCATTTTCTATAAGCTGTGTCTAGCTGAGTGCGATTATCAACACTTCCGACCGTAGCATAGTTCACCGGACATTTCATGTGATCTGCAGAAAACGCATGTTTTTTTATAGTGTTTCAAGACTTTAACACCGGTTTTACGCCATAATGAGTCCGACGAGTCCTTAGAAAACAATAAACATACATAACAATAAAATGAGTTACAGATTTCACAAATACATATCCAGTTAGCTTAATCGTACATACTTTTGCGAAAGTTTCGATGCACCCCTTTATTTTTGTCTTTACTAGTTTGTTATATACTAAGTTCTGACAAATTGCGACCACTTACCTTGAATTCGGTTATTTTCTCAAAATTAAGTTCGATAGCACTCTTTAGTTGTTTAATTTTTTGCACTACCGATATTTTATTTCATCTACATTCACAACTCAAACATAGACCACCTTGAAATTGGTTATTTTTGCAAAATTAAGTTCGTAAGCACTTTTTAGATGTTTATTTTTTTGCACTAGTCACTACCAACATTTTAATCCCTGTTTATTTCCAACTCCCACATGGATCATAAAAATAAAAAAAAATATATTACAAAAAACGGTATATAAATCCATTTTCATCGATTAAAAACGTCCGAAACAATATCGAGTTAAAATATCGAGCGCGCGACCTCTGAACAATTGAACTTTCGCATGCCAACGTGATGCCGCGACCGATCGATCGAAAATCGACCCAAATCGCGATTTCATATTCCATTTGCTATCACGTTCGGCTGCCGCTCGGTAGCTGTCAAATCTTCGGATACTTTCGTCAAGCTTTAAGGTAATCAGGTCAATTCGGACTGCCCAGCCTAGCTTAGTATTGCGTATTTTATTATGCCTAAGGAACGCATCGAAACCAATCGAACCGCCGCGCGCGGCTAATAGTTTAGCGTATTTAATTTTTCCCAAGGTTCGCGTTTTATTATAAATATTAGGAGAGACGGTAAAACGAATAATTTATTTTCTGAAATATTTTTGGGGGGTCATTGAGCAAATGACCCTATGGAAGAGCTGCCACTGTTTGTTTAAAGTCCGATAAGCATATCTGAAAGACACACTAATTAACCTATATACCTAATCGTTGAGCTTTTAGTAACTGTAGGAGTAAGCATCACTAAAGATGTTCAGCATATTGCGATATAACTCGACTGCTGCGTAGTGATGTTGCGAGACGAGATTCTCGTCTTATCTCGACTTTTAGTAAAAGACTCTCATCAGCTTATAGATATAATTACATACCTCTTTCCATTTCTGTCAAAGGATATTATTGTATCAAAAAAATTCTTCGAATGTCCTTTAATAAAACGTTGCTTTGCAAAAATTTACCATCAATCAACTAATGGTGTTTACTTTTATTAATTGCCCAGATGCATGTTATGTTAGTATTTCTCACAAATCATTTATATTTATATTTTATATGCTGCGCGCCCAGAAATGGGGGACAATCTCTCAAATGCAAAAAAAAAACAAAAAAAATGTTATTTAAACTTTTTTTAATGAACTAATCTTCAACTCATAAAATCACTATTAAATCTGAAATGTGGAAAACAATATTTCCAAAATAATTTCGGTATTTATAACTTTGTTTTATTGTAAAGTGATATAAAATGTGGTAAACAATGTTTGGCAGCTAGTTAAATTCAAAAACTGGTTACAAAAATGGGGTATCTGCATCTTGCTTCAATAAGACTGAAACCTATATTTAGTAAAAAGGGAATATTTGAAGCAAAATCGTAATCTTATTGTACAAAATATTAGTAAAATCTAAATAACCACCTTTCAATCTCTTTGCAAATTGAGGGTTTTCGCTAATCTGTGTAGAATTCAACAAAATGAAAATGTATATAATCCAATGATTGCGTTGAAGTTGGCTAGAAAAAGTAAAATATAAAAGTTACTTACCAAGTTTAAAGTTTTTAACAAAATTATTTTGAAGCTCTCTGAGTGTCACAAATAGAAGTTTCGACTCAAATATGTATCTTTTTTTTTTAATGGAACACCTCATAAATTTTTGCATTTTTAACATACCTAAAATGTTAAAGTTAGTAGTGGGTTCATAGTTATGAATAAATGAAAATCGGCCTTTATAGCAGACTGAATGGAAACGGAAAACGGGAAAAAAAGAAAAAACAAAGGCTACCACTGGTACCTACTAAGCACTAGATAAGATACATAGATATAACTAATCATACAAAAGACTCACAAAAAGTTAAAACAGGAAAGTGCAGTTAATTTATCCAATTAAAATGCTCAAAAGTTTGGATGATTTTCATTTGTTCATAGCTGCTAAACTATTAACTATAAAAGTGAGGTAGCTAGGTTAAGTCTGCTTAAATTTAACGCTATGTCTTCTTCCACGCTAACGTAAACGAACTTTCTAAATTTTGGTTCGCGCGAAACCAGATGTAACGCCATTAACGTTCATGCTAACTAATATAGGCGATTTATATAATTTTCGCCGAGGAGCTTGGTGGCACAGTGGTAGGGTTCTCAGCCCGCGTCATATAGCTTATGGATTCGAATCCCGGCACAAACGAAAACTTGTTTTTAGTTTTTTTTTAACAATTTATAATTAATAAAAATTTGGATTACTATTTTTTCTTAAAATTAGGTTAGGATAGGATTGGTTAGGTTTTCCGAGTCTATATTAAAACAAAGATTTTTCTAACAAAATCTATACTGTAAGTGAATCCTCCCGTTAGATTAGTACAAGTTTGTCAAAAAAGCAGTCATTCACACATTTTTCCTATTTAAGGTGAACCGACTTTCTGACGATTCGTTCACGTTAGCGTGGAAGGAGTAACGGCCTAAATGTAATTACCTTAAATAGGTAATTTTAAGTATCTCAAGTTATTACAATAGCCCAAATATAATTGTTTCAAATCATAGGTTTAGAACAATGTCTCAGGTGGGAAGCAGCCTAGTTAAATAAAGTTACCATTGTAATTGCTTATTCCCTTTGGTCTGAGATATTACTCACCTATCTTGAGTCGCCCTGTTTGGAAGGTGATCATTAATAAGTGATGAAAATTGAATGCCATCTTCTAGAGGCAAAAAAGAAAAAAATATATAATGCCTTAAACGAGATACTTGATACTTTAGTGTTAGCAAATACCAAAATATTTTTAATGAAAAAATAACACTATATCCATATGTTATTTTCTTATTTTATTTGTAAAAACTCTTTTGTTTCCATGCCTACTCAGATGATAATTCAATGCAAATCATAAAAGAAGTTGTTTTAAATTCTCCGTGAAAAATAAAGAATTTGCAGAAATGTAAATTTTAATTAGGTTAACTAACTGGTTGTGCATGTATATGTGTCTGTGTTTTTTGGTGAATTTTAATATCTAGTAAGTAAGTGTAACACAAATTAATAATAAATAAAGTAACAAAAAAAATTAATTACTTAAATTCCTTACACGCGTTACAATAATATCGTACTAGGTATTAACAGTAAGTCGTATAAGCTCTCACTCACCACAGCTTACGATAAATAATACTATGCGTTGAACCTCAAGTAGCACACAGTATTAATAAGCTTGCAGTATGTTCATTGGCCTAAAAAACACAATAAAATCCCCCAAAAGTTTCTTATTTTTAGTATCTATTTAAAGTCGGATAAGCATATCTGGACGACACACTAATTAAAATAAATACTCGTTGAGCTTTTAGTAACTGCAGCAGTAAGCATCATTAAAAATGTTCAGCATATTGCGATATAACTCGACCGATGCGTAGTGATGGTGCGAGACGGTATTCTCGTCTCGCCTCGACTTTTAGTGAAAGAAAATATCAGCTTATAGATATAATTACATACATCTTTCCATTTCTATCAAAGGATATTATTGCATTAAAAAAAAATCGGATTTCCTTTATTAAAACGTTGTTTTGCAAAAAATTTCAATAGGGTTTTCAAGCTTTATTTTAAAAGATGTTAAATACAGAAATTTCATAGTATTATTTAAACCGCCAGGATTTGCTAAAAAAATGAACAAATGACTTAAAAAAATAAAAAAATAATTATTGTTTGTTTCATTAATTAGATATTTGCTTGCTGATCATAAATATTCCAGGTTTGATACCTTTATCTTTGAAGATAAGCGAAAAAATTGACAAACATTCTGCAATAGGAGGTAGTTTATTCCCGTTGGCTTCAAATTTGTCTGTTACAACTTAGACTGTTCTATCTTCTCTAATACATTGCCACTTATGGCACGGTTTTTAAACATTTCATCTGTTGTTTTTAAAGATAAAGGTTTTAAACTTGGTATATTTATAATTCCATGTCTATTTAAATAAGCAAAATGTTCCATTTAAATAAGCAAAGTCGAAGGTTATTTTTTCTATTCCTTTGTTGTCTTTACAGTCCTGGAATATTACATAAAAATTTAAAACTATTGTTTTTCTCATTTTTTAAATTATACACAGAAATCCTGTACAAGCGCACTATAAATGATTATCATGTAATTTTTTTTAAAAGAACTGCTTAAATATTTGAAGTATTTTCTTCTCTTGAGGCAGAAATTGGCAGTACCCTTTAGAAATCGAATACCTTGTTTAGAAAAGAGTTGCAATCTTACGTTTAAAAGTTATTATAATTGTATTGTCTTCAATTGAATCCATTGTGTAATTAAAATATAGAAAAAAAGTTTTGAAACAAATTTTAGAAGTTAAGGTACTTACCTATTCAAATTATTAAAAAACATTTCAGACTTTTGCTAATATTTATGTCCAACTTACTATTATTTGTGCAACAAGAAAATTAGCAAATTCTTTTTATTCACGATTTAGAAATTTTGCTTTATTTTTCAAACAAATATAAAGGTTAATTTTTAAATGGAACCAAGATATTTCTAAAAATTCCACATTTACTAAAACGATCTAAAAGTAAGGAACAAATGTTGCGTGGCTCGTTTATTTTGGGACACTACCTTATCTCAGAAACTATAAAAAATAGAAAACATTGTTTAATACAAAAGTTCACATGTGAAATTGTAATTTTTTAGCGTTATTATATCCACAGAGTGAATCGTTTTTCCGAGCCAGACACCAACTTTCTTAGTTTAACTAAAACACCTTGTATATAATTTTATTTTTAAAATGTATTAGCAATTAAAAAGTGCCCTTTTGGCTGCTATGAGACCCCGTAGAAACTAAACGGCTTCGCTTAGAGCAAAATAGTTTTGCACTTTACTATCTTAGTTTGAATTTGTCACTTAATATCAAATAACGATGTGACCGGAATTTCCCATTTTGATTAAACAACATTATTTACAATTAAAACAAACAAAATTACAACAACAATTAATAAACAAATTAATATTATTTAATATATTAAAATATATAAACAATATTGTTAATTGAGTTTAAAAATTAAATAACATATAGGCTGTTTGATTTAAAATAGAAAACTTGCTGCCAGATTCGGAAAAACGAATCACCCAGTAGGTATAAAAATACGTTGTGCTAAAAAATTTTTGTATTTAACACTTCTCTATAGATACTGTGATAAAGCAGTGTCCCAAGTTAAAAGGTTTAATGTTGTCATAAAAAAATTACGGTTATTTGATCAAAGCTGAAATTTTATGTATTGATAAATTATGTATGTGTATTATCAAACAAATGGTTATAACCATAGACATAACAACAGGGAGACAGAATTGTTTTGATTTGAACACAATCATTCATTGTTAAAATTATTACATGTTTGGTCTATTGTCCTGTTGTCGATTTGGTTGTTTGGTTGATAGGGTGTTGTCAACTACGCCTATCTTACATAGACATACAATATGTTTATGCATAAAATGAAATGTATAGTTTCTGGTAAAATAAAAAAAATCTTGAAGGTGGTTCTAATACTGTAATAATATCCTCTGTAATATTTCATTAGTTATTTATAATTATAAGAACACTAACAAATATTTAAATAACTTGTTTTTTTATTTCCATACAACGTCATTGCTTAAAAACCAAGAACATCGCCCCAGTATGCACGAATTTACAAACTGTAGTAAAATAGTAATCCGAACAAAGCGGTGTTGTCTTGAGTAAAAACATTAAATTTTGGGCGATTTTTGAGAGTTCTTGGATGATTTTTGTAAATTTCTGTGCAAATTCTTGAGTATTATGCTGCGTAAGTGCGAAGTGTGCAAAAAATTGAACTATTTAACTCCTAACGTCTGTTTTCTCGGGTAAGCCAAAATTTTATTGTTTTTACATATTAATTGCCGTATACAGCTAGATTCTTCCTAATATTTATTATTTGTAACGAGTTGATGTGACCTGTTATTGCTATTTTATGGTTTTTTCGGTATCAAAATTACATACTTGCACTTTTTCCCTAAACTATAATATTCATAAGTTCCGAGGCAAAACCAATGTACGTACCTACATCTCTTTAAACATATTTGACGTAAAAAGTAACATTTTCTTACAATAAGGTATTTTAAAATTCCTTCTGAGAGGTTTGCGTTGTTTTGCAGTCACAACAAAAGTAAACAAAGATAAACGAGCTTAGGTATTATACATTTTTATGTTATAACGTAAAAAAAATAGATTAAGTGTGTTATTAAATATGCCCGCTGTGATATTAGATTTTAATTTTGACAGTTAAACAATTGTTATACTCATGGCCATTGACATATTACATGTCTAAGGCAAGAAGAAAAGAACGCTGTGATTATAACGTTGCCTTTTATGGTGCCCGACAAGGAGGAGAGAACATTCAAAAACATTAACATCCGTATTCACTAAAGAGGTTTAAATTTAGACCAGGTCTAACTTGACAGTTATAGGTTTAAGATGCCATTTTTAACAATTGAACAAATAATTTTTCTACATGTCGCAATTACAAAATGACAGTGACATAAGCGAAACATAACTGTCGAACTAAGAGTTTTAAGTACCATGGCAACTAGACCTAGTCTATCTCTCAAACCTTTTTAGTGAATATGGGGGTAAAACTTTAAATTTCAAATCTACATCTTTAGGTCTAAGACTTTTTTGGAATTTACACCAAATTGATAGTTATGTTGCTTTCTGAAATGTAATTATTGTTTTTGGAATATATCTCTTAAATAATAAAAAAAAACTAAGATACTTTTGACTTATATTAAGAGAGGATTTAAGACAAGAGATCAAAAAGAACAATAATGGTATTATTTGAAAAAGTATGTTCCCAAACAAGTCGTTAAAAAAAGACATTATTCCAGTAAAAGGCCCTTAATATTCTAAAACCAATATACAACTTAATTTGGTGCAAATAACGAATAATTCTTAGAAGTATAATATAAATATTTCAAGTTGAGACTTTTACCCCCGTACTCACTAAAAAGGTTTAAGAGATAGACCAGGACTAGTTGCCATGGTACTTAAAACTCTTTGTTCGCCAGTTATGTTTCGCTTATGTTCGCTGTCATTTTGTAATTGTAGCATGTAGAAAAATTATTTGTTTATTTCTAGCTTATGTCATTTTAAACCTATAACTGTCAAATTAGATCTGGTCTAAATTTACAACTCTTTAGCGAATACGGGTGTTAAAGTTTCTACAAATGTTTTGTTTCTTCTTGGCGTCGCAACACCTAGACTGACGACGTCGATTTTATTTTGGCTCTTAATACTTACAGTTTACTTAATTAAAAAGCAAATTTTGAAATCCTCCCTAATTTGTGAGAAATCGACTAAATCAAAATGTCTTAGAAATAGGTGAATCTGAATAATTTTAAAGTTCCTGCAGTTCTTTCATTTTTGTGTCGCGCTGCTTGTGGTGATGACGTCTCCGTTTTTATTTTAGCCGTAAATAATTACATTTGCCCCATCCAATACCAAACTTTGATATCTGTTAATTCTCGAAAAAAAATGGGGTTTTTTCAGGAATTAACAGATATCAGGGGTTTAGTGAAACACCCTGTATAATACAATTTAGATAAAATTACATTCTTGGAATTAATTATCAATTCAGGTATGTTATAATTTTTTAAAGAATTATTTAAGTTACTATCAAATTTATTTGACATGAGACAAAGTTTTGGTTCCCCTTATATTCCAATTTTGAAACTGAATAAATCTTAATTAATTAATATATCTATAAAGCACATATGTTATATTTTAAAAATATTGTATTTTCATCTAATTTAATTTTCTGCGCATATCAAAAATTCTCATGTATTATCACAGATCAAAATTCCCATAGCTCTATTTTGGAGAATCTGAAGCCTATTTCTATCAGACTTTTTACATAATTATATAGAAAATAGTAATTTGGAAGAATAATAGAGTTAAACATATTTTTTATTTAAACTAATATTATTATTTATCATTTATCCTATTTAAAAATCCATTTTTTGTAGATATTATTATCTTCTTAGATTTAGGTATTCATCAAATTTAAGATTAGCGTATATTGTTCCCAAATACTTACCTACTACAACCCCGTCATGTAAAAAAAAATGTTATATATATATATATATATATATATATATATATATATATATATATATATATATATATATATATATATATATATATATATATATATATATATATATATATGTATTTGGATTCAGCTAAATAAATTAATCATCAGCAAAAAAATCGATTTCAATTTTGAAAAAAATTTCACAAATCGTAAATATAAAAAATAAACAATAAGCAACCGAAAATACTACACTGAGGAATACTTACATTTTTTTGATAAAACATTTTTGCATTTAACAACTTGCATAGATACAAACAAAACCATTTATAAACTTGTCAATTTATTCTATTTTCTCTCAATTTTAATAAACAATTTTTTCAAATTCTCCTTTAAGATCAATAAGATTACACTCAAAATGAGACCATTTTTGTTCGCTATATCCTTGCCTTCATGTTTTACATTTATATAGTTGCTCTACCTTCAATATTTTGACCGATATTGTCAAAAAAAAAATTTGGAACTTTTTTGCAATTTTTTTGAACTTGTGGAAAATCTAGCAAGGTAAGCTTTAACTAATTCAAAAGAGTTCTTAAAAAGCTGCAACAACAAAAAATTAACCTGCTTCCTAATTTTCCTGAGGTTTGACTTTCCAGATACTGAGCTATATGTAACTCTGTTATTTTAAATTTTTATATGTGGCTTTTTAGTAAACATTGGAAATGTTACATTGAAAAGATTTGAAAAATTAAAAATATGTGGGTTTTTTTGGATTCTTAAAGCTACTGTTAAATTTCGATAGATTTGGCCCAAATTTAAAGATGTTTTCTCAACAGAGAATATGAATGCAATAGCCCCAATTTTATAAATTTCTGTTATTGTTTCACAAATACATCTAATATAATCATCGAGTATTGTATACCTTATATACTAACATAACATTGACCAAGCTAAACTGCTAAAAGTGCTTGTCTACAATTCATGAATTCAAAAATTAGAGATATTTGTAAAAAAAGGCAGACGTAAAAACCTTCACTGTAGCTATTAGGGTTATTATTTTATTAGAGGATGTGATTTCGATTTATAAAACCAAAATTCTACAGTATTTTTTTTAGTCAGATTTTTGTACACTGACACTGAGGATATTAAACAGATTTTAAATTTGAATCCGGAAACACATTTACACATACAGTATCTTTCTTATTTCAGAGTAGGAAACTTAGCATCACAACCTATGCTCCGGCAGAGATCTCATTCAAAGGATACAGATTCCTGATAACAATGAAGCCTACAAACGCCGGCATAATAGAATATATTCAAGAATTGAGGAATCATAATGTTAAGGCTATCGTTAAATTGTGCGAAGAGGGTTATGATGTAAAGAAGCTCAACGACAATGGAATTGTCGTACTCGACTTATCTTTTCCAGATGGAAGTCCTCCTCCAGAATTTATTATTGAAGAATGGTTTAAAGTTAGTAGTTGTTATATTATATTACATAACAAGTGTTGAAAGTGGTAGTTTTCAAATGAGAGGTATTTAGCACGCGGCGTTAGCCGAGTCCAGAAATCCTTCGAGTTTGAAAACGATACTTTGACACGACTCATGAATACGATTTTTGCTATGACCACTTAAAATATTCAGTTCAATTATTACATTTCATAATTTGTATATTTCAACACCGTGTTGAAAACATTTTTCAACACACGCGTTCAAATTTGGTTATCAATACGCGTCTGATATATTATACTTTCTAGCCCAGTTAACAGTGTGTTTTTTGTCAGTTTCGTAGGAAAATTTAGTTTACACATTTTTTTATTTAACACTTACAGCTACCATATATTTTGTATAACTCTTTTCCCTAAACATACACAGGAATGTTTATCGAAATTTAATTTTAATTATTATTAAATTATACACGTCAGTCTCGAATTGGTTATAATTTATGTCCTAAAATTTTAATTTTTTAAATGGCTCTTTAAGACACCTTCTTATAATAATTCTTCTTGACTAAAAATCTAAATAGAATTAAGAACATATTTAGAGAAATATTTTTTTTAAATTCATATAAGACAATAATATATTAAGAAATCATGATTCTTGAAACTAGATAGGTTAAATCTAAGATATCAGAGGCTCGATTCTGAAAACATATTCTTTTAAATTCGCTGTCTCTATTACTTTCGAGAAAATGACAAACTTATGAGATACTAAAAGAGTAACAATGACAAACAATCGCTACTTTGAGATTATGAGTTTCAGCCCAGGATAATTAATGAGCCCGGAGATGTTTAAGCCGGATGTTTATAAATTTCAATAGAATATCCAGTTTTGCCTATATACACTTTATTATAAAAACAAAAATTTTAATATTCTCTTGTTTAAAAAGAAATTGCGTTTTCAACGGATGTGTCTGTTAAAGATTGTGCATACATTAGAACGCTAAATTTCTTGTCATATCTGTAATGCCATATGTGAAAGCATAAGTAACCATTACATAGTCATAAGGTACCGTTCTCTTTCTTTGTCGAAGATAAGGGTTTGCTTGTAAAAAGTTATTTAGAAGCTCAAGTAAGTCATGTAAAATTAGGTCTATTAAAGTTATGATGAAATATGTACGATACTCTGGAAATTGAATAGTTAACAGCAACATTCGTATATAGTGTCTCCATATCAAATGTAACCAAAACGTCTTCTGATTTGTTTTTTTTACGAAATGTGTGGAGTTTTTTTTATTAGAATCTGTTTGTCTTATAAATGTATTAGAACATTTTGTAAGATATGATCTACCTAAACCAACAATCTAGAACATTAAACGTACAATGAAAAATTAGATCAAATAGATGATTCCCTTTCTAAACATATAGTTCAAAGAAGAATACTCAGCAATACAGAAGTTTTTCAGCATAGAAAATACATATCTACCAATACACGCCTAAATGCACCATCTAGTAAAAGATACATACTCTATAGGTTTCTGATTTCTGTTTATTTATAAAACTGAAAGCACAGAGAAAGCTGTAAGAGGTAATGACTATTTCACTCAATATATTAATAACAGGGGCGTACAGTCCATGGAAGCAAGGGGGGCAGTGCTTCCCCAAAAAAAAAATACAACAACTTCTAAAATGTAATTTTTGAAATAGGAAACCATTAATTTAATTTATATTAAAAATGCTAAAATATTATCTTAATTATCAAGCCCATAATAAATGCGGCCTTGACTCAGACCCAGCCACAATAGAATATCGAATAGAACCTATGCGGGCCGCTAGCATCTCTGCAGCCAAGTCCTGTATGCTTGATTTCCTGTGAATCGAGCCAGAGGTTATTGAACTTTCCACCGTCTGTTTGCAATTTTTGCATTTCAGTCGGGTGCTTTAAGTGGTGGCGGAAGCTATCGTTGGAGTAGGTTCTCTGTTTGAACGGCTATCCATGTGTTGTGTGACGCGTACGTCGCGTCGTGCTTGGTGCGATATGGAAGACAATAATACGGACGTGGATATGCAAATACCGTCAACTTCGGCTGTCGGTAATAACGTTGAAAATGTTGGAGAATTTAGTAAGAAGAGTGTGTGTGAATGTGTGGTGTGTGTCTTAATAATAAAGAGATTTTCAACATTAAACTTCGCTGATAAGCTTCAAATAATTTCCAAAGGAAAGGCAAAACCGCCTATGAAAAATTTAACCACAAAAATGAAAAACTGTATTAAACATTTTTATCCAGAAAAACAATACGAACGATTTAAATAGCTAACAGGGTGTGAAAATACAAGTAAATTATTTTGTTGGCCATGTTTACTTTTCGAAAATGAAAAAGGTCTCTGGAATAAAACTGATTTTTCCGATTTAAACAATTTCCATAAAGCTGTAAAAAGACACATTATGTCCAAAGCGCATCTACAGGCCGTCATAAAAGAAAAAATCTTCGGCAAAACCAGAATTGAACATGCCAATATGAACAATAGAGGAAATTTTCAAGATTTACTTAGTTTAATGACTAAATATGATGATTGCTTAAAAAATCATTTAGAGCAGTCTAGCGTTTTTCGCGAACGAATCGAATCCAGAATGATTTAATTTCCGCTGTTGCAGCCATTATTCTAAAAAGAATTAAGCAGGAGATTGGCCAGACGCGGTTCAGTGCTATTGTTCTGGACGAAACAACTGATATCACTAATTTTAGCCAATTATCTATAGTAATACGCTACGTTAAAACAGACGGAAGTATTCAAGAGCGATTTTAAGGTTTTAAGAATGTGTTCGAAAATCGTACAGCAGATGCATTATATACCGTAGTTTACAACGTTACTAAAGAAATTAATGGAGGGAAAAAATTAGTTGCTCAAAGCTATGAAGGAGCTGCAGTGATGGCAGGACAATTAGGGGGTCTGCAAGCTAAAGTTCGAGAAATTTTCCCAAGTGATGTTTTTGTCGATTGTTTTGCTCATAAATTAAATTTAGTTTTATCCCAATCCATCAATCACATTAAAGAGTGTAAAGTATTTTTCGTTACTTTAAGTGGCATGGCTGCTTTTTTTTCCAAGTCAACAAAACGTACACAAGCTTTGGACTCCATTGTTCACAAACGATTGCCCAAAGTAGCTCCTACCAGGTGGAACTATAATGGAAGACTTGTGTTAACAGTATCTGAAAATCGTGAATCACTGATTGAACTATTTGAGAATATAATTGAAAATAATGAAACGTGGTACTCAGAAGCAATAAATAGTTCGAGAGGGTTTTTGGACTGTTTGAAACAAGATTTTAATTTTAATTATTTGTTAAATCTATTTTCAGAAATATTTCCATTCTCGGACAATGTTTTTAATATATTACAAACTAAAACAAATGATATTGCTTTTTGTCTAAAAAAAGTGGATGATTTTATGTCCATGTAAGTCAAAAAAGAGATGACTTTGACCTATTTTGGGAGAAAACGATGACGTTAAATGTAGAGCCACAAGTCAAACGTATTCGAACAGACAAGGTGGAAGATGTTCAAACATCATACAGATGCCTCTTTTATGAAATAATCGAGCAAATTCAGCACCAAATAAACTATAGATTTAACGGTTTAAATGATTTTAAATTCCTCGAGCTCTGCAATTTTGATGCATTCAAAGGAAAAACTTTTCCAGAAGATGCGTTTAAATCTTTTCTTCATTATGGCCAGTTCTTCGACCGAGTGTTACTGCGATCTAAACTAAAAGTAATTTACGAAACTGATGACATTAGCACAAAAAATAACGCTAAGGAACTAATGCAATTTTTAAAAGACAAGGAGCTGGAAGATGGCTGCACCGAAGTGTCGAAATTTTGTGACTTAGTATTGACAATACCTGCCACAAGTTCATCAGTATAACGCAATTTTTCAACACTTAAACGTATAAAAAATTTCGTGAGAAATTTAACGAGGCAGGAGAGACTTTTGCATACATCGCTGTTGTCCATTGAAAATAAACTTCTCCAAAATATGTCGGAGCATCGACGTTTTTATAATGACGTCATTGACGAATTTGCAAAAAATGATCGAAGAATCGAATTACATTACAAATAGGTAAGTTTCTAAAAATTGCTTCCCTTTCTTAAAATTTCACCGCACGCCCCTGATTAATAAGGCAATGATATGAAATCTCATTCATACATGGCACTTCAGACAAGATTTTACGATTACTTTGGTAATCAAACATTCGATCAATTTTCAACATACATTAGTAGATTGAACACTGCTTGTGATCCCTTAAATATGTAATTCCTTTTCAAACAGAAAGAGTGAAATGTCTTGTTCTTGGGCTAAAGTATATGTAGGCAAAACTAGACGATCCATATCAACTAGCCTAAAGATTTCAAAAGGTGTATTAACACTAGTATTCCCTGGGAATGCTATAATTGTAAAAAAATAGGATTTTGGGGTCAGTTTCAAATTCTATTAACTACAAGTTAGAGAGTATACCGAAAGGTATAAATATCCAATAATTTTTAATAGCGATACATAACATGTGGATTACGTGTTCTAACACCCTAATGATGCGTAGTGCACTCGAAGGCGAAACGTCGGAAATATTCTGTAGTATATATTTTATATAAAGGCAGTTTTGCTTATTTTAATAAATATTTATCAAGAAAAGTGAGAAAATAATTGAAATATGTCTCGTGTTTTTTAAATCACAAATTGTGTAATAACATATCCTTAACACAATTCGTCAGCATAGTGTAAAACTATTATTTTTGTTTGTTTTCAACGTAGTAGTTTAATTTTAATTTATTATTGATTATATTTTGAAAAACAAATATAGACAAATTTTTTTCACAAAATTTCATAAATATAAATATATTACATCTATCAACAAAACAGTTTATTTATCAAAACATTCCTTTTCTGTAGTTCACGCTGCCGTCGTATTCCTTTGTTTATTATTTTATTACACGTTCAATTTTTTTTTTCGGTAATATGTTTTTTTTGCGTTTCTTTGTAGGGTGATCATTTTTTTCTAGTACTCCATTAGTTAATATGTTATATAGTGAATAAACACTGGGATAAAGAGAACGAAGAAAATTAACTATTTTTACACCTTGCCACATTTCTGTAAAAACTTATCAGTTCTTATATATTTTAATTTTGTTATGTGTTAAAGCAAATCTACAAAGACATAATATTAATAAATATTCTCTAACAGGAGAGTATAATTATTAGTTACTGTATTCTTTTTATTATGTGCACAACAATAATCCCAGAAAATATGTTTTTCTCTTGTTAAACGAATGTTTTGTAAATACATCATTTACCCACCTCTGCTTTATAATTTACGCATTACATGTCACGTCACATTTTTGGACTTTAAAATATGAGTTCAAAGTCATAATGTGAGCCAACGAAAACGATAAAGGTTCTGTTTACTTCAGTGCAAATGTCAATAATATATATTTACTACTTGTATAAGTTCATCAATTTTATCATAGAATGTGATGTGATTTATCAGGGACGGCGAACATATGGCAGGTATGCCTGGCCGTTCTTGGAGTAGTTACCGCCCGAGTGCAAAATTTATTTTGGCGCCCACTGTTTTAATTTTAAAAATTTTAGAAAACATACAAACATACTGTTTCAGTTTTTTTATTGAAAAAATTAAATGCTGTATTTGGAAAGCTAAACCAATTCAGGCCTATATCTTTGTCGTCATGTGTGCTGAAAACCGTGGAAAGAATTAGAGTGGAGGTGTGAAACACGCAGATTATCATCGAACTTTCAATTTGGTTTTAGAAAAGGGAAAGGTGTTACAGATTGTTTGGCTCATTTAATAACTGACATTCAAAATACGTACTCAAAAAATGACTACTTATCCGACATTACAACCGGCGCCTATAAAAGTGTTAACCTTAACATACTGATAAAAAACTAATCCAACTCAATTTGCCAGAGGCCTTCGTGTATAATTTAGTTAGACTTTTCAATAACCACAAGGTCTCTATTAGGATAGGCCCCAAGATTTTTGAATCCAGAACAGAATCAACTGTACTTCAATTTGCGAACGATTTTTGTATATACAGTAGTAAAAAAAAATTGAAGACTGTATAACACACCTCAACCATATTATGTCTTTATGTCATTCCTATTTCCCTGACAATAATTTTACCATTTTTTTTTAAGTATTTGGGGGTAATCTTGGATCAAAAATTGGCATGGAATAAACACATCAATTATGTTACTGAGAAGGCGGAGAGAAGTTTGAATATACTTAGAGTAGTGGTATCCAAATCATGGGGATCTGATCAGAAGACATCACTAATTTTTTATAAAGCTTTTATTAGATCGATACTTGATAATGGCTCGATATTCTACGGTTCTGCGACTAAATTGCGACTAAAAAAGTTGGCTGTGTGCAATTGATTTGCACTTAGACTTGTGTTGGGAGCAATACCATCTTTACCGGTTTAGGCTCTCTTAGCTTTTGAACCCTCTATATAAAAACCTCCCATTTCCCTCAAATATTGTTAATACTCCTATAAAGTGGTTCAACATCATTTGCTTCTTGTAAAAGTTAATGAATCATTTTTACCAATCACATTATTTTATTAAAAAATTACATATTTTCCAAGGAAAAAGACTCATGATATCTTCAGGAATAGGAGTAGAGAAATTTCCAATACTGGAGAAATTGTTTAAACATCCTGTATAATAGATACATAATTGCCATACATTCTTATTTATACATCAGACATTTGCAACAATGTTGACCTAATCTACACAGTCTCTTAACTCTTAAGGCCTAGTTTATTACTGGGTACAATTTTAGCAATCAAGTTATACTTTCATCAATATTGAACTTTAATACGACTTTTAATTTTAAATTTTCTGGTCCATCAGTTTAAAACATTGGTAAATTTCCTTTACCCGGAAGTTTCTTCGTTATCATCGTTTTATTAGGAATAGTGAAGTATGGCCCAATTTAGTTCAGTATATAGTAATTTAGTAACACATACTGTCTTTTCAAACATTTTTATTGGGCGCCATTTTGTTCCATCGTATTGGATTCCTACCAATATTTTACGAGTTTTTACCCATGCCACACTTCATTTTTGAGCATAATTTAAAATAAATTCAATAAGTAGTTTTACATCGACACCCACCGCCATTTTGTTACGCCGTGCTGAATTCGTACCAGTTTATCCCTATATAATATATAATTTTTCCGCAAAATTTACAGTCCATTGAATAAGGTTCTTTACGTTGAATTTTTAAAAATTTTATTTGGCTGCCATTTTGTTTCACCTCAACTTTACCAGGTTATCTAAATATCACCCTTAATGCTTGCACAAAATTTGAAATTAATCTAATAAGGAGTTTTTTCAGGCCGTTTTTTAAATATTTTATTAGGCCATTTTGTTTTGCTACCTTAAATTTATACCAAAACGTTACCTGTTCATTCATGTAATGCATGCTGTGTGTGCAAAATTTGAGGTAAATTGATAATTCGTTTTTTTAGTAATATTTTTTTTACCATTTCACTAGGCCCTGTTCTGGCATACTGGATAAATATTACCAGGTTATCCCCATATGACCCGTAATTTTTGACTAAAATTTGAAGTCAATATGATAAGTAGATTTTAAGCTATACCGCGAACTGACAGGCATACGGAAATGATAAAACATTTGGCATCTAGGGACGCTAAAATGTGAAGATATGTAAAACCATAGAGGGTGATTTTTTTATAGTCGATTATAACCATTTTATTTGGCTGCCATTTTGTTTCGCCATCTTGAATTAATACAAGTTTTGCTAGTTAATCTCTATACCAAAATTAGTTATGGCACCCAACTTGAAATCACTTCATTAGATAGTTTTTGAGGCTGAATTTTTATTAAATTTTACCAGTTGATTCCTAGATAATATTTTGATATGTAGTTTTTTAATAATAATTTTTTTAACCTTGCACTATTAAATTTTACCAGTTGATTCCTAGATAATATTTTGATATGTAGTTTTTTAATAATAATTTTTTTAACCTTGCACTAGGCCGCCATTTTGTTTTGTCATATTGGATTTTGACCAAAATGTTACCAGGTTAATTTTTGACCAAAATTTTAAGTCAATAAGATAAATAGGTTTTAAGCTATGCCGCGAACAGGCAGACTGAGACATAAACAGACAAGCAGACAGACCGACGGAATTAAGAAAACATGTTTTTCGGCATCTAGGAACCCTGAAACGTAGAGATCTGAAAAAATCTCGGATGATGATATTTTCACGATTACCATACTTTCCTTTTACGAGGGAAATAAAAATATATCGAATGAATAGACTTACATTTTCTAAATAAACTGAAAAAAAAATACTTCAGTCAAAGAAATCCACAAGTTTTCTGAAAGATATTTTTTACAGTTTTTGATTGTTTTAGGTTCTTAAGAATACCGTAGAAAGAGATCCAAATGCGTGTGTAGCAGTTCACTGCGTCTCTGGACTTGGCAGAGCACCAGTTATGGTTGCCTTGGCACTAATAGAACTAGGCCTTAAGTATGAAGAAGCGGTAGAAATGATTCGGGAGAAAAGAAGAGGTGCTATTAACACCAAACAGTTAGAATTTTTACAAAAATATAAAAGAAGACATAGGCTCGTTAATGGGCATAAGAAGACTTGCATTTTACAGTAAACTCATTAGTGAAGACAAAGACATTTAGATCAAATATTGAACATTCATGATCTAGTATTAAGAATTATTTTCTTGTATATATTTTTATCTTTTTTTTAGAGCAGTTAATTAAGTTTTGTTTCTCTTATATATTTTTTTAAATATATCTTTAGTGAGAAAATTGAGAGTAAAACTCTGGACACATGTTTCCACCTAGTTCAGAATTAACAACCGCGAGCCGCAGGTGAAAAAAGGTAAAATGTTGGATGCTCAAATTCGTTATATAACATTTTTTTTATATACAGATATTTTTTTCTGTATTTTTTTCTTAGAATAACGTAATACAATATTCGTTTACAAAAAAATTGTTCATTTTTGTTTATGTTTATATCAGTTTTTGCTGTAAGTTTCTAAGTTTTTCTCAGCGTATAAAAGGTTTTTTTAAGTGTCTAATTATCGTTAATCGTTTTACGTAAAATCGTTATAAACTATTTACTCTTGAAGTACGGTTGGTGTCATCTAATCGCCATTTAATTTAAGCCTGTTTATTTGGGATTGTTTTTAGGAAATATCTTGTAAACAGTAAGAAATTAGGTTCTAAACTGGCGAATTTTTTTTTATCAGAATAAAAAGAAAATATAAAAGTTATTTGGGTTCCTTAAGATAATAATATTACTGCAAAGATTTTATTTATTAAAGTAACTAAAAATGGTATTATATCTTATAAGTATAGGAACCTATCTGTGGCAACGTATGTTCACAAGAAATTTCTTTACAACATTAACTGTTTATGTCAATTTAGCCTTATCGGTTCTTTCGTGCTTTGTAAATAAACTCCTTTTTGACAATCTACATGTTTAAACCACAAAGCAATTTGAGGTTCCGCCAGCAACTAACATTTGAACTTTCTGCATATTTTTCTTTAATTGAGGATCTCTACCCACAGACGTGTTATCACTACTTACTTTTTATTTTGACTATAATTTTCACATGAAATATTAAATGACATATTAAATGCGCTGCTGCATGCTGGCGGAAAGCCAACGCAAATTAATCGCCTATGTGGAAAAATAATCTCAAATTTATTTTCAAATAATTATGCCATTCTGTTATTTTATTCATTTGTACTTAACGAACCTCAAAGCTAAATCGGGAAATAACTATTAAGATTAATTTTAGCCCTACTACTCGAAGATTTTTTATTTGGGTTCAATTGTTTTTATTACTTTTTAGTAGAGTGCACTTCGCACGCTATCTTTCAGCCCGTAGGCACTTTAGGGCTAAAAAGGTTTGTCAATGGTTTTTTGTAGGTGTCCTATAGTTACTAACCCCGTTTGTCTTTAAAAATCGTCGGGTCCGTAACGGCGCAAATTAAAATTTTCTAGTTAAACGCGTCTTAAGATGAATGGAGCATTCAGTAAAAATTGATATGTTTCTATACAAATTATATTTTTTATAAATTTATGAAAATTAGGATAGGCCCTTACGGGCTCCTAAAACACAAAAATGCGTTTTTCTCAGTTCGACTGGCGCTGAATTTTAATTATTTTTTAAAGATATTTATGTGCACACCACGATATCTTGAAAAATATTGACAATACGAAAAAAATCATTCTTGACGAAAATACTGGGCCGAGTTTTCTCTGTTTGATCGAGGTTTGCGTGTATTTTTAAAATAAACAGTAAATTAAATAATTAATTATATGTGCCCAAATATCAATATTTCAAAATCCCAATCAAAGTTCCGTCGATTCGGAACACGCTGCAGAGGCGGAGACACTTATGAACAGTTGAGATTGTAAATCGAGTCACTCCTTTATGCGAATTTAACGAGTGTTTCGCGAACTGCCGAACGCACAATTCCATGTTTATAAAAGTCTATTTGCTAGAATTTATATGAAGCTATACTCCGATTTAGGAAACGAGTGAAAATAAATTATTCATATATGTAGAAAAAGGTAGGTTTATGTATACATTGTAAATAATAAACAGATATTAAAACATTCTCTAATTAATCACTGTAATCAATATTTTCCTCTTCTCCATGTACCTACATGAGTGGTGGCTCGCCAGGGGACGAGGGTGAAGCGCCGTTTCACCTACATTTTCCAATCAATTTACTTAAAAATAAAAATATTTTTAAAATATTAAGCATTTTATAATCTATATTTTTATTATAAAAATGCAGTATGTTTTGTATAAATTTACATTATTTACTTTATCCATTATTTTCTATCAAAACTAGTGCGTTATATATTCAAAAAATAATAATGACTTAAAAACGTAGCGCGCTTAACACCTTTTCATAAGAACGACTCGTTGAGCAGCAGCACGCCGGCTTTTGCGCTTAGATTTGTGTACGGCAGTTGCTATGGCAACGCAATGATGACTATCCGTTAGACAAATAGAGATGGGAGCCACATAAACTGCTGCAGGCTGCAGGCGCTTGTTATAAGATTAATGTAAATTAGTGCGCTCGGATCATCGGAGGTACAGAACTGTTTTTTAAGAACAAAAAAATATATTTAAAATCTTATAAATTCATATTATTTCCCCTAAGTATTAAAAAACGCTCCAAATGAATAATTAACATCATAAAAAGGTTAAAAAATAGCTATTTTAGGTGTGGCACCCGTAAAATTTTCGCCTGCGGCACTGTCCACCAAGCCACCTGCTACCTGCGCTTCACCCGTTCTTATATCCACGAGCCGCACTGACCTACATTAACTAAATTTTCCTGGGCCTTCTTGCACGTCTTTAGACAAGCATAACTTAATAACACAATCTAAAAAATGCCAAAATTTAGAAAAATAACCATATTATACTAAAAAACAATACCTACCTTTTTTACACTTTTTCACACAAATGACATGAATGGTGTCATTATTGATACTTTGGCATCATCTCCCGGAAAAGTAAGTCGAGGAAATTTTCATTGCAATGTCCAAGAACATTCTTGAAATTCTGTCAAAATTTCAAAACAATAATTAAATTTTGTTGTTAAAGCCGACTTTCCCGAAAACTCTAAAAGTTAAAATTCTAGAAACTTTTCAGACGTTTCCATATATTTTTAAGTTAAAAGTAAGAATTTTAATTTGCTAAATCGATGTTGGATTAGCTTGTAGCGATATATATAAGTAGAATATATACAGTGTTCTAAAAGGAGAAAATAAAATATATCTATTGGTTTTTTTACTGTTTTTTACTGAAAACATAATAATTGATTACCTAGTACTTAGTAGAGAACAATATAATTTTAGCTTTTATAACTAAAAGTAGCAGAACAGCTTGCTTTGAGCAAAACACAAGGCCCCACGCTTCTGCTCAAAAAACCTAACAATTCTTGAAACACCATAAAACTGTATCGCATATTCGAGAAAAGAAAAAAGATCATTCTGTTATATATAGGCTGTGTTTAACATCATGAACAGTGAAGATGTTGAAGTATTGGGAGCAAATCTGGTCGCGGCTAGTGACATTTTCCTCTAGATTTAATGCAACTCTTGTTTTTTCTAGTCCTCGTAAAACCATAGAGAAACAAACATTTTTATTTTGCCTATGGCCAAAACGCTTAACTGAACCCCGAAAATGGCGCAAGGAATGTAATGGCAGTTACACTGAATAAAAAATATATCGGTCGATATTCAATATACCCATATTTTTCTTGCGATGTACCGCATCTATAGATAGTTTTGATATATCAAAGGATTGATATATGGATATATTTTTTTAAATGGCCATTTCCAGTTACGACTGGCCGCGTAATCAAGTATGGAAACAGCCCAGTCCAAGCTTATATATGGACAATACGAACGCCCACTCTGTTCGCTCGGGGAAAATAGGAAGCGAACGAAAATGCCAGCGACTTTATTTCATTTAGGTACATAAGAAGCTTCAAGCATTAACGCCGGTAATCCAACGGTAAGACGGCGAATTTTGTTATAAAATAACATACTCAGAGAATTATTTAAATATTTGGTTTACTGTTTTTCCTAAAAATATACACAACCTCTATTAAAAAGAAAAAATTTTGCTCTACATTTTATTAAAAATAAGTTTTTTTCGTATCACTAACATATTCGAAGATATTGTGGTGTGAACACAAAAAACTTTAAAAATAATTAAAATTCAGCGCCAGTCGAACTGAGAAAAACGCATTTTTGTGTTTTAGAAGTCCATAAGGACCCATGTTAAACATAATTTTCATAAATGTATAAAAAATATAATGTGTATAGAAAATATTGCCAGTTTTTACTGAATGCTGCGCAATTAATTAATATGATACGCTTAACTAGAAAATTTTAATTTGCGCCCTTACGGACCCGACGATTTTTTGACGACAAACGGGATTAGTAACTATACAAAAATCCAATATCAAACCTTTTTAGCCCTAAAGTGCCTACGGGCTCAAGAAATAGGCGTCACAGACGACCGCGTGCACTCTACTATTTGCTTTTATGAAGTCGGTTAAGAATATTAACGATATGCCAATTGAAAGTGTTTAAAGGGAAATAACAGGATCTGATCGGTTTGATTATTTCTATTTTCATTAGTTTTGTAATTTTAGTTCTATCTTGTTGAGTTAGTTTTTGTATGATTATATTATGAGGAGTTGATTCTGTTCCTTTCTATTTAAAGCTTTGACAGTTGAAAGATACTCTTCAAAAAATATTTACAAAGTTGACAATGAAGTGATTTGTAAATGTGCACACCGTCAAATCTTGGGATGGGGGCATTCAAGGTAAATTACATTCAGATATATAAGAAAGTGACCACCTGACTCCTATTAATATAATAATATAATTTTCATACTACATACATACTCACTACTGCAATCACTATCACTATGGCTATTATTATCATCTACATTAATAATTAACTTATATTTTATTAGAAATATGATTATAAGACTGTTCTATTTTTTGTACGTGTGAAACACAATTTGGAATTTTTAATACCTCACTTTAGATAAGATTTAATATACTGACAATTAAAGTAGTTGAAATATTATTCCGATGAATTCAGAATTTTTTTATATTAAAACACTTTACCATTTTAATTAATTGCTTTCTTATAATTTATTGATTTTTGGCTTTTATGCCTTTCCAGCATGAGACTTTATTTAACTGCCTTTTATGATAACAAGCGTTGTCCATTACAATAACGATATTTGGGGGATATTGGGAATCAACTTACGTTTGAATCAATCTTCGAATAATTCTGACGTTGTAACCTCAAGATATTCAACACAAGAATCGTTAGATTCTGCTTGCAAAATAGTAACTCTCTTGTCTCTGTTTCATGGAGCTTTCGTTTCAAATTTATCGCTGGACTCAATCCAACTTTTTAAGGGAGCATCGTGAGTGTCATACCAACTATCCAACTAAATAATTGGGCCTATTTTGATTTCCGTACACTTTACTTTTGGCTAAGAAATCCAGACGCCATTCCTGAAGCCTCCTGGTTTCCATTATAATTTGTTTTTTATTGATTTTTTAAAATTTAAAACAAATTCGCTTCCAGTTTCATATTTTTCAAGTTTCTAGTAAATTATTTAATGTGGGCTCATTTTGTTCTTCGTAAAGCTCGCAAATTTTGCGCCGTATTACTTCTTCATTACCTCGATCTAACTTTGAAAAGTTACTGCTATGATTTCTTATTTTTCTCTCTACAATAGGATTGTTCTCAATTTTCCAAATATTGATTCTAATACTTTCCTCTAAATAGAGACCACTAAAACTTTTGGTTTTTTGATAACTCCGCGTTCGGTAACGGTTAAATAAACGTTGGTTATAACTTCTTTGGCACCCACAGACAAATATTTTCAATTTTTATAATGGGAAGAAACATCTGGAAAATCTGAAAGAGAAACGTTTCGTTCATACTATAGGCGCCACATATTTGCTATTCGTAAGTTATTTTAACACAAGTGATTCGCACGAATGATTACAGATCTCACTAAAGCTTAATATAGTTTAAGTACCTACCATGATAAGTACGGCCCATACCTGTTTGCAATTTACAATAGGTCCACAATGCCCTTTAAAACCTATCTTACTTGAAAGCAGAAAGTCACTTTCTTATACCTCTGAATCACTTTTAAACCCAGACATATGATGACATAATTTAAGAAATCGTGGTTCTTGAGTTTAGACGGTATCAAATTGGAATTACTTTCCGACGTTTCGCCTGCGATGCTTCTTCAGGGATCTTCACTAAAGAAGATAAAAACACTGAATGAGTCTCTATCCAAATTTTCAGGGTGCATGATGAATTCAATATCTCATTTTGATTGCAAAGGAATTACACCTTGTTGTGACCTTGAGTATTGTCGAATCTTTTTATTTGTATTTAAGATTGTGTGAATGTTAGAAGTTACCTGTAAAAATTTACCAAAAAAAACGTCCAAAAAGTAAAAAAATTAAGTTTCAGCATATAATATATAAATTACGGCAATACATTTTGGGCCCCAGGTATATATATTTATTACACATAAAAGCGTGGGGCGCCGGTATTAAAGGATAACGCAAATAGTAAGATGATGATGACCTTACGTATTTTTAACGCTTGTATTAACTCCACTTATATAACTATGCATGTAAACAAATCTAGGATGTCGATTTTAACTTACTTCTAATTGTATCCATTTAAAATTTTGTGTATGTAATTCGGGTGACAATAAAATAATTTGGTCCCATTGAGCTGATCAGATCAGTACCAGATGGTATGGGTCTATTTTAACGTAGGTACTTGTAATTATCTTATCGATTTCAATTTTTACTTCCCTCATAAAAGAGAAGTAGTCTAATCGTGAAAAGATGACCCTCCGAGATTTTTTCAGATCTGCACGTTACAGGGTCCCTAGATGATGAAAAGCATCTGTCTGTCTGTCTGGCTGTCGGTCTGTCTGTTCGCGGCATAGCTAAAAAACTACTTACCCGATTGACTTCAAATTTTGGTAAAAAATTAAGGGTCATATGGGGATGACGTGGTATCATTCTGGTAAAAATCCAATTTAGCAAAAAAAATGGCGGACTAGTGAAATGTTAAAAAAAATATTACTAAGAAACTGCTTGTCTAATTTATCTCAAATTTTGCGTCCCCTAGATACCAAAAAATATGTTTTATCAAGTCCTTCGGTCCGTCTGTCGGTTTGTCTATCTGTCTGTCTGTCAGTTCACGGCATAGCTTAAAAACTACTCATCAGATTGACTTCAAATTTTAGTCAAAAATTAAAGCTCATATGGGGATGACATGGTAATATTTTGGTTAAAATCCAATATGCCGGAACAAGATGGCAGCCTAGTGAAACGTTAAAAAAATTATTACTTAAAAAACCAATTACCCACTTTATCTCAAATTTTGTACAAAAATCAAGTATTATGTAAGAATCAACTGATAAAATTTTGGTACGAGTCCAAGATGGCGGAACAAAATGACGATTTAATAAAATATTTAAAATTTGAAAAAACAACTTAATGAACTGACTTCAAATTGTGTGCCATAAATGTGGTAATAATGGCGGAACAAAATGGCGGCCAAATACAATTCCTGTAATCTGACAAAATCACCGTCTCAAAGTACGAAAACAAAATTGCGGCTTAATAAAATATTTAGAAATTCAGTCTGAAAAACTACTTAATGAACTGATTTCAAATTGTGTGCCATAACTAATTGTAGTATAGAGATGAACTAGTAAAACTGTGGTACTAATTCAAGATAGCGGAACAAAGGGGCGGTCAAATAAAATTTTGTTAATATGAAAAAATCACCCTAGCAGGTTTTACATATCTTCGCGTTTTAGCGTCCTAGATGCCAAAAAAATATGTTTTATCAATTCCGTCGGTCCACCTGCCGCTTTGTCTGTCTGTCTGTCAGTCCGCAGCATAGCTTAAAAACTACTAATAACATCGAGTTTTTTTGATTTTAGTAAAAAGTTAATGCTCATATTGAAATGAACTGGTAATATTTTGGTACATAAGAATGAATTTGTAACATTCTGATAGTAAAACAAAATAGTGGCCTAATATTTAAAAAAGCAGTCTGAAAAAAAACTACTTATTAGAGTAATACCAAATTGTGTGTCAGTATTAAGTGTGATATAAAGAAAATCTGGTAAAGTTGTGTTACGAATTCAGGATAGTGGGACAAAATGGCAACCAAGTAACATGTTAAAAAAATTTTAAAAAAATCTTCTTATTGAATTGACTATAAATTCTGGAAAAGAATTAAATATGATATAAGATAAACTGGTGCGAATTCAACGTGACGTAACAAAATGTCAATGTAAAAACTACTTATTGAATTCATTATAAACTATGTCCAAAATCAAATATAGCATAGGTAGAAATTGGTAAAATATTGGTCAAGATCCAATATATTGGAACAAAATGGCGTCCAATAAAAATGTTTGAAAAGATGGACTATATGTGTTCCTACATAACTACGTATTGAACTAAATTGATTCACACTTCACTATTCATAATAAAAGGAAATATTCATAATGAGGGAAGTTCCGAGTAAAGGACTTATACCGATTTTTACAAGTGTATGTAATTCGGCTGACAATACAATAATTTGGTACCCTCTAGTTGTTCTTATCAGATCGATAGTACCAAATGGTACCGCTGGTAGTACCAGCTAGTAAACTCCTCGAATTTGGGTTCATTTGGTTTTGTTTTGAAGAGTCCAATATATAATAGAATGGACCAAATGGTGCCGATGATACCAACTAATATATCATCCGAGTTTGGGCTCGTTTGGTATCTTTTGTCTAATACATTATCAGTAGTTTGTTAAATATATTTTAAGACTAGAAAGTAAAAACTAAATTATAGATTTAAAAAAAACTGAAAACCACGCTTTGTCACTAGAAAATACAAAATAATGTAACTTACTTAAAATATTTAGTTACGATATATGCATTTTACGCTTAAAACTTCAGTAACTATGCCAAAAAGCATGGGGCGCTTGTTGATTCATTCTCTTTGACATTCTTATTCGACACTAAATTGAGGAACTTTATCCTAATCTAACAAACCTCGTATCTCTTATGGTTTTTGAGATGGCAGTGCTATCCCTTCGAATTTGTAAGACCCTGTATGTGACCCAAACTGTATTGTAATAAATGAATATATCTGTGCTTACATTTTGATTTTTACTTTCTAGTTCATTTTATAAAAAAAAAACAGTTTTTAAGTGTTTCAATATAATACGTATTTTATTTTTTTTATTCCTGTAAATACCAAAAATTCATAATTCTCTTAGAGCATGTTATCGATTTTCAGTCAAAGTTACAGAAATGAGAAACTTCGTGTGCTATTTTAGCGGAGCCGTTTTGAAAAATTCACAATTTTGCACTTACTTAAGCTCCCCAATGTTCTGTCATAATATCTGCGCAAATGTCAAAATATGTTTTCTAAGTTAACGCCCCCCTTTTTGAGGTTTTAAATTTTGAGTGTATAATTTGCATTTTTAAATACTCCTAGATATCGGTTTTTAATGGAATCGTACCACCAATAACAATGTCTGTCTGTCTGTGATTTCAAATTTTGGTCAATGGCTATATGGGTATGTCATGGTAACATGTTGGTAAAAATGCAATATAGCGATACAAAATGGCGGCCTAGTGAAAATTGTTATTAAAAAAAACTGCTTATCCAATTTGTCTCAAATTTTGCACAAAAATTAAGTATTATGTTAGATTCAACTGGTAAAATTTTGGTACAAATCCAAGATGGCGGCTCATTATAGTATTTAAAAATTTACCCTGAAAAAACTACTTAATGGATTGATTTCAAATTGTGAGCCATGACTAATCATGTTATGTGGATCAACTAGTAAAATTATGGTATTAATTCAAAATGGCGGCCAAATAAATTGTTTGTAATCGTGAAAAAAAATCACCCTCTCAGGTTCTACGTATCTTTACGTTTTAGTGCCTCCAGATGCCAAAAAATATATTTTATCAATTCGGTCGGTCGGTCAAAAAATAAGAGCGATATGGGGATGACATGGTAGTATTTTGGTAACAATCCAATATGCCTGAACAACATGACGGCCTAGTGAAACGTTAAAAAAAAGCATCACTAAAAAACCAGTTATCCAATTTACCTCCAATTTTGCACAAGAATCAAGGGTTAAATAGGAATGAACTGGTAACATTTTGGTATGAATCCAAGATACCAAAACACAACATGAAAAAACTACTTATTAAATTAATTTCAAATTTTGTGTAAGCATTAAGTGTAATATAGATATAAACTGGTAAAATTGTGATACGTAAACAATCTTATTTAAATGACTTGACATTTTGTAGAAAAAATATGAAGGATAATGGGATAAACTTGTGCGAATTCAACATGTACAAAAGTACTTATTCAATTTATTTTAAATTATGCAAAATTAAATGTGGCATAGGTAGAAAAAAAATATTGGTAGGAAGTCAATATATTGGAAGAAAATGGCTCCCAATAAAATATTTGAAAAGACAGTGTATATGTGTTACTAAATGACTATGTACTTAACTAAAAGTGAAAAATTATAACGAGGGAAGTACCGGGTAAAGGAAATTTACTGATTTTTTATATATTGTATTGTCACGTGAAATGTTCAGGCACGCTAAATTTGATGTTAATCGATTATAAGGATATATTCATTAAAATAGTTGAACCCGACAAACAAACAAGCTCCTATAAAATAAAGAGAAGTGAAGGTAATAAAACCATGGTAAAAACATATTTTAGTTTAAAGGGCAGCTATTTCTGTTTTTGCCATAACCCTTGCCAGTTGCCACGGCCTTAATTGAACATAAAATCTTTATTTAGTTTGTTTAGTTGTACATTTAACTCCAAAACTGAAAAAAGTAAATGAATCCATGTATTTATTATATTTTTAGCAAATTTTTAATTATTTTGGCAAAATTACACATTGCCATAATTACATCCATTTGTAATCATTACTGCCCAGCTCTGAAAAATTATATTATAATATAATTTATATATATAACATTTATTTATAAATATATATAGCTCGAAAACTAGTCAATTTCGTTATACATAAAAATGATTCAAATTTTAAGTAGATTATAAAAATTGAGTAAAACATAAACTGCTCCTCATACAAAAATGTGAATTTGGTTTATGTTTTGTAACGCACGCTGTATAATATATAATGCTATATATTTAACATCTTCAAGTTAATTTCTACAAGTTTTGTATGAATACATTTGTTTATTGAAAGCTAAATAAAGAAATTAAAAAGGGTGGTTCTTTTGAAATGGTCACCCGGTACATGCAGTATAATTGCTACAGTTCCATTAGAAAACAGATATTTTGTGTGAATGAAGATGTTGCACTTCTTACAATATCTTGCCTAACATTCCCAGTATAAAACCTATGTGGCAAAATTTCAAGCTTCATTGTTTCTGAAACAGCGTAATAGCTGATATAATCTCTTAACAATTAAGGTGCATCATTATTTTACCAATGTCGTTTTCAAAATATGTGTCCAGTGCTTTTATTGGATTATTTTTTATACACCATATAATATGTGTAAGTAAATCCAATTAATACATTTCCGTCATCTAAATCCAAAACGCGACATGTCACAATTTAGGGCCAAAATAATTAATAATTGATGGCTAAAAATGAAAGATGTAATTTATTGTCTCATTTTAGGTGTAAAAGTATATAAACATATTTCTGCAAGACTTTCGTTTTTGAGATAGATTTTTATTTTTTTACATTTTTTTATAAACCTCCTTCATTTCTAGAGATAAATCATTCAAATTTGATACGTAATATTCTGTAAGCAATGTCTACGAAATAAGTTTTTTCGATATTTTGTACCGTTTAGAAATTATTTGGCAAAATGTGTATTCACGTCTATCTAATATCAAGGTTATAATGCATGAACATTACAATTTTTATTTCACCACTTTTCCCATGTTCCATATACCTTTACCATGCATGAATATATATTTTGCTAAAAAAGTTCTAATTGGTGTAAAATATCGAACAATTTAAGAAACCAACAAGTTATACAACATACTGAGAAATTTGATTTTATTGTCAAAATGACCAGTGCCGTCCCATTAAACCGGGGGGAGGAACTAAAAGAGGTCAGAATATATAAAAAGTACCACTTATTTTCTAAAATATGTTATAGCCATTTCGTAGACATTACTCACAGCATTCCAAATTTTAGAGATATATTTCTAGAATTGTACGAGGTCGATGAAAAAAACTGAAAAAAAAATAAAACTTTAACACTGTATATCAAAAAGGAAAATTTTGTAGACACATGTTTATATAAAGTTTTAATATTAGAATTGGGCAAAGAAGTATATTCTGCATTTTTAGTTATCAATTGACAACACCGTCTATACATATGATTTTTAAAATGAGAACTAAAAATGACATTTTTAAAATTAAAATTATTTTCTCGGAACTTTGTCAGGAATTGGTTAAAAGCCGCAATAAGGATATGAAGCAGACCCGAAAAAATAATAAAATATGTATTTAAAATTAAATTGTCTTAATGGCATTAGATACGCAATTTTTCAGTTGAAAGTAGACACGAAAAGATTTAATTATTTACTTTATTCTTTTCAAATCAGTTTTTCTCGAGAACGGTGTATCCTATCGAATTCAACTAACCTTTCTATTTTAGAAAACCCTACATTTTTATAATTTGAAATTGAAAATTGACAAAATGTACGAAGAAAAAAGTTATGGCGATTTTCCCTCTCCCCCTCTTATTTGACACGCCCCTGATATATATATATATATATATATATATATATATATCGACGCATATATATATATATATATATAATACACCATATATATATATATATTATATATATATATAATATATATATATAGAAGAATTTGGGGAAACAGTCTTCAGAGGGACTCATTCTCGGGGTTGTAGCCTCTTTACGAGGCAATTTTCGATACATGTTTATATGACATTTTAGTCTTCCCTATTTCACACTATTTACACTCATGTATGACACTACTAATAATAATAAAATTAAATATTAGTGGGATTTAGAAATTTTTACAAGATATATTAAAGTAAAAATGTAAAGAGATCCAAAAAATTAATGGTGTTTATTAAACCAAATTTAATAACTTCAATTTTAGTCAAACTAGATAAAACATTAGTTTATTGTGTTCGTGTGTGAACCACCACTGCAAATGCAAGATCGAGCTATTTTTATTATTTCGGTGGTGGTTAGACCCAATCAAAGAACGATTAACTAGATAACGGATGTCCGGCAAACTGTCGCGAAACTGTGCTCAGCTTTCTTAATAAAAACTTCATCTGAATACAATGAAATGAGCCTGGCGTAGCTAGGGAACGAGAGGCAGAAGGGTACCTATTAAAAATATGCTTTATAGTACAAACACGACGTAAAATTATAAAACAACTTAAAGTTACTTATGGTTTCCTTAAAAATTCATCAGTCCGCACCACGGTTTGGAAGTCCGAAATTAGACAAACCAATAACATGTCAAATTACGATTCAGTATCGCCAAGCAATCACACAAGTTATTATATTAGATATGAAACGTATTTTTAATTTGCCGCATGTTTTTACCAGAGCATTATTGTATATACCCTACCCCGGTGGCGAAATGTTCCGAACACCTATGCTAGAATTTACACTCCGTGAACAGTATAGTTAAATCTCTGCCACCCAGAATTTTTTTCTGACTCGCCAGTAGCCTGTACGTAGACCGCAAAAGTTACCAGATATCCAGCCCTTGGATTTATTGTTTAGGGATGTTTAAGGAACTTAGTTTATGAGGTAGAAATAAGGAACCTGGATCACCTCATTATAAAAAAATGATACCTGCGAAATTTTGCGACCAAGAGGTTCGGTTGGGCCTAATCACTAGCACGGTTCGAACTTAATAAATAACTATTTTGTTGTTTATAGTATGATTAAAATTAAAAGTAATACATTTATATTAATAAATATAGTTGATCTCAGAACATTTTGATTTCAGCATAGCTTCTAAAAAAGTTTTAAATTCCACTCTTATTTAACTTTGTTAGTGTGAAAAACGGAGTTTTTTATGCATATTTAAATCATTTATTTTAAAGGCTAGAGTAAGAAAAAGTCTATTTTTTACCTCTACCTTATTCTGTTTCAGTTTTTGTAATCCTGTAGCCTATTATATTGATTAATTGAACAATTTTTATCATGGAAATACTTTAAGAGAAAAAAATAAAAAATGGCATAAACTCAACATTCACAGGACTTTGGTTAATGGCATATAAAGCCAAGAGTATTCCATATTACACTCTTTATCACCGCTTAAAATATCTAAATTGATCCATCAAACACCCTGTACCAGATCAATCTATAGTCTATAATCATGATTTTGTGCCGATTTTGTCAATCACCTACAAAAACGTTTAGTAAAGCACAGTCTGCACAGAACAAGTTTGTCAAATCACTTCCACATAAACAAATATCGCTTACCATGTCATAACCTAAAGTACACGAAGACCATCCTAGTAGTGAACTGGCTATTAAGTTTATCAGATTCTTAGTTTATTTAAGTTTCCAGCTAAAAGGATCTTCTTCTTCAGCTTATATCTATCCACTGCTCGATTTAGACCTCCGCTACTGAATATTACTGTTTACCAGACGTCCTACTTCCCTTTTTGTTTTTCTAGGTTTCCACACCGATATTTTGTGTACAATCTCTCCCGAGTCATTCCCACCGTGTCTCGAGAAAGTTTGTATTAAAATTAAGGGTTGCAATATGTTGAATACATCTGCACATTTTGTTGTCCCTTACACTAACGCCTAGCACGACGTTTCATTGTCCTTTATACAACTCTCAACTTTGTAGCGCTTTTTGTTGATAGAGTAGCCATATCTAAACCATAAGTTATTTCTGGAAAAACACACTAGTTATATAACCCAGATTTTAATTAATTAGTATCTTCAAGGACGACTCACAATTTTCCAAACGCATCCCAGTTCAATTTTATTCTTCTGGCAGTCCCTGCAGTATGATCCTCCTTTCTTCTCATTTCCTAGCCTAATTTGATGACCAAGATTGATATTCTCATGAACGTTTTCTAGAACTTATTGGGGAATGAAGATACCAAGTTCGTCTGGATTTAAAATTTTTGGAAAAGTTCATATTTAAGCTGTTCTTGATACCATATTTCGTCTAACCCCTCTACATCGGTACTTATAAGGACAATCTCAAGTAATTCAGGAAAACTCTATCAATATCGACGATTTTTCTTCCCAATCCAGACCTTTGAAAACATCTACAAAGCTAGAGTAAACAACTTAGGAGGTAACCTATCTATATGATCAATGATGCTGAAACCGGAAACCCGCTTGTTCCAGAGATTGATAAAAGTCTAGTTTCTTTCATGAGGTGATTTGTCAGTATCTTGGTGACCAACTTTCAGTGAGGCTTCGGGCTATGGTATGCTATCTCTAATAAGTACAGTCCATGACGATGGATTTTGATCTTTTGCTACGTTCTAAACACATACATGGGTGCCGCAGGGATGAGTTCCTGGAGAATCGGTAAATTTGCTTTACCTGGAACTTTCCTCGATATGTATTGTCTTTTATTACAAATAGTGATATATGACTATTTAAATCTGCACATAGTCATTAAGTAATACATATATAAACTGTGTTTTCGTTAAATTTGTAGATAAAAGGAAGGATTCAGGAGGGGAATTTTCAATTAAGTTCCTTTACAGATAGACAGAAACACAATAAACATGTAACCCCTAAATGACTATATGCGAAACTAAACATGATCATACTTTACTATTATTAATAAAAAAAAGATTAATAACCTAAGGGAAGATCCGGGTGAAGGAAATATATAATTTTTTTAAAATTGTTTTTATTATACCGCCATTTTGTCCTATCATAGTGGATCCGTACCAATATTTTACCAGTTTCTATACCACATTTGATTTATAGGCTAAATATAAAAATCATTTTAATAAGTAGTTTTTTACCCTCATTTAGTTTATCAGTTTATTCCTATCTAATTTTTGTACAACATTTAAAATCAATTGAATAAAAAGGCTATTTATGTTGATTTTTAAAATTTTATTTCGCCGCCAAAATTCTACCAGTTCATTCTCATATCAGAGATGTAGGTTTCAATAGTAATGTTTTTAACATTTTACTTGGTCGCCATTTTGTTTCACCTTTTTTACTAAAATGTTAATAACGTTAACATTTTAGTAAACTAATAACGCGCTTTTTTTCCAAATTCAAACTAAAAATACGAACTGATCATGTAGAGGCGTATCGAAATTCGTTTCTATATGTGCCATTATAGGGAAGTAGATTATCAGCACTTCCTCAATATTGTAAATATTCCCTAAAATTCTCAAGTAGCGAAAATACTACGTTTGATTGAGAATAAGTCAATGTCTTATGCGACACTACACATAAAAATGCAGCGCCAATAAATCGGAGAATCGGGCTGGCAAAAAGGTTTCATAATTCATGATAGGATTTCGTCAGATAGATCCAAAATAGGACGAAAGGGAAGAAAGAACAACATTATTATTTAAAATGAATTAAAGCCAGAAATTTCTTTACGATAAAATTAGTGTAGGGAAGTTTCGCTAATTTGATTATTTTTTTCTGTCATTTGGCACGTGATACGCACCTAAACTACGATATGAATTTAGGTTGAGGGGTTAAAGCTAATATAACAAAAAGCTTTGCAAAATTGATAACCGTAAACATAATTTTGCCAGTTATAATAGAACCTCAAGTATGTAGCTCCCTTGGTTTATGTACGTATTTGTAATTTTCCTAGGGAGAAAACTGAGGATACTACATGAAGAGCTTTACTTACGCAAATCCCAGTCAGTCAGTCATTGTATTAAATACATTTCGATATTTATCTCTATCCAAATAACCCTTATGATTAAAGAAGCATACATTTTTATGTTTACATTTTTACTTTAGTTTACAAAGCTTAATATTAGTTATTTAGTGCAGCATCTGAAATCAAGTAGGTCCTTCTCTGGTTCTATATCTGGTTAGATTTTTAAAATCGACAATTTTAAATTAAAATGTTAGAATAACTGACAGACGGAGTTATGATTTTTGATTTGCAATAAAAAACGCACGAGCACGTATATTTATTGATGTCACCGGTACTTGAATCAGATCTAAAATATAAGATTACATACTTCATAATTCCTGATAATTATTTATTCTTCTTGACATAGTGAAGCAAGTCTATTTCCCACGCTAAAAAAAGTTATCGGAATCGGCATTTGAACAAGACATTTAAAAAATACAAAATTGTAGTTTTACTGTACAGAGCACAATTAAAATTTCATTGATGCTAGAGATAACGTGTCTCTAAACATCATCGCACACAACAAAAATTGGGTTAAAGGGATTCACAGACGACTGGCCATCCCAATTTTAAATATTTGGAAGGCAAGGTGAATTTGTTTATTACCTGATTGTATTGTTTCGCTTTATTGCAAAACAGCTACTACACGCGCTCATGGTTGAACGAATTTCAGATAATGATGCTCTTGCGTGAAGAGTGTTTGGTCTGAATAAAAAGGTGGCTTATGACTTAATTTTAATTTGCTAAGGCAATGTAATGAGAACTAAACTACAAACACATTTTATGCAACTTTTATTATATAGTAGTAAATTGATAATTTCACTGGGAAATAAGAAGATCTAATATATTTACATTATTGTGAGACTATATTGATTATTTAAAAAAAATCGGAACTCTCCTCGTAACGGATTCCTTCACACACGTATAACTATATATATATATATATATATATATATATATATATATATATATATATATATATATATATATATATATATATATATATATATATATATATATATATATATATATATATATATATATATATATATATATATATATATATATATATATATATATATATATATATATATATATATATATATATATATATATACATATATATATATATATATATATATATATATATATATATATATATATATATATATATATATATATATATATATATATATATATATATATATATAGTGTGGTCATTTAAGTGTGCAACATATGGGAATTCTTTTTTTATAAACTACATAATCAAAATAAAAATATTGCCAAAAGTTGGTGCATCCTCAATAATCATATAAAGTGTACTTAGAATGGTTGCAAGTCAAACAGCATACGGGGTAGGTCAAAAAATATTAAAATCATGCAAGAGTAAAGTAACTTTATTTCGAAAGACTCAGCAAAGTGTTATTAAGAAAAGTTGTTTAGCATCAAAAGTTATGCCTGGATTCCAGAGAAAAAAAAATTTTTTTGGAAAAAATCAAAAAAGTTTTTGAAAAATTGATTTTTTTGATAATTATCATAAAAACTTTCATAGTTTAATCAAAATCAGATCAGATTCGCATAACTCCGTTCAAATTAAGGTATACTTGTGAAATTAACTTAGATTTTTAATTTTTTAGGGAATCACAAACTTCACGTTTGTTGCAACGATATTAAACACAACTTGGAAATTTCGCCAATGTTCTTTTTAACAAGATGAAGCATTTCTGAAGAAAATATGCACATTAAAAAAGTTTTATTAAAAAAAATTTTTTTCTCAGGACGCTATTCTTCGAGAGCGTTTCTTAGCTAATAGTGACTCCCAAGTGGTTTTGTGTCCTCTTTAGGGCAGAAAATGGACGATCACCACTAGTATTAGGGATAGACTTTGTACAAAAGCTAAGGTCGGAACTTAAGAAAAGTGGATTTCATCTCATCTATAAGTGATTTGCCTAGTACTGCGATTTTCTTCGTATTATTATTTAATATTCAAAAATAACGTGAGGTTGGATCCTACTTAAGATCTGGGCCCTTAGCAACTTTTTTAAAATTAACTCATCTTTAATTTATTACAGCAGTTAGATGGATACATTCCTGGACAAGATTATCCAAACTACAATGAAGTTCCACAAGGCTTGTCGTTTCACTGTGATCAAAGACCACCAGGGTACTATAGTGATCCAGAGGCACAATGTCAAGTAAGCCGACACTTGTTTTTTAATCCCTTAATAATAGCCCAGTCAACTGAGACAGTTTTGGAGACTGTCACAAGAATAATATAATTATGTATTTTTTTTTCACTAATAATACCTCTGGAGGGGCTGTTTAGGAATGTGCTCACAAAAGTGTTTTTTAATCAGTATATTCCAAATTAATGCAGTTAGAGCAAAATTGTTTAATTAAAAAATGTAGTAGGGCAGGTTATTATCTAAAAAGAAGGTATTCATGTTTATTTCTACAGTCTTCATAGTTTTTGTGACAAATAAGTTTGAAAAAAAATAGTTTTTTGAGCTTATGTTATGTTATGTAGACACTGATGTTTTCTTCCAAACGAATTATTTTTATTTATAATTTAAGATGATAATGGTAATGAATTCAATAATTTTTCTCTTGGTCAAAAAAAAACGGGAGAGAAAAATTATTGATGAGTTTCAATGAATTTACCTGGAAAATTATTACATTTCCAAAAAAAACAATATAATTTTTCTCTAGGTAATCTATATTTTTAAGTCAACCAGTAGTATGTAGTTCCTGCAATGAAATTATGGTTTAAAACAATAAACTTAATATTATTATTAAGCACGTGTTATGAAAAAAAGAAGCCAGTGTCCCTGTATTACTTTTTCTATACCACAACAAAAAAAATGTCATTAAATAAATAAATATAATAATAATATAGTGCATTATCATTTGGATACATATTTGAAGCAGGCCTTGAGATATTTATCAAAAATGTTAATATGCATTATATTTTTATTTAATCATTCTTTGGAAACATTATATAATAGTAAGATAGGAACAGAAGCTGAATTTGTTTTCATTAGTTTTCAATTTTTCATAACTCGTTTTTAAAAATATGAAAAATTTTGTATTTTTTTGCACAAAAATTAAGTATTATTTAGGAATCAACTGGTAAAATTTTGGTACGAATCCAAGATGGCAGGACAAAATGGCGGTTTAATAAAAAATAAATAAAATTAAATAAAAATAAACTGATTTCAAATTGTAATAAAATCTAAATAAATATCTCAAAAACGGTTAAATTTTTACATCATTATCATCTACTTTTCCATCCGTTGTTTGGTATCGGCATACCTCTCGCACATAACTATGCGGGGTGTAATGGTCGCTCATGTTCTACTTCACCTTTAAAATCTCCTGGTAAAAAAAGACCCCGATTATCATACAAAAATAAAGTTGACGATGGTGATTTTCAAGTAATTCGACGAACAATAAAGGATTTTTATATAAACTTGTGCAAAAGTAAAGAACAAAATAGATTTTCCGTACGGGTATAAAACCTTAAATCGGCTTTTACGATCAAATAGTTTTGTTTGGCGCAAGTGCGAAAATAAACGAAAATTGTTCATTGAGAGACTAAATATTTTTCACTGGCGGGTGAAATATCTATAAACTGTAAGGCAATATAGGCAAGAAGGGCGCAATATTGTGTATCTAGACGAAATAATATGACAGTGAACAAATACTGGCAAAGTGAAGGTGTTACAGGTGTTGTTCAGGAAATCCGCTCTAGTAGTCGCTTTATTATAGTTCATGCTAGTTCAGAAGCCGGATTTGTTCCAGGTGCTGCTTTAGTTTTTCGCTCGGGACTAACAACTGGAGACTATCATGGACAGATGAATAGAGATAACTTTGAAAAGTGGTTGCTCGAGAAGCTTCTACCTAACATTCCTCCCATCATCAGTCGTGGTAATGGATAATGCGTCTTATCATTCTCACGTAGAAGATAAAGTCCCAACTAAATACTCTACAAAAGCTCATATGATATCATGGCTTAAATCGAAAAATCTTGTATGTGATCCAACATGGAGAAAAATCAATTATATGAAGTAATATCAGCCATCAAGTCTAGAGAAAAAAGTATAAATTGACGGTCTTTTACGTAACCTCGGACATACACCTTTAAGGCTGCCTCCATACATGTGCGACCTCAACCCTATTGAACTTGCATGGGCAGGAGTAAAAAAATATATTCAATATATAAATAGTAAAAAAATATATTCACACCGGTGAACTTTCAATTAAAGATTTAAATAAAATAACATTAGAAGCGATTGACTCAATATCGGCTGAAAATTGGAAATCGTATGTTAAACATGTTCGTTCTATTGAAGATAAATACTGGGAAGTAAATGGCAAAATTGAAACGGTTATTGATCATTTAGTTATCACATTGGGATCGTCAAGTAGTGACGACGAAACCTCATCATTTTCAGAGGAAGACAACGATTTAGAAGGAATCGAACCATTAGAATCACAGCCGTCAACCTCAAAAATGGCCTAGTTTTTTTTTTCATATATTTTGTAAAATTTTCATAAAGTAGCTGTCAATAAACTGCTTCAAAATAATTAATTTTCTGTTCAATACCGGGTGTCAAAAAATATCTAATATTGCAATTAATATTTGAAAAACTACAGAACTCATATTTTTCCAAAATTAAGACATCAATGTAGTTATAGTAGAGGAGCCAGCACTGATTCCAGTGAACAAGATTTATCAAAATTTACTACAAACATTTTATGTAGCCGCCATCCCCCATTTTAAATTCGCACCACAATTTTATCAGTTTATTTCTATATCATTTTTAATGTTTATACAAAATTTGAAATCAATCTACTAAAGAGTTTTCAGACTAATTTTTTAAATATTTTATTGAGCCGCAATTTTGTTTCGCCATCTTGCATTCGTACCGAAATGTTATCATTTTATCCCTACATAATACTTGATATTTTATAATCTACATTGTTATTACAAAAAATGTAGTATGTTTTATTTAAATTCACATTAGTTACTTAATTATACCATTATTTTCTATCAAAACGTAGTGCGTCATGTACTCAAAAAATAATAATGACTTAAAAACGTAGTGCGCTGAATACCTCTTCATAACAGCGACTCGTTGAAGAATCACAATCAGCAGTCAGAAATTCCGCATCAGACGCCCCCCCACACGCCGCCGGCTTTCGCGCTTAGCTTTGTTTCCATCAGTTGCTATGGCAACACAATAGTGAATATCCGTAAGCTAAATAGAAATGGAAGCGGCATAAATTGCTGTTGCACGCTCCAAGCGCTTATTCGCTTGTTATAGAATTGATGTAAATTAGTGCGTTCAGATCATCGGAGGCGGAAGCAGTTTTGCATCGATCGAATAGAATCGAAATTAGCTTTAAGATATGTACCTATAACTGTTTTTTAAGAAGCAAAAATATATTTAAAATCTTGTAAATTCATTAAAAATATTAAAAAACGCTTCAAAGCTATGGATAATTAAATAAAAAGTTTAAAAAAGCAGCCATTTTGGGCGTGGCACCCTGAAAATTTTTCACCTACGGCCCTTTTTTTGTCCACCGCGTTGTGTACCTAGCTACGCTGCGCTTCACCCGTTCTTAAATCCACGAGCCGCCACTGATTTATTTTTGCACCACAATTTGAAGTCAATCGGGCAAGTAGTTTTTTAGCTATGCTGCAAACGATCATACAGACCGACGGAAAACATGTTTTGGCTTTTAGGAACTCTAAAACGTGAAGATTTGTAAAGTCCTGAGAGGGCGATTCTTTCAGGGTTACAATGAGGGAAATAAAAAGTTGCAAACGTATTTTTTTTCCAGTTATCTGCCCAAAGATTGTAGATACAGCAATTATGTAAAAAATGAAGATGGTCCCTAATATTTTTTCTAGATATGATACAACGAGTTTCTGAAAATTGTGAATGTATCGGGAGCCTAAATTTGCATAACACCACCAAAAAATATTATCTCTGAGTGAATCTGAAACGGAAAATTCGTAGCTACAATTATATGTGACAATCATTTCCAAAATATTACGCAAAAATATTTTTTGAACGTTTTTTATTTTTATGGTTTTTCGTTTTCAAAGTTTTTCAAAAATTTATTTATAATCATATATTAAATTTTTAGGTATGGCACTGGTGTCTTCCAAATGGACAAAAATTTAGTTTCTTATGCCCGAATGGTACGATTTTCAACCAGTTTGCAAGAGTGTGTGATTGGTGGTTTAATGTAGATTGTGCTGCCACTCCCAACTACTATAGTATCAACGAGGATCTTTATAGAGTGCCTGTGTCATATAACAATCAGCCTAATCAGAGTTTATAATAAAGGTATAAATAAAATTAAAAAAAAAACAAATATATGTGTTTTATTTTCCCCGATAAAAAATTAATTCTTCAGAGAAATATATGGAAAACATTAATGATTTTTTATATATTTGCAGTTGTACCATCGCAAATTTAAATGCAAAATTAAAGGTTTTTGGGTATTCATATATTTAGCTAATATAATTAAAAACTAAAAAAATTAATCAAAAATTGAGTTGACGCAGTAGGACTTTTGTCCCACCAAACTAGCTAAATATACAAGATATCTGGAAAAACAACAAACAACAAATGACAGATTGATAACCTCAGACTAGGCCGATTTAAGCAAACTTAGTTTTATATTCGAAATTGCTTCATTTAGCCTGCAAAGTTAAGAAAAAGGCTTTTCTTAAATTTATTGGAAACGTGTTTGATTTAAAGATTTTTGGTGTACAGTCTGTAAAATGGACCTTCTAATGGTATATAAACCGGGTATAATATATTCTGATTTTTTATTTCATCAACTTTATGTAGCGGCAATGCCAAAAAAATTTCAATTACTGACATACATAATAAATATTATTATTATAAATCGCTGCACCGGTTTTAGTTGCAATGACATTTAATAATTGGACATACGTTGAAAATGTGTCTGTTTTTTAATTTCTAAGCTCTATTTATCATGAAATATGCAAAACTGATATTCTCCTGGTGAACGGGTTTTGTCAAGGAAACGAGCGTCAAATTGTTAGGGTATACATGACATTCTAACCGTCGAGTGCCAAATTACCAAACATTTGGCAATATTGCATGTCATCTTCGGGAAACAGGCACCTTTGAGAGACATTTTGAATGTATGGGGTCAGATGCGAACAACTCGAACGGCCAAAAATGAAGAGAAAGTTTTGGAAATTATTGAAGAAGAACCGAGTGTCATTGTCCTTGGCTTAGAACGTGAATTGAAAATTCCTAAAACTAGTGTACACGATATTATAAAATAACAATTATTATATCTGTATCCTGTCCAAAAAGTTCAGGAAATTTTACCGATTGATCCTCACATGAGCCTCACGTTTTGCCAATTTATTCAAAACAAAAGAATCCGTGATCGTAGGGTTACCAACTTTTACAACGCCATTATAACATCGGGTTAAAATAAATGCATGGGCAGGAATTATTGATGGTTACCTTATCGGTCCTAGGGAGATTTAAGACAGATTAGATGGAAATGCTCACTTAATTTTCTTGCAGAATACGGTACCAATTCCTCTAGAAAATTTGTTTCTTTTGCTTTGACAGGAATTATGGTATATACAAGATGGCGCCCCACCTCATTTTTCCACTGCAACAGATAGAGTGAAACGGGCACCCTTTTTAAGAATCGTCAGAAATTAGATAAATTCTAATTTCATTTTTTAAAGAATGTTACTAAGTGTATTCAGCAAAATGGAGGCAATTTTACACATTTGCTTAATTAATATTTTCTTTATACTTAGTTTTTCTCATTTTTTTAAAATATATCTAAGCATACTATTCACAGCTTTATTATAGTACCTATTTAAACTGATTATTCAAGTAAACATTTTTAAGTAATAAAAGCTTCTAAATGTATCGAGTTATTTGATAAAAATTTGACATACAAAATCAGAACGTGTCTTTAGATGGGTCTTCACTTTTATATCCACGTGATTATACCGGCTGCTATACTATTAGAAAGAGTTACTTTATAGCGTTAGACTACACACCAAAAATCTTTAAAATCAATTAGCACGTTTCAAAAAATTCAAGAAAAACCATTTTTTTAATCTTTGATGCCCTCTGCAGGCAAAACGTAGCAGTTTCGGATATAACTAAGCTGGCTTAAATCGGCCTACTCAGTATCTTATGACCAACTTTATGTGTGTCGTCCTAACCCGACAAGTAGATATCAAATATTCGGACTCCTAACAGGTAACAATTTTGTTATTGACATTTTGTTTGTCTACCTAAAAAGTACATTTTATCACAGCCTTTTAAGTTAGAGCAAAGTCAAAAATGGTCTTTAATGTTGAAGACAATGAATGATCCCATTAACAAAGTTCTGTACCTAAATTTTCCTAAATATGAAGTATAATATTCATTTTACTTCTCCGTATAAAATCCTATATCGTATTTTTAATCTACTATATTATGAGCTATATAGGCAAAATTTTGAAAAAAAATATAAGTTAAGTTTACTCTAGATCAACGATCAAACTTTAAGTTTGCACCAAAATAGACCCGTCAATGTCTCGCGGGGATTAGATTTTGAGTGTCATGGGCGTAGATCTTTGATATTTTGAAGAAGTATGAAAAAGTAAAAGAAAATTATATTTTGAGATCCAGCAAATAGACATAGTATTAATTATATACATTTAAAAATATGAGACTTAACCTATTTTATAAAACGGAGAGACATGTCAAATTTATTTAATTTTTTATATATATTCACTAGATATGGAGTGATGCAGTTCCCCGAATACAAAAGAAATACATTATTCAAAAAATGGTAAAACATTAAAAAGTGATTAAAACCGTAAAATTTTTTTTATCATTTTGTATATAAAAACATTTTTCCAGAATACAGGGTAGTTCTAGGAGGATGAAAAAGCTCTTTAAAATCGAAAGAAAATTCTCTTACTTAGTATCTTTATCACACAGTGAAACATGTCAAATTCCTCTTTTTTGTACATAAATAAAATTGTTTTCACTATACAGGGTCGTTCCAAGGGTATGAAGCAGTCCCCAAAAACCTTTTTTTCTGATTTAAAAATGGCGAAACACGTCAAATTTCTTCACAGACAAAAATATGGACATTCCTCCGTTTTACTGGAACACCTTGAGTCTTATAAGGCTATTAAATAGATATCTTCTTGTTGACTACCAGGATTAAACCTTAAATATAGGCATTCAAAATGGTTGTAGTGAAAACTGCTGTTACATGTTGCGAGCCCGAATATATGATATCTACCTGACAATCAGGACAAAATTCGATGACCAGGAGCCGAAAAGTCGAGACTCTTCGTAGGATAATTGGGTTACAGAGCTATTCTATAAATATATATATATATATATATATATATATATATATATATATATATATATATATATATATATATATATATATATATATATATATATATATATATATATATATATATATATATATATATATATATATATATATATATATATATATATATATATATATATATATATATATATATATATATATATATATATACAGGGTGTCCGGGAAAAAAAGATAGAACATTAAAAAATAAGATGACAAGTTCCCATAAATTTTTTTCCTAGCGGCCCTCCCTACGGAGATACGGCCCCCTAAAGGACCCCACTGGAAATCGGTTTTTCTAGAATAACTTTTAAACGACTCAATACAGGGTGTTCCTTAATGACATGCTAATATTTAAGGGGGTGATTCTTGGACCCATTTTAAGAAAAAATCTTCATATGAACTGATGTCCTAAACGTCTTAACTTTTGAGATACAGGGTGCTAAAGTTTTCAGAAAAAAAATTATTTTATTAGAAAATGCATCAAGATGCATTTTCTAATGTACAAGCAATTTTATTCTTTTTACCAGTGGCGTCCGTACGCGTTTTGCTTAGAATATTTTTGGATAAAAAAATGGTACGCCACTGCTTTATCTTAAAATAAAAATTATTTTTGGAATTCTCATTCATTTCTGAGCAAATTCGATCTTTTGATTTTCTTTTGTCCGACGCATAGTTTTCGCTTAAAAAAATAAAAATCGTTTTACTTCAGGGTCAAATCGTTAAAAATCTGATAGGGTGACTGTTGTGTGGAAATCGCTTAACTCATATTCTAAGAGTACAGGCATTACTCCCCAGGGATTTCCCACAGCGTGTGAACTTCTCTCAGTGGTATCTTCAGAGTATTACACTAAATCCGCAGTTTGAGTCACAAATTTTGTTCACAGACGAAGCAACTTTTTCTAGGAATGTTATTCAAAATTTCCATAACAATCATGTGTGGGCGGAAGAAAACCCGCATGCCATAACCGAAACCCATTTTCAAGAACAATTTTCGCTTAATGTTTGGGCAGGAATTATTAGTAATCATCTCATAGGCTCATTTTTCCTACCAGGACGTCTTGATGGACGGTCTTATTTGCATTTTCTCGAAGAAGAACTACCTGGGTTGCTTGAAGATGTACCAGTTGCGTTAAGGCATCGCATATGGTACATGCACGATGGAGCACCGGCTCATTTCAGAGTAATTGTCCGAAATCATTTAGATACAGTTTATCCTGATCGTTGGATAGGTCGCGGAGGACCTCAGCAATGGCCAGCAAGATCCCCCGATCTCAATAGTTTGGATTTCTTTTTATGGGGGCACCTTAAAACTCTAGTGTACAAAACTCCCGTTAGCACTGTAGAAGATTTAAGAGAGCGAATAGTTGCCTCGTGTGAAACTATACGGAATACGCCGGGAATATTTGAACGAGTGCGCAATTCCATGCGTAGACGGGCGGAAGCATGCATATTAAGTGAAGGTGGCCACTTCCAACAATTTTTATAATTAATGTTAGTATTGTTAATAATTAATAAAATTAAGCCGTTTCTGTAAACTTTGTTTTCTGCAAGCTGAAATCCCCGCTGTAATTTATTGGCACATGAAAGTTTTTTAAAAATTGTTTCCTAAAGTAATCAATCCTAAAGTAAAGTAAATCAATTACTTATTTCTAAATTAATTAATATTTATTATTAAATGAACTGAATAGCACGAAAAAAGAAAAAAAACGCTTTCCACACAACAGTCACCACATCAGATTTTTAACGATTTGACCCTGAAGTAAAACGATTTTTATTTTTTTAAGCGAAAACTATGCGTCGGCCGAAAGAAAATCAAGAGATCGACTTTGCTCAGAAATGAATGAGAATTCCAAAAATAATTTTTATTTTAAGATAAAGCAGTGGCGTACCATTTTTTACTCCAAAAATATTCTAAACAAAACGCGTACGGACGCCACTGGTAAAAAGAATAAAATTGCTTGTACATTAGAAAATGCATCTTGATGCATAGAACACGTGTACCAAATTTCATAAAGATATCTACAGTAGTATCACAGTTATTAAAAAAAATAATTTTTTTTCTGAAAACTTTAGCACCCTGTATCTCAAAAGTTAAGACGTTTAGGACATAAGTTCATATGAAGATTTTTTCTTAAAATAGGTCCAAGAATCACCCCCTTAAATATTAGCATGTCATTAAGGAACACCCTGTATAATTTAACGAAAATTTAATATGATAAACAGTAGTAAGGACCTCTCAAAATGCTTCCCTTAAAACATAATTAGCTTGTTTAGTTTACCAGGGACGGACTAGATTGTACATTTTAACGCTCAAATTTTTAACACCCTGCATGATAAGGAGTTAAAAAAAATAAATTTGGATACCTTGAACATTAAGCTAAAGAAAAGGTGCTTTTGTTCATTGTCGATAAAATGAACCGTTTTCGAGAAAAAAAAATAATAAAAGAATACAACTTTGGGAGTATTAAATATGTTTTGATCCTGAACAACCTAATACGCTAAATAGAAAAAAGTCAATTAAAAACTTCATAAGTGGGTTCAACATGTGCTCCGTGATTTGTGATGCACTCGCGGGCACGACGAATAGAGGACTGCTGTACTCGCCACAACAACCCAGCATTGTTCCTTATCATATCGCAATGAAACGCGATTCTCTGTAAAAGTTCCTCCCTAGTAGCAACCGGAGAGGAATACACCAAGGTTTTGAGATGACCCCACAGGTAGAAATCCATTGGCGTTAGGTCGGGAGACCGTGGAGGCCAGGCAATGGGACCTCCTCTGCCTATCCAACGGTTTCCATAGACGTTATTTAGGTGGTCCCGTACAGCAACGCTAAAGTGGGGTGGGGCTCCATATAAATATGGCGGGTTTCAAGTGGCAAATGCTCTATTGAATCTAGAAAATATATATATATATATATGTAAATTTATATATATATATATATATATATATATATATATATATATATATAGGGTATATATATATATATATATATATATATATATATATATATTATATATATATATATAAAAATATATATATATATATATATATATATATATATATATTATATATCCATATATAGCATTGCAAGATGCAAGTCTGTATATGCATATCTATACTAAATGTGTATCCCATATATAAATTTAGGTATTCAAAATTTAATAAATTAATATAGTAGGTACAAAAAGATACGTGTCAAGAAGAATTTAAATGCACACGTCAATGCGAGATTATTTATTTCGTACCATAGTAACGTTTGTAAAAAAGTGCATTCTTTAATACTGATAAATAAACAATAATAAAACATTAATACTTTTATTATTTTTTTTCTCGAAAACGGTTCATTTTATCGACAATGAACAAAACCTTTTCTTTAGCTTAATGTTCAAGGTATCCAAATTTATTTTTTTTAACTCCTTATCATACAGGGTGTTAAAAATTTGAGCGTTAAAATGTACAATCTAGTCCGTCCCTGGTAAACTAAACAAGCTAATTATGTTTTTGAGGGAGTATTTTGAGAGGTCCTTACTACTGTCTATCATATTAAATTTTCGTTAAATTATATTGAGTCGTTTAAAAGTTATTCTAGAAAAACCGATTTCCAGTGGGGTTCTTTAGGGGGGCCGTATCTCCCTAGGGAGGGCCGCTAGGAAAAAAATTTATGGGAACTTGTCATGTTATTTTTTAATGTTCTATCTGAGTCCGAGAGATCTCCTACATTTTCCCGGACACCCGGTATATATATATATATATATCCATTAAGTAGGAAGTTTAACGGCCGTTCGGACAAATAATTCTACCTTTGATAAGCTTATTCAGGTATAGGATCCAAAAATCATGGTCCATTATACCGACAAGCCTTAAGCGTTTTCCATCATCGGCACAATTGACGACAATGGAAAACGCTTAAGACTTGTCGGTATAATGGTCCATGATTTTTAGACCCTATACCTGAATAAGCTTATCAAAGGCAGAATTATTTGTCCGAATGGCCGTTACACTTCCTACTAATTTACCTACAGACGTTATTTACTTTCTTGTTCTATATATATATATATATATATATATATATATATATATATATATATCATCCCTTATCTCATGTACTGGAGTAACTCGCATTTTGTAAATTTTTCAGGAGAGAAGAATATAAAAAATTACCTGTATTAAACTTTTTGTAACTATGATCAAACTGATGGGAAATTCTGAGATTATGTGGTATTTATATGTTGTTATCTTATTTCATTGTTTGATTTTTTTTAGTTTTTGAATTTTTTAGAAACATGTAGATACCTAATTTTGTGAGATTTTCTTTTATTGACATATTGGTTGCATACGTCATACGGTACTGTTTTGTAGGTGAGGCTATTATTATGAAAAGGAACATCAGGTAGTTCGGGTAACTTGTATTTTAATCAAAACTTGAAGTAAGGAAATACATTTTCACATGTTTGTTAACAAATGTAATATTGGTAATCATTTTGTACCAAAAATATATCAATCAACTTTAAAACTAAGAACGGCGATGCTATAATTAAATATCTGTTTCATGCAATATCACGTGGTAACGACAAATAAAACTGCTGGAATTCTAGTTGTCTTATGACAGCTGTAAGTCCTGAGTACAGCGCAACTAAGTCTTCGTATTTATTTTTAGCAATCTTTCAAGGCCTACTGTTAAAGAAGAAATCGAAAGACTGCCTCTAAATCTCTTTAGGGTAATACCATCGTATTCATCCTACTATTTAAAAAAAAAATCATTTGTTCAATCTTGTTAACGGTTATTTCTATCATGTCTGGTTATTTTATGTTTTTGTTAGTATCGGTTTCTCTAACAATTAAAATGCGAAGCTTTTTTGACAACAATTGAAAATCTTTAAAATCAGTATATTTCATTACAATGACCGACGTTACAGGGTTGCTTTCTTCGAGCTAATTTAATAATAAATAATACCCTGTATAGCCGGGATATATATATCGCCGGCACTCATTTTGCCCGTGATTCGTCTCGAAAAACCGCAGAGAAATTTCTTCGATGCGGTCCAGTATTGATAAAGCATAAAGTAACGTTGCAACAATAATGCTGTTTTTGTTCTGTCCATAGCACCCATTTGCAAATATACAGAAACTTGACTTTTGATAACACTCTTCTAAAACTTTAAACAAGCATGAGGCAATTTCAAAAGATCCACGTTTGCTAACAGATTCGTTTCAAACAAAACAAAAACAATCTTGACTCGCTACATCATAAAACGTGAAATTAAAATTTAACATTCAGGATTTATAATAAAATGGCGCTTTCTTTCGAGATAGATTTCGGACGTAGATAACTTGTTTCAAATCAAAAACACCGCACAATATGTTTGTATCTTCTGTTGCCTGCTGTTTGCGTGTTGCTTTATTTTGCCGAGCTGCTGTTTTTTCAACAAAGTGTAAATCGAATCGGATATTTAGGTTTAGTTTAGTTTGCGCATCTCCTTCCAAATACGTAAGGCAAAGAGAACATTGGTCTTTTTTGGGAGACAAAAAGGATAAATTTTGCTCTTTAAAAACACTTCTGTATGTATTATAACTACCTTTAAGTTCACTTCCTTGCGACTGAAGATCTTCAAGAAACATAAAAAAACATTTTAGTCAAGGAGAGGTCTGGATGGAGGTACATTTTAGATGTTTTGCTTCTACAAGTGTGTGATTCAACTTTTGGAAATCTATTAATTTTGCTCCTTAATGTTGAATCTTATATTTGCTTCCATCTGCTTAGTTTCCTTACTACTTTATCGGCTACCCCTCTGGTCCTTTTTCATTACACCTACTTCGTTTATTTTAACTGATACCAAAAGTCGACAGAAATAGTTTCTTAGTCAACAACAGGTTTTTTGTCTATAGTTAGAGTGTAAGTTATGGTCTTGAGTTTGCGAGATGTGTCTATCTTTGTGGTTTTTCTTAGTGTATCCGTAACATACAGGTGACAAATTTTCTTTGTGAATGCAGATTTCCAACCACAATTTACTAAAATATTCGAATTTAGTCTGTCGCTGCTGACCGCGTGTACTATAGATACATCAGCTCTCTTTTTCAAGCGTAGCAAATAAATTGTATGCACACGAAGGGACGTAACTGCATTTACGCTTGCACGTGAGAAGAATTTGGTATTGATTGTCAGATAAGTCGAATCTAAACACCTTCACTGTCGAGATACCGTGAGAGGTATAATTACGGCATTTCGTGAGATAAAAGTTGTGCCTGTAGGGAAGTTTCAAGTGGTGTAACTAATTTTTTCGATTATTGTCAGTTACGTCTTTATGTGAGATAGGGAAAGCCGAGAAATGTAGATTATGGAATTTAAGACCCGCGACAAAGTTGCTCGCGCCATTCAGCCATTTTTATATTTTACTTCAATCATAAGAGGAAATTATTGTTATCGTGAAAAAATGATCCTCCAAGGTTTTTACAGAACTTTTCGTTTAAGGGTCTCTGGACACGGCACATGTTCTCCCATTTCCGCCAGTCTAGCATACTAGCGGTATCCGACACGGTCCAAAAACTACTTATCGATTGACTTCAAGTTTTAGTCAAAAATTAATGGTCATATGAGCATAGAATAGTTACATTTTGGTATATAAATGTTTCAAGAAGTTTTCAGGGTAGTATCAGAGTGGTCTCGTATCAAGCATATTGCTACGATTACATTACCTCACTAAGAATATCGAATCGTCAGCTCCTGGCAATAGGATTTTAACAAATCAGAAATTTTCTGAGAAGCTATTATTTATTACTTTTCGTTTTATATTATATATATTTTATGTTCTTAAAATGTCGCTACTTATATACGCACTCCACAAACGTCTGGTTATCTGTTTTATCACATCGGCACGTACAGCATCGAAAAACGTATTTACTCATACAATATCGTAACCATAGGCTCTTGTCCTCTCTGAGCTTTTATTATCTATTATCATTTACATAGTCTACAAAAAATAAATTATGGCCATTATTATTTTTGTCTACAAAACGAAGGTTTTATTCCAGGATATATTAGTATATATCAGTTTAACACTTGATTTTTGTGCAAAATTTGAAGTCGATTGGATAAGTTGATATTGAATGTTTAAACATTTTATTAGGCCGCCATTTTTACATACAAATATTTTACTAGTTTATCCTTATATCGAACTTTATTTTTGCGCGAAGTTTTTTCAATAAGTAGTTTCCTAATAATTTTTTTTACATTCTGTGAGGCCGCCATTTTGTTTCGCCATATTGGATTTTTACCAAAATTTAACCATGGCCCTATGACCATTGATTTTTCACCAAAATTTGAAGTCAACCGGGTATTTAGTAGGCAGAATGAGAGAGAGGCAGAGGGATAGACTGACGGAAATGGGGAACTAAAACGCAAAGATCTGCAAATCTCGGAGGTTGATTTTTTTGAGGGAAGTAAATAGTATATTTCCCAACTAGTGCGCAAAGTTAGTCTTGTTCGCACGCTGACTGCAGTTGATCGAACGACGCACAGTGGAGTTTTGAATATTTATGGTGGGAAATTTTTACGGACTTTTTTAACTTTTTGGCCTCTGGAAAGTTAGAAATATGGAACAATATTTTTTGTGCACTAGTGCGGGCGAAATATAAAAGTAAATTTTGCGAAAACAACTGCATGTGCAAAGTATCTATTTTCCGCATGCTTGTAGAAAAAATCGTTGTGTATCTGATGACATCTTCTTTATACATAAAAAAATTTTGGCTATGTAACTCAATTATCTCACTAAGTCGATTCCCCGACTCCTGGTAAAAAGGGATTTTAATAAATCGAAAATTTTCTGCTAAATTACACAATTATCTCTCATTACATATTGCATACATTGTATAATCTTAAAATGACCTTACTTGAATGATTTTTTGTGTATCTTATGACCTCTGTTAATATCTCATAAATTCGAACTCGACTCAACAATTTCCATTATCGCCATTTTGTTTGTCTATCTGAAAACCAAAATTTCATACATATTTAGTCACCGTCGCTTAGTTTATAAAGGGTGCAGTGACGGCAGGGTTAAAGAATCATCCGCAATTTTAATACGGGCATTTTTTGTCAAAATAATCCTATATCATCATCATTATCTTCTAAAGGAAATAACTTTAACATTCTCCAGTCATTATTAAGGTCTTGAATTTCGCTGAAATTAGTATCTCACAGCGACAATATTTACACCTAAAATAAAAGTTAAAATAATTTAATAAAAATAATTTAAAATACGAATAGTTAACGTACCAAGCATAAAAATGACCTTTTCGACTAGACTGAACTCATTTGGATTCTTTTTCCCAGTCATCTTTATAATTTTGTTTATATCCTTGTAGTTTTTGTTTTTTAGTAGATGTTCCTTGAAACTCGGCCTCAATTTCACTTGCCGGCATTATTAACAATTATATTAAACAAGGATGGAGCGAAAAAATCACAAATTAATCTTTACAAAAAAAACACACGACTGCCTGAAAATACAAACCAATAAAACGTAAACCCCCAGCATTCGGAGGGGAATTCGATCGATTTGTACACTTGTACACTTTCAGATTATATTTAATTAATAAATTGACAGTGCTTTGCTAGTTTGATTTAACTGAAAGGCAATATTTTATTTCATAGTAATTTGTACAGAAATCTTATTCGTGAGATTGTGAAATCGGAACCAAAATCGTTTAATCTTACGAATAATCGTGAAATCTGGCATCGATCCCCATGCTATAACCTCGGCTATAACGTTCGTCGTAGCTTATATCACCCAACGCCGGCCCGTCTTGAAACTTTTCCCAATTGAATACTACCATTTTACAGCTATTAATTGTAATTATTATTAAATCTTATTATCTTAAATATCATTTGTAATTTGTTTTATAAGTCGGCCGGCCGCATTGTTTCACTGTGGCATCTATTTTATTTTCCTCTTGAGGCAAGATACACTAAAATATCAAAAAATTAAATTGACTGACTAGAGTGTTTTACTAACATTTTTTTTTATTTATTAAATTTATACTCTAGCCTAGATCTGCTATATATAGGTTGGTGCCTACCTAATTATCATTGAAGAAATAAACAGAAAAAATAAAACTAGTATTTCACCATATTTGGACGCGGTACAAATTAACACTACATTGGCCTCAAGGGCGATTTTAGGAAACCTTTCTGGGGGGATTTAAAAAAAAAGTTAATATATTTTGTTATAAATGGCATGAGATCAACATAAATACCTATATTTTTGATCATACTTTTGGCACAAGTAAAAAAAAACAGCCTCTAATAAATGGTTATAGAATGATGTCTAATTTTTTTTCCGCAGCAAATTTACTAATTACATTGTTTATATTTGCATCAATACTCTATCTATGGATATGCAAGAGACCCAATCCAACAGGTCGCTCTTGTGCTATAGTGTTCCTAGCCAAGTTTTTAATCGTAATTTTCACGTAAAAATATGTAAATTACACATGTTTGACCGGTCTGGGGGGTGGGGTAATTACTTCATTTTTCCCTCACCGTAAAACCGCCCTTGATTGGCCTTGAGCCTCGGCCAACCCAAAATTTTAGAGTACGAGCCGTTACTGAAGGGGTGTTTAATATAGAGATTGAAAAAGGTAGTATGATCTAAAAACCTGTCCTATCAAAGAATAATTAAAGCCGCAGTTCCATACTTGTCTACAGAATTATATATTTTTTTGGGGCCTCTAAAAAACGCTAATATATTATTTTTACTTAGACTTTAAGAAATGAAAGGTATAAAACCACTAACAACTGTTTGGTCATTCCTCTCTAAAAATATTTTTGGGTGCGCCACTTTTAAACCACAAGGTAATAAATCGAAGTCAGTGGACAGCAAGGTGACAAATAAATACGCAAATGTTTCTTACTAATATAAACAGTGACATATTGTTTATTTACAATATTTTGTCATACCAATTTTTCTTTGATTTAGATTAATATTTGTCACAACTCGTTGGTCACAACCAAATCACAACCTATCATTTGTGTTACATGTTTTCTAGTATTCATCTACCAGTTTACTTTCACTAATCACCTTTTAGGGCACCAAAGAACCTAGAAATATCTATGTCGTTACCTATAATCACTTCAAATTGCTCCCAAACCGCCAAACAAAACCTAAACAGAAAATAATTATATAAATGAAATCCGAAGTTAGGCTACCCACCGAACACGTCCCCAAGTAGGTAAGGTTAAAAGTGAGTGGATCCAATCGACCTTCCACAACGATTCTTTGGTCTATTGTAGTTTACATCTATAATTATACTTCACAAAGCAGCTTTAACTACCCAATGAGTCCAAGCATTACGTTTGAAAAGGTATTGTTCAAATCCTTTAAGAGCAAGATATTCTTGCCAAATATGAAGAACTTGATCCTGGCAGCCACCGGGAATTCATCTGGCTATCTCGTCATTCTTAAAGGCGATAAAAGCCTTTGAATGGGAAGGACCCGGCAATCCAATTGATTAGTTTTTTCCACTACGCAGTCCGAAATCAGATACCTGATTGTTTCGTTGGCTACACGCTAAGCTGATTCAATTCCATACGTTTTTAATATGTTCCTTCCTTTGTTAGAATGTCTGCAGAGTCGTTTCCCTCTACACTCGCTCGTCTCGATATCGATATATCGGTGATTTTTTGTCGGTTCCTAGACCAACAAGTGCCTTCTGGCAGTTTCAAAATATTTTGGATATGCAATGACTGGCTTCTAGCGCTTTGTGAACCTCTTAACTTTCGGAACAATTTTTTTTTTACCATTTTATGTATTATTTGGCGTTCTTGTAACGCTCTTACATATATTTCAATATCATGGACTTCTGCCTATAATACAGAGATATTTTTAACTAGACTCACTGAATAAGCAAACTTTGGCTATACATTCCTATGCCCTTACTTGTTTTTGACCCACAGACAGGTCTTCCCTATCTAGATAGATCTGATTTAATCAGACCCACTCCTGGAATAGGTTTAGCGGCATTCCCAGTATATATTTGTTTTTCCACAACCTTCAACATACTGGATGGCTCCATGTGACCCATGCTGTCTCTTATCCTACTGATAACATGATGGAGCCTGTATGTTGTCCTCTTACTTTCCATTCCATGAATGGGTGAAGTGAAGGAAGTTTTATGAGCAGCTCCCTGGCTGCTGTAATTGACAAGCTGCAGTCCACTCAGTTTGGCTTGAACAACATTTTGCAATCCCTTGCTACACCAGAACCATAAGTATCTCAGTCTCAGAACCGTTAGGTACAGCCAATATAACTGTTTTGGTCTCATATCCCATAGCATTCCACAGATCCTGCGACAACCTCTCAGGGATAGTTCAATTTACCGATTTTTTTCAAGTAGCGAAAATAGGGATGAGATTGTGCTCTCTTGGGCTTAATCACTAAGGCAAATGTCCAGTTTCGGACCTTAGCTAAAGTACCTCCGCGAAACGGTTTCCACGTCAGTTTGTAGGTAGATAGGTGTGCCTTTCCAGGTGAGGGCGCCAATAGGGTGTGTTAGGGGGCTGCGGAACGGACTGAAGTGTTTTAGATAACTCGCATTTAGAGGATACGTAGTCTTCTCAACACTTCTGTCTCTGTGGGCATTATTTATCGCACGGACATGACCATCTAAGGTATTTTAGAAACCGGGATGGCGTTCCCCAAGAGAACAACGTCCGTATTTCCTTTTTTAGCGGCAGTTTATCAGCGGCAATGGTAGAGTGGCAATGCCTGTTATTGTTAAAATTAACACCCGATCAAAGTGATTCTTCAAACTTCATCTTTACAATGTGAAACTAACTGATACTTCAACAGTGTAGATGTGAACAGGAAGATAAAACAGTTTCAAAGAGGGTGCTGGCCTACCATGACCAACCTCTAGTTAATAATATTAACTATTTATTTTTTGAGTCCCAGTGAGTTTCAGGTACTTAGGCTCGAACGAGGTACCCTCCCTTACTACAGAATACAATATATAATGATAATTAGGAAAACATATACTAGATTTGTCTCCTTTTTCTCTACTTCGCGAGACTCGGATTAATTTGATAAACAAATTCTCGGTGTACAAGTCAAATCCTACAAATTTTGTATTTCCTACAGTAAAACACAGGAAGGTTTCAAATTTAGTGATTTACCCTGTATATTACTGTAAAAAATCACAATTACTAACGTTATCATATTTATGTATCCAATTTCCAAAAATGTATTTTTCAAACATGGTACAGTAATTTGTTGGTAATGCTCAAACGAGTGCTCAAAGTAACCTAAATTACAATTTTTCCCATACAGCAACACACATATATACCATTTCATAAACGAATGGGGTAAAAAACCTGCCACTATGAAACTATGTGATTGTTAATCAAGTTTCCTTGGACGATTATAAGTGACACTTTGACAGGTGTGTTAGTTTTGACACCTACAAAATTATATTAATTTCTTTTACTACTAGGTATACAAAAAGTGCATTTTAATAATACATAATGAGCAAAATTTACAATTTTAATGCAAGAGTTCAATGCAATTTAATGTTCTGATTTATTTGTAAGTATCTCTTATTTCCTGTCTATATTTCATATACCTAAATTATGTGACATATTTTTTAGATTGATTATTGCACTGACAACGACGACAGCCTACACAAGCAATAATTTACACAGAGCACCATCTCCGTATATCCTTAAGGACGTTTCTGACTTCAACGAAATTGTTGAAAAGGAACAGGAAAGTGCCAATCATCGAGATTCTGATGAAACCTCTGGGAACGATTCTCCTCATGCTGGCTTTTTTTCGTCTTCTGTATTAAGTGATAGTGATTGCCCTAAGCATAGTTTATGTCCAAAACATGGTATTAAACATAAGGATTCTAGTTCAGACCGCAGAAACAATTTTGGGCTGCAACCTCAAGATGAAACGATGGAAAAATCAAATATGATTCCCTTGTCGCCAAATCAAGGTGATAATTTCGATGCCGATTATCCAAAAACAGTTGTAATTAAGGAAAATAACCTACCCATTAGGTACGGACATCTGCGGGAACATATGTCACAAACAGAAGTTAACACTGCAGCAGCTACATACGAAAGCGCCACAGAATCTGCAGACATAATTTATGGTAAGAAGAAAAATTATAATTTATTATATTTTTTATTCTATCTTTACATCGGGTCTGGTAAGCTTAATGTCTGTTTGAAATAAACATTTTTTGGGGAAATTATAATGATAGTAAAATTTTAAGTATACCTTTAACAAATACATCTATGTTATGTTTGCGTTCTTGTAAAGAATTATACCCATGGAATTTGACAAATTCGAAATATATAGTTGAAAGGGTACCTTTTTCTAATAATTTCAACACACAAAAATTCATGGACGAGCCACTATTTTTCAAAATGGAATCATTAAAACTATAAAGCAACAAATAAGCCATATCAGGTGAAGGAAATTTTCCCCGGTTGATTATATGATGCTTTATAATACAAAAAAAGTATTATTTCTAACTAAAAGTGCGTAATTAATTTGTTAGAAATTTTAAAGCATGGAACTCACGATTTGGGGACGCGATGTTGCCAAGTTTATTTTTAATATCTATAAAAATTATGTATATAGGTGGAGTTTGGGGTCCTGATCAAGAATCCGTCAAATTTTTTCAGTCATGTTTCGTTTTTTGAGTTACTGGTCCTTAAAGTTCATAAGCATCCTAAATCCGATTTATTTTTTCTTTCTCTTTTTTGAAAAAAAACAAGCTCCCTCTGCCTCGTCCTTTCGTCCTCGAGAGCCTTGGTATGTGACCAAAAAAAATCTTTATTCAAAAATACCCAACTTCGTCGGCCAGATGTGAAGAAGTTTTTTTTTGGTCGTCGTGTATTATAAAGTCATGACTTTTTTTTGGTCGTGGCTGCTCTTTTCGCCATTCAATTATTTTAGTGTAGTTTTACTTTTGGGCCCTTGTTTGTGATTATGAATTCGGATTTGTGATCAGGACCCCAAAATCCACCTATATACAAAAACTCATCAAAATCGGCGATGGTGTATATCATTAATCATGCTAGGTTAGGATTGCTAATTACTTCTTGTAAGATACTTTTTAAGCCGCTTACTATAATATAATTTCTTAAAACTGTCATAATAAGGAGTTTTCGCATCGAAATGAAGTGAAAATGTCAAACTTGTTTTTGTTTTCAAGTGAGTGATTCATCTATTAATTTTTTTCTTTTAAAATAGTCGAAAGAAGGTAAACTTTATATTTTATATTCAAAAATTATCAATTTCTGAGAATATAATCGTTCACAACACTCGAGAATAGAGAACTTGCATACATTTTTAAATACGAAAAAATACCACGTGGTACTGTAACATATATCTAAAAAAAAATAATTTTATTGCCTCCCCAGCCAACAAAAGGCAATTAAAATGTCCCAAAATTCAAATTACGTCACCCGACATACGTGAATTATATTAATTTACCAGTAATACACCCTTTTCTCTTAAATAAACATAAAAATTAAACCACAAAATTAAAACAAACAAAACTGCCAATACTGCTATCAAGTATCAACCATGACAGCTGACAGTAAGCTGATATTGCATAAATTGCATTTTTGTACAGATGTGTCGTTCAGTTCACGACTGATGAGACAAGGCAACATGAAACGTTCAGTTGTGTTTGTCTATGGTTCAGTCAGTTCTTCGGTTCTTCTCGAGTCGGAAACTGATTCGTAGAGCCGACGACCGTAATAGCGCGCTTTTCGAACCGGTCTGATTGATAAGAAGAACGGGATGGATCGGGTCGGTCGGTCATTAGTTTGTTGAATGCTGATTGCCATAAAATATGAATTTCTGTATAGCCAGAATCTCGTGTAAAAATTTAATTTAAGGTTGGTTAACTTGTTGACTTCGTAAATCATCGTAAAAGCATCATATTACATCAGTCCTTTAAAACTTATATTTATGTTGTGTGGATTAGATAATAGATTTAAATCTCTACTTTTTTAGTGCGTTGTGTATATTGAAGTTCAGGTGGCCTTAAAACTAGTCATGATAAATAATAAAAAGTATTATAAATAATATTAAAAATCTAAATCTAACAAGTCAAACCATAGTTCATGTCTGTGAAACTGATTTTCTGAGAAATAATATAAATTATAATATAATATACTTTAATAATAATATAAATAAATTAAAAAAATACTTCAACTTCAAAACCACTATAAATATAAAAAAATTCAACTTCAAAACCACTATAGCAAGACTCTTAAGCTTTGCAAATTAAAAGTATAATATCTTTAAAAATTATGTACTTATTACTTTGGATAGGTAACCAAACACAAAGAAACATTATAATGCGCCATACGGGCCGACCATCACTACTTTTATTTCTATTTTTAGAAATAAGAAGAAAAAATAAAAAGGGAACTGAAGAATAAAATCAAGGCATAAGCATATTACTACTAACGGGGAAATATATATATATATATATATATATATATATATATATATATATATATATATATATATATATATATATATATATATATATATATATATACGACGTTGCTTTACTGGTACGATGTGACGTCAAACCGTAGACGGCACCAAATGCTGTAGTTTGAAATGATCCTTTACGCGCGAAATTTTAGAACTTTATTACAAAATAAGTACTGATTTTTAAGACGTTATATTTAGATATTAACTTTTTATATGTAAGAGAGTACATTAATGTAATAAGAAAAAAATATGCAAGTTCCCTAATTAATTTATAAGGTGTACCACTTAAAATGCAAAAGTTGAGATCTCGATTAGTTTTTAACGGATCATTTTAATTTTTGGTGTGATTATGTAGAGTTAAGAGGTGCATGGTTTTTAAACACGATAACACAAGAATTTGAGTTTTATAACTTCAACAAAGTGCCTTCGCGCTCTGGCGCCTAACCTTGTTCTCACCCAGCACTAATCCACGTATGTTGCAAAATATCCATAATAAACTATACTAAAAACTATTACATTAATGAAATTCGTCAAATTTTAATTTTGAGAAACTATCGCCTTTTCTTTTAGAACCATAATGGTTACTAACATAAAACCCAAAAACCAGAAAAGAAAAACTATTGAAAATATTAATTTATAAATACGATTTTGTTTTGAGCGAATTAGCATTATAAAGTGAACTAATTTATTAAAAAAGTTACAAAATAAAAATGAAGAGAGGGTGAAAATTTGTAGTCCAATTGTGAACTTTGATGATAAATAACTCGATCACGAAACGATGCCTAAAATTGACCATCGTAGTAGTAGAGCTGCACCTGGTATACTTTGTAAAGATATTTAAAATATTTATTTAGGGGTTAGGTGGGTTCGTGTAACATGACTTTTATTTATCTTTCTCCATGACTTTTATTGTTTTTGACTTGCAATTTTATATTTTAATTTTAAAAATTAAGCTATCATATGTCATTATTAAAAATAAAAATAATCTGAACGTGATCACGGTCAGCTGTGACGGAGAATGTATTATTAAACTTACCAAAAAAGATAAAGAAAAGTCATTTTACATAAACCTACTTCTAAACTTCAAGGTATTATAGTATAAGAAATGGTTTTTGGTAAAGTTGCTTAATGAGTCACCCTTTTTTGTTAAGAGTGAAGGAGTTGAAGTGAGAGAGGTGAAGCAGTTTTTACTGATGTGAGGGTCGTTTTAGTTGACGTGAAAGTTGACGCAGGGAAATTGTTTATGTCTTAGATTTTCATTAAAAGATTAAAAATATATAGACAGTAGTATTTATTATAAAAGTTTCAATAATTCTGCAACAAATGAACAACACACCAGGAAATAAAAACAGCAACGTATCAAATAAAAAAAAGGTTTTAAATATGAATTTCTTACACCTAAATTTGGAGGAATTTTACAACACACTGGAGATAAAATTACCATTAAACTAGGGAAAAAATTTAAAAAAATATTTGGTATGAGCTTCACAGGATACAGTTGGAGACTTCAGAGTCTTTAGCTACTAAGCGGCATTTTATTAAAATATAACTAAGATGATATATGCGGATCAGATAGACATATAATTTCAAATGATTTAAAGACAGTAAAGTACTGGGTGCGTCAAAAAATTTTGCTTCCTCTAGTTTAGGTAAAACTTATTAGGGATACCTAAACCTAACTTGTAGGGTTTTCGTAATAAATATTTAAATGATTTCAAAAAAATATCGTTTTTTTGTTCAGAGCAAATGGTTGACACCGCAAATAAATATCCATATAAACCGACCAATAAACTGAAAATATTGGAGGCTTCGATGGATCTGTGTGTTAAGGTCTACAGTACTATATGAAGTCTACAAAAATCCACGATATACTTTACCCAAATTCAATTTTATTATTATAGATGAGACCACCAGTATAACAGGAGAAATTATATTTAGTTACCTATCCAAAAAACATTTGGATTTCCTCTCGGATTTCCTATACCTAATAGTTTTAATTTTGCACTTTTTCCAGTAAATATAGTGGCACCGTCTATTAAATTACGTTCTATTAAATTGCTTACACCTAATTCAAAATATAAAATTTCAAATAATTTCAGGCAGCGATCATTGCAAATTAAAAATATTGAGAAACCCTATTTGTTAAAAAATACAAAATACTCCTAAACTTGCAGATTATTGTTTAACTGATTACGTTGGTTATTTTTGGCGTCATTCGGTCTTAAAAAAATTGATTTTTTTAATAAAATTTAAATATAATAAATTTAAACAAAATTTTATCTTGTAGCTCTGTCTGATCCGCATATATTCTTCAACTTATATTTAAAAGGAAAGTACCGTTTAGCATCTAGACATCGACGGGTATGGGGTACACCAATTTGGCCATGATTGTGGATTTATTCCTGATTTTTTTTTCAGGTTCGTTTCTAATTTAACGCTGGTTTGTTCTAAAATTGCTGTAAATCTATATATAAAAAATTCACACTTCAAAACTTTTTTTTTAATTTATTACTAATTTGTTGCCATTTTTGCTATTGTGTTGTTTGATTATTACAACTTTAATATACAAAATTTTTGAACAAAAAGCGCCTAAATATTTTAAGGACTTTGAATTCTTGCCTATTTGGAAGACATCGATTTGATGTTTTAGCCTTTTTAAGTCTAGGGTGCTTGAACTATATCATTAAAACAAATAGGCATATCTCTTTACTGCACCTCATCATCATATAGTCCAACGCCGTGTGGTGTTTGCTGGAACTAATGAAATTACGTTGGCGATAGACTGTCTCTATCTGTGTCGGTTCTCGGCCTGTCGTGTGCCTGCTTCTAAACTTTGTCCAGTCAGTTTACGTGTGGTGTCCGTCCATCTAGTGGGTGATCATCCTGGGCATCTTTTTCCATTAGGCATTTCTTGGACAACAAGACGTTCAACGTTTTCATGGCTGTTATGTGACCGAAGAATTTTAGGGCGCGCGCAGAGGTCAGACTGAAAAGAAGGTGTTCTGGGCCAATCTCGTTCAGAATTATGACATTAGTCCGGTGGGCAGTCCATGGTATCCAAAGCATTCTGCGCCCGCACCACATTTCAAACGCATCAATTCGGCGTCTATCGGTCATCTTTATGGTCCATGTTTCAGATGCGTACCAAAAGTCCGAGAACATCAAAGTCCTGACTAGAGATCTTTTAGTACGTGTAGATATATTTCGATCTTTCCATATTTTGGTCATCTGGCTCATGGCTGTGCGTCCAAGTTGAATACGACGTCGGATTTCAGGCTTGCAACTACCATTACTATAAATCAGGGATCCCAAGTATATAATGTGATCGACAACCTCGCAGCCTGCGATTGTTGAAGGTGTCTGTTCAGACTCGTGTTCTCGGTCGCATATTAGGATTTTAGTTTTGTTCTGATTTATTTGGAGCCAATATTCAAGACATAAATTTTCAAGTTTGTTCTAATTCCTCTTTGCTGCCTGCCATTAGAAATGTGTCATCCGCATATATCAATTTCGATATCTTAACACCGCCAACACTGAAACCCCCTTCCCAATCCTCTAGCAATACCTCATTAGGTGATATAAATTAAAAAGTAGAGGCGATAGTATACAGCCTTGTCTGACCCCTTTTCCTATATGGGCTGTTTTTGAGAAGCAGTTATTAATTTTTATGACTGCCTGGCAGTTTAGATATAACTGATTTATCAGCATAACCAAATGATCAGTATACTCCATATCTTATTCCACCTTATGTTATCAAACGCTTTCGTGTAATCCACAAAGCAGAGGTAAAGGAGTATGTAGTGGCCTTCTCAATAAGAATGCGGACATTCAGCATTTGTTCTCTTGTGTCTCTGTTCTTAACAAAACCAGCATATTCTGGGGCAATTTGATGTGAAGTTATATATCGCAGTCTTGATTTAATTATGTGGAACATAATCTTACTTGCATGAGAGATGAGTGAAATAAGTCAGTATTTGTTACAGTTTTTAGTGTTCCCTTTTTTATGAAGAGGAATTATAGTTGAGGTGCACCAATCTTTAGGCCATTCTCCAGTTTTCCATTATGCTGTTACAGAGATGGTGTAGGGTCGGTAGTCATTCACCCTGTAAATGTTTCCACACCTCGGCAGGTATGTTATCGAACCCAACAGCCTTCTTATGATTGAGTTTTCGGAGAGCTTCTTTAACTTCGCTTAGTAAAATATCTGGTTCATTTTCGTTGTTTATTATAGAGAGATCGTTTCCGTTACCTTCATACAGGACTTCGAGTATTGTGTCCATACTTCAAAGACCTGCTCCAGGTCCGTTATTAAATCTCCATCCTTATTGTTGATTGCGTAGGATTTAGGTTTAAAGCAGCGTGTGATGATTTTGATTTTTTGAAGAAGGTCACTTGACTGGTTGTTATTTGAGTGAGTTTCGATTTCATTGCAGATGTCAGAGTAGTAATTTGTTTTATCTCTTCTACAGTGTCTTTGTATTTGACCGCACAGTGACCTGTATTCATAATATTTGTTTGGATCATCAAGGCCTTTTTTTCAGATTTTGTCTGGAGATGCAGCGATCAAGGGTTTCATCCGATATCCACTGTTGTTTCTTTCTAGGTGTCGAGGGTAGTGTCAGTACATTAACTGTATTTAGTAAGACCTTTTTTAGTGTGGTCCAGGTCTCCTCAGTTTTTCGATTAGAGTTAGTTTGATTAGTATTTGAGTTGTAGTTGCGTTGAGAAAGCATCACGTATACGCGGATAGCCCTGTAGCCGGCGTAGAATATGTCTGCGTGGCTTACGTTTAGTACAGACTTTTAATTTTATTTTGACTTCAGATGTAAGTAGTTGATGGTCGCTGCCACAATCGGCAGAAGATAGAGTCTTTAAATTTTGAATGGATGAGGGCCATCTAGTGTTAATTAAAATATAACCGATCTGGTTCTTGTAGCTCTCATCAAGCGAACTTGTAGCTATCATCTGGCGAACGCCAAGTGTACAATTTGCGTTGTTGTTTCAGAATCGTGTTGTTTATGGTGAATTTGTTGTCGATGCAAAACTGGATTAGCCGTTCACCTCTTATATTCCATGTTCCCAGACCATACTTGCCGACTATTGAGCGGATATGCTCATCATTTGTTGTTTCTCCCACTTTGGTGTTTGATATTTTGTTTATGTGGTTTTCTAGCGTGCGATATTGATCTTCTACCTCGTCATCTGGCGCCGACGTGGTTGGAGCATAAATTAGGAGTGTATTTAACAGACATGCTCATCATTCTTTCATTGATGGTATTATACCTCAATACGGCTTGGTTTAACCTATTTGATATTAAAAAGGCGACATCTTCACTACTTCTGTTTTGGTTGCCTGAAAAGTATACTGTAAAGTTGAGCGTATTGTAATTACCATCACCGCGCCAGTGCGTTTCGGTGATACCGCAGATGTCCACATTACATTATTGCACCTAACCACAGAAAAATCTAACGCATTGGGAAAATTGTTGATATATTTTATTTAAAAAATAAACAGATGTGGATTACATTTTTTAAGAACTGATAAACAGGATAACTTCTTTATTTGTAGAACTAAGAGAAAATTATTTTCTTGCGAAATATATTTATCTATACTGTAAATTATCTTATTATTTTGTGTGTGGTAAAGCACTTTATTAATTTTTGTGCGATCTATTCTTGCTGTAATGCTTGCCGAAATCCGAAGAATGCCTCGAAATTCTACAATATTAAAGCGATCGTCTTGCCATAAACAAGCATGCACCATAAACATGTCCAGTTTGGGTAAATTATTAGAAGTTCCTTTCACAGAACCACTACTAGCATGATTAGATAAGGCCAATTTACCCAAAGTTTTCTATACTACGGGTCCAAAAATTCGCACAAAAATTTGAAATTTTGATGTATATTAAACAGTCATTTTTGACATGAATTGTCATTTGTTGTTATTGCTCGGAACTTTTGACATCAGGCGCATTGAATTTAAAGGGAAATATTCTCTAAATCTCTCGCTAAACTCGGCAGTACAAGTAATAAAACCATTTTATGGTTTATAAGCCTATTGTATCCTTCGAATAAACGAGCAATTTCCCTCAATATATCCACAACGTATCTTGTTCCACGAGATGCAGCTCTTTTCACAGCTTGTTCAAAGTTTAGCTCTTTGATTTTTCGTTACATGCTATGTAGAGAAAACCGATGTTTTGTTCGATAAAGAAGTATTATTGCCATCCTTCCTTCTTCTCTTACTTACTCTTACTCAAACAATATATTTATTGCACTTTCCTTCACTGTAACTCTGTCATCTTCCTCTGCCACACGTTCACCACACGCAAAGCAAGTCAAGTTCGGCAAAAAAGGAAATCATATTATTTTGTGTTAAGTCCATAGTGGACTTTGGAAGGGATTAGACCAGGTTTTTGAAGTCAGATGAGCGAATCAAGCTGTATGTCTTTAAGATAATCCTAAAATTTCAGAATGTGTCAAATTTCACCATACAGCTGGTAAAGTGTTGCGCCCATTATATACAGAATTTAACGCTTTACAGCTTTGAATATACTGGCTTTTGCTCAAAAATAATTTGTTTTCGAGTTATTTTTGAAAAACCGGCAAAAATTCGCGGATTTTTCGCTATAATGTCTGAAGCCCCCTTTAAAAAATAGTACGAACTTGTTTTACTCTACTTTGGAATGCCCCACATAAATTAAAAACACTTTCAGATTTCCCACAATTTTTACTGCATATAAAAACATTTAACCTGCAATGGCATTGAATGTTTTCTACCATCGTTATCAATCATATTCATATGAATCAAATCAAAATTTCTTGTATTAAATTGGCAAAAAAGCCACAATGAAAATAATAATAACCGTCAAACAAACTCTTAACATTGGAAGCTTTGACGTGAAAAGCCAGCCTATGTTGATGTATTTGTTTAGCAATGAATAAACATCCTGCGGCTCAACTGTATCTATATTTTTAAGAAATTACTTACTGTTGATTGTTAAGAACAGTTCTAATTTAATACAATTTATTTTAATTTCTGCACGGGGAAATCCAGATATTATGTTCAAGCGGTATCTACCTGCTGGTTATATTTACTAGGGGTCAGACCTTTATTTTTAGAGACAACCGAGAAATTTGACAAGAACTCAAAATATATTTTTTGTAAATTTTTTAATCATATTGGGATTTATGATCCGGCAAAAAATTAATAAAACTAATCTCAGATTAATCACGTTAGACGTATTTTCTTCTAAAAGAAAAAACAATGCTATAAACTTGACATTTTGCAAAGCTCTTATTTTTATCTAAACCAATTTTTTTCTCTTTTTTAGATTTCGATAATGATAAGGGACGTGATTCCACATGTGAGAGTTGCAAGCAAATAAAAGGCCTCTTTCCTATTCCTCTGTTAGAAAGTATACTTATTAATAAGTTATTAGAACAAAGCAAATCTAAGCCCTATCCTATTAAATATGTAATAAAAAGTGTTATGCCTCAATTTAAAAATACTGAAGAACTGGACAAGCCCCAAACGCAGCGTTGTCTCAAAAGATATTTACACCGTAGAAAGCGACAACTGGAAGGATTAAAAAAACGGGCAGCTAAAGGCAAAAAAAAGAAAAAGAAAAAGAAAAAAGGCAAAGGAAAGCAGAAGAAGAAAAAAGGTAAAAGCAAACCGCAAAGACTTCAAAGAAGTGTAAACGAAAGCTTTGAAAATCAGCTGAATGATATGATTGGATATGTAGCAAAAAATCAAACATTTAACGACACATTTACTTATATGCCATTAATGTTCGGACCCGTCACGCCAGTCGAGGGTCAACTGCTAATAGCTGGAATCAAACACGATGCTTCAGCAGAAGAGAAATTAGTGCTGCAAAAGATTTTAAGTATAAAACCGGAAGACTTATCAAATCATTCCGTTTCTGAAAGTATGACGCAATCTGCCTCACAAGTATCTACTCAATCTACCTCGACGTCGCATACAGGAAGCTCAAGTCAAGAAAGTGTTAAATATAACTTAAATTTAAATCTGAACTCACCGGAAGTTAGGAAGACTTTTATGGAAATTATGCAACGACAACAAAATATAGGAAATTATGAGGTAAAATTTTTTTACGTTGATTTTTCAAAAATTGTACTTTAAATTCTTACCACAGTTTTACTAGTGTATCTATATATCACACTTAATGCTTGCACAAAATTTGAAATTAATCTAATAAATTATAACTTTTAGGCTGATTTTTTAAATATTTCATTAGGACGCCTTCTTGTATTTGTTCCAAAATGTTTCCAGTTCACTTGTTATGCAACGCTTGATTTTTGTGCAAAATTTTAGGTAAATTGGATAATTAGTTCTTTACTAATAATTTTTTTAACATTTTACCTGGTCGCCACTTTGTTCCGCCATATTGGATATTTAACAAAATGTTACCAGGTCATTCCCAAAAGACCCTTAAAATTTTTGACTAAAATTTGGAGTCAATCGGAATGTAACTATGCCGCGCACTGACAGACAGACAGACCGACGAAATAGAGGAAACATATTTTTTGACATCTAGAAACGCAAAAACTTAAAGAAATATAAAACCTTGTACAGCGATTTTTTTTCACATTTTATATGCCAGTTATTTTGTTCCGTCATCTTGAATTCTTCGTACCACAATTTTACCAGTTGATCTCTATACTACACTTAATTCTTGGACAAAATTTGAAATCAAACTAATTAGTAGTTTTTTCAGGCTGATTTTTTAAACATTTTATGACGTCGCCATTTTGTTTGCCATCTTGGATTCGCACCAAAATTCCACCAGTTGATTCCAACGTAATATTTGATTTTTGTGCAAAATATGAGGTAAACTGGATAAGTAATTTTTAGTAATATTTTTTTTCACTAGGCCGCCATTTTGTTGTACTTTTACCAACATTTTTGACCAAACTTTGAAGTCAATCGAGTAAGTAGTCTATTAGCTATGCCGCGAATAGACCGACAGACCGACGGAATTGAGAAAACATGATTTTTGGCATTTAGTGACCCTGAAACGTGAAGATCTTTAAAAACCTAGATAGGTGATTTTTTCAGGATTACAATACTTCTTACGAGGGAAGAAAACAGAATAAAAAATTACTTATTTCATTAAATTTAAATTTTACATAAGAATCAGATATAAATAATTCACATATTTTAAATTAAAAAGTTAATTTCATAAAAAAAAAAGGTTGAAATTAGGTGGAAACATCTGTAAATTGGTTATAACCGGAACTGCTATGTAAAAGTCTCTCAAAAAATAAATGTTTTAAAAAAGCATTTGCGTAAGACATGTGTCACGTTCAAATTTTTTTTAAAGATACGTTTCTTTTTTTAGCATCCAATTACATTTTGATCTTTTTGGAAATGACTGCTAAAATTATTCAGTACTCAAAAATAAAGATGTATAAAATATCAATTTTGAAGCTATTTTGTAGCAGTCTACAGAATCTGGCTGTTATAGAGTAAAAATTAGAGTACCACCTTTTTTAGTCAACAACTAACTATTAAGTTTTCTTTGTCTTAATATACTCATGTTTGTTTAAATATTTCATGTGAGTTAATATTATTAAGGTTGTTTCGAAATATTTTAGGCATCTACCAACAAAGTTAAAAGAGAAGTACTTCCACCAACAACTGTTCCACCACCTTCTCCGACTACTGTCACTAACGGAACTACTGAAAGTGGAACATTGGGACTTGTAGTCACTAATACGACAGCGATAAATGAACAAACTAACGTTTTTCCTGGAATACTGATCTATCCGAAAAGTTCCAAACAACGTAAGAGATCTGCTACGGATGTTCCAGAAACTGGTGCGAACGATCTGTTAAATCAAGCTGATTTAAACACCATAATGAAAACTATAGATTCGAATCCGAATCCAAATGAAAATTTTAATTTGGTAAGTAGTATTTGTAGCATATTCGATTTCGTAAGATAATAATACGTAGATAATTTAAAACGGAAACGTATTTATTTTATTTGCAACGAAAGAGTTCCGACAAATTATTGAAAAATACCTATCACTTGCAACCATAAATAGTCTAAAAAATGCACAGTGTATTTATACGAGACCTTCAATATTCCGTGAGTAGTAATAGCAACTGTCAAATACAAATAAACTTTTTTAATTGGATAATAAAAATTTTTATTTATCTAAACAAATTTAGCAAAAATGTCAAGTGGTAGTAGTCGTCGATAAAGTATAAATAGTACGTAAAACGTGTTGTAAAGCAGTTGCCCACTCATGGAATAACTTTTCCATTCGTGCGTAATATATTATTATATGATACTATATTGGAATGTAAACTCCCAAAGATTTAAAACATAACGTATGAGCAGGTAACGGTTTCATAAAAAAAACTCAAGTTTATTTTATTTTTCCACAGTACTAAACATTTCAACAATGTCTGTGCAATATATTATGGCCAGTAATTTTTTTTCTGGAGTTCTTTTGTGAAAATTTAATGTTACACCTAGAAGCTGGTTTAAGTTTAAAGATTGTTTGGTTACAGATATGCACTAATTTATTTTATTTTATCAAACATATGTATTTCTTTCTGTAAACATTGTAGTGTACAGGCTGTTCACTTAAGGGCGTTCACTATCCATATCTCGAAGGTCCTTCATGGTAGCGTTTGGAAAAAAACAAAAATGGCCATTAGCAATTAACTAAAAATATTTTTAAGTTTCTAAATTGACCACAAGGGGGCGCAGTTGCTAGGGTGAACAGTAAATTTCAAAAATCCTACAAAAACTCTCAGAACTAGATATAACTCTGACTACTTACTTTATCAGTGGAAAGCTGAGCTAATTTTCTATCACTTTGGTTCTGAACTTATTGGGTGAGATTAATAAAAATAAGGATTTGCTTTGACTTGTGATTTTTATAGCTTTTGCTTGCTTTGGTATTAATAAAATATCAGCAAATCCTTTAGCTCTAAGCTTTTGCTTATTTGGTTAAGTAGAAGCATTTGCTTGCATGTTGCATTAATAATAAATAATAAGCTTTTGCTTTTTAAAATAAGCAAATCCTTTGACGTATATAAGACACCTTATTCAGTTGCTTATTAATATTTTAACAAAATGTTTGTTAATGTTCGAGCACAGAAACGATATAAAAATAGTTTTAAGATTTTGTAAAAATGTATCGATTTACCCCTGAAAATGTACAGTGGTTACTGAATATTTTTTGGATGAAGTCAAAGAGAGTCGTGGTGGAGCTGCTAGTGAAACCAATTCTCAATTCTGCAAAAGAGATGTGGTTGCAGAAGTACAATTTCCTTACATCAATAATAGCACTGGATATGTTATAATAAAAAAGCAAAGTACCCGTAGACATGGGGATGAATACATTTGTAGGAAAGGTTTTCCTAGCATAAATATACAAGCTACATATAATGCCGATGAACAGTTCACAAGCGTGTGCGGAAACTGGCCGTTCATGTTCAAACAACTCTATTTGTCAAATCCTTGGAATATTTCAGAACGCAGTATTAATAGCCGATGAAGCAACAATTTCCAATTTTACAGAACACAGTAAGATTATCACTGCCTGCAATATAGTCGAATGCGTCTTATCGTGCGGATCCAAAGGTCACCAACATTATGAATCAAATCAGAAAACACAGTGAATACCAGAATGTTGTGTGATTCTTTTATCGAGCTATTAAATATCGATGGGCTATTTACAAACATACAGGGGAAAGAAAATAGTTTTTTTTTATTATATTACGCAATGTTATTAAGATAGCCACTTAAGGGAGAACTGCACGCAAAAAGTGAAAACCAGCGACAAGGTCTAGTCGAGTCGAAAGTAAGATGAAAAGGTACCTACGCATTAAAAAAAACTTCCTGCACGTCCGACCTCAAAAAAATGTGTTATGTATAGATAATTTAAATTAAATTTCGGTTAAAAATGGGTTCAAAAGGGTTCACGCGCTGCAGAAATACAAAGACATAAGTACGATTTACCATTTCAAATTTTGCAGTTACGTAGACAAAGGATCAATGTAAGGCGGTAAAGAGCCATTTTGTGAAAAAAAAATTATATGCGAAGGCATGTGCGTCAAAAAATGGTCGAAAATGAACAAATCTACTTTTATTTTATAACTCTAGATTTTTCTGTTCTGTTTATACAGCCACTTAATGAAAGTGAGATTTTTTTTAACATTCACCAAAAATTATGAGCCCTGCTTGACCTAAAAATCTAACCACTTATACAGTGTCATTTATTTAAATGCGAGCCACCCCTGTGCAAAGAAAACTTGTTTTTTTTTGTATCGTGATAACAAAAAAATTTTATTTTGCAAAAATATTATACACTTTTGTTAAAAACACAAGATAATTAGTTATTAGTTCCCTCGTGAGATTTTTTCAGATCTTTACGTTTAAGGGTCTCTAGATGCCGGAAAACATGTTTTCTCAATTACGTCTGTCTGTAGGTATGTGTGTTCGCGCCATAGCTAAAAAACTACATATCCGATTTCTTGAAATTTCAGTCTAAAATTAAGAGCCATGCATGAGAATATATATATATATATATATATATATATATATATATATAGATACTAAAATCAATAAAAATGCGCTTTCACACACCTATATATATATATATATATATATATATATATATATATATATATATATATATATATATATATATATATATATATATATATATATATATATATATATATATATATATATTTTTTTTTTCGTTAGCCCTGAGTTTCTGATAAAGCTATTTTACCGATTTTTATATATCAAATTTTGTCTTTTAAAATTGGAACAAGTATTCTATAATTATTTATGTATTGCCTACAAAATTACAAATGTACTAAAAAAGTAAGCAAAAAAATGGTGTCAAATCTAATAAAAAAAAATTTAAATTAAAATTCACTGGCTAATATCCAGGAGCCAGTGGCAAAAGCTCTGAGAATCGGTATAAGGAATGTACAGAAACTTGTGCATGAAAAAAAAACATAATTTACTTCCGAAGAAGATTAAGAAATGTACAGGGTGGCCATTTTATGGTGATACAGTACCTTATCTAGAAAACGGTAATAGTTACGACAAAAAGTTAAATACAAAAGTTGTTTGGATTCAATTAAGTTTTTATTTTATTTCACTTTTGTTTATACAGGGTGTTTCGTTTTGACGTGACACATGTCAACTTTCTTAATTTAAATGGGACATCCTATATATTATTACATGTTTCGATTCTACTGTTAATTTGCGAAAGTTTCTATAATAACGTCTATATTTGAATTCTTTATCGTTTTTGAGTAAATTGAGTTTTTAGAATTGTTTTTAAAAAAACATATTTTTTTAAAAAAAATTTTTTACCTATAAAACTTTAATGGAAGTGACTAATATCCTAAACATACATTACTAAGGGTTCAATTCAACGAGTTTCCATGCTGGTCTTACCAATTAATATACAGGGTGTTAAAAATGGAGAGCAAAACAAACAGAACTTTAAATGTAAAAATCTCCTGTTTTTCAAATGGAACACCCTGTATATTTTTATTTCATCTGATTCAGCGTTCAATTACCTATCATTACTCATATGTATATCCTATACCTAATGAATCTTGCCAAACAATTTGCACTTCATCTGATGTAAGGCCATCGTTCACGTGTTTTTCGTAATATGATTTTACCCCAGCCCATATTAATTCTATGCGTTAAACTGGCAATGGTATGGCGGCAGTCGTAAATTCTCATTATATCGTAATATTTCATCTACGGCATATATTGTTGGTTTTTTAATAGATTTTGCCATTAAAAGAAGTTCTCTTTTCAGCATATTGGGTAAAGGATTTTGTTTTTGTTTTATTAGCCAGTCATAAATATCACTTTTCTTCCAGGATGAAGAAGGTTGTTTATTTAAGATTCTTGAATGATAAGATGCATTGTCCAGAATGATTAAGGATGGAGCATCTAAATTTGGAATCAGTTGTTTTTTTAACCACTTTTCAAACAGTTCACAGTTCATATTATCATCATATTACTTTTGGATGTTGAAGAAAACGGTAAACTTGCACCTGGGAGAAATCCTGTCGAAGAACCTGCATGCAAAATGATGAAACGTTCTCCCGTCGCACATCCCTTTTTTCTCATGACACTTTTTACAGACTCGTCCTGTCAAGATTTCGAACCACTTTAATTAGAAAATATCCAAGTCTCGTCTAAAAATACCACTTTTCTAAATTTTGAATTAACATTTTCCGTGTATTTCTTTAAAAACTGGATACTGGGTTCTTATACCGATTCCCAGAACTTTTGCTACTGTCTCCTGGATATTGGCCGGTGAATTTTTATTTTCGTAATATTTTATTAGATTTAATACCATTTTTTTCGCTTGTGGATGCAAAAAACCCGAAAATTATTTTCTATTACTCATTTTGTCTCTGACTTGTCAATCTGACTTTGAAGTGACATCGCTCAAAGATTTTTGCAGCTGCTGGTATTTATATGTTTATCCTCTTTTTTCATATGAAAATATTATAGGTCTATCTAATTCATCTTCCGGATTTTATGCGGAGGATATGATTACACGTAATAAAAGAAAAACAAACTTAAAAAGTTTGTCGTTGATAAATCGTATGACGCGCACGATAACACTGCTTTTGACTATAACAACAGTAATAACCGCGTGCTTTGTTCTACACAACGTAGGAAAATATTTGGGAGATAATGTGTTGGTGGATGATGGCACTGAGAATGTTCCAGATGATGAAGAAAATGCACTCGGTGTCGAAGAAAACATGAATGATGACTTGAGATTGCAAGAAAACATTAAAGACGTAGATTAGCAGACGTTATATATTCTGATTTTTTAATAAACCCTTAAAACATTTTAATATTAAGTATGAATTGTATATAAATAACCATTTTCTAAATTAAAAATAAATTACTAAAACAATATTTCTTTCTATTTTCATTTATTCAGCATTTTTCTTTATAATATTAAGTATAAAGAAACCAAAACTAACAATATTTTGTTACAGTAAAGACATCCCTAGCTAGGTTAACCTACCTACATTGAAAATAATCTTTACTGTTTATGGTTACAACATTACTTGTATTGCTACTGTTTCGGTCTTTATCCAAGTCACGTTGTAATTTTTCTTTTTTCACTTTAAGAACGGCTAGTTGTTCTAATAAAACCAATCGTTGCAACTAGGAATTGGACAGATTTCGGGTCTCTTCAGTTTCATGAGAAGTAGTTCTGTTTTCTTTTAAAGGTTAAAATTCCGACAAAGGTAGATGCGGTTGTGAGCTTGTATCAGGAACAACGCTTCTATTATTGGAAAACATTGGTAATTGTGATGGATGAAGTGCATTATTTGAAGTTGATGCGCCGACCATCAAACTTCCTGGTATTTTTGTTTTTATGGCTGGTACCTGACTTTTATTTAAAAGTACTGGATGGCTTTTTAAAAAGTTCATCACACACATCAACTCTAAATTTTCCGCAACTTCACATTCGGATTCAGAATTTTCTGAAGTCGACAGACTTTAAAAGATTTTGAGCACGATTTTTTATCGTTGACAAAGCGATACTAACAAAATGTTTGGTTTGAATTTGACGAGTCATAGCAAGCTTTGATTAGTAAGTCGATTTATTTAGTTGAAACAGTTCAAGCAAATGCTTATTAGTAAAAGCATTTGATTATTAATAAATAAGTATTTGCTTTTGCTTATGCCTTTTGCTGAAAAGCAAAACCTTTTACTAGTAAGCATTTGCATATAAGTATTTTCTTATTTTTATTAATCTCACCCTTTGTCATATCACCCTTAATAAGGGTGGCGAGAGCTGTTGACTTGCGAAAGATTTAAATCGCTATATCTTCTAAGCCCCCTTACCTGAACTAAATGAGCTTAGGCTTATTTAAAAAATCAAGCTGTTTTAGGATTCAGATCTAGTGCTGTTGGTAACGATTACAGTTTTTTTCCAATTTTTTTGAAATTTTTAAATGGAAGGTTGTAATTCTTTTACCCTAGTTATTAAGATTAATAAAAGACCGAACTTTTGGCGAAAGCCGCACATCGTTATTTGTATTAGCTTTTAAGTTATTGCCAAATAAGTGAATTAATGGTATTTTTCAGACGAAATGACTAAGAACGAGGATATCGGACTGAAATTAAAATCTTCAGGGGTATCCCTAGACTCTTTCTATTCAGGAAAGGGGCACAAAAACAAATTGAACAATAAAATTAACAATAATGCAATATTATTTATTACGTTTGGTTTTCCTGGCTTCGCACTTTATCTAGGAAAACAAAATATTTTTGCTCCAATAATATTTTTTTTCTTCGTCAAAATAACTTTAAAAATGCATCGAATTTTTATTTATTTAATTAAAAATTCGATTTAAGGCCAACAGCCATATCTTTTATTTGGCTGATCTTTGGACTCGTTTGATAGAATAATGAGGTTTCTCTCAGAGGCCCACATCGATATATAACACCGCAGATACCATGAGATTTGTGTGCAGCAGCAGAATCGAGATTTTCAAGGGCGTCTCCAACAGGAGGGCTATATCCCCCAATATATTAAGTAGTTGGCTAAATTCTGATTGAGTTGGCAAATTAAGTAAGTAGTAGTTATAATAGGGGAGCGCCTCCTCCTCCTCCTCTTCCTCTCTCTCATGTCCCTCATTCTTAACTTCCTCCCCTTTTATTCTCATTCGCATCATATTTTTAATTTTTTCTCTTTGTTCTCCCACATTTGATTTTGCATTCTTAAGTCTTATAAATAGGTACATCAAGATCATTTTAGTATGTTAAGGTACGAGTGACTGTTAAAAGAAAAAAATCTGTTGAATAAATCTATTAATAATAATATTAAAATAAAATGAGTGAATCAGTTGGAGAAAGAAATCGATTCATTCCGCTTCAGACAATTAGCCTCGAAGAAATTATACCAGGAGTTCAAGAAGAAAATATACCATTAGTTCGAGAAGAAAATAATGGGATTGTTTTAAAAAATTTGAACAAAACTGAGAGTGAAGAGAAAAAAGTGTTTTGTGCTATTTGTTTTGAAATAATCGAATATTATATTTTAGACCAAATACATGTTCCCACATTTTTTGTTTAAAATGTATTTTAAGATGGAATGATGAAAATTGTTGTTCTATAATGGTAAACAATTGTCCTGTATGTCGCACTAGATATTACTATTTGGTACAAATCTTCAAAGATGTAATTAGACATCATTTTGTTGTAATTTTAAAAAGAGGATAATATTTTTTTTATAATTTGTGTTTGTGAAAACTCTGGTAACAAATAATTTTGTAAAAAAAAGTAAATGTAAATATATATATAATAATTGACACACATTTTTTCCTTTTCCTATATTGAAACGACAACAATGATCTAACAAGTTTTTTAATACATACTAATTTTCACATTACATAACAAAACAATTGTTATGGGTTTACACAAAAAGTGCCACGCCCTAAAATGGCACCACTTTTGCAAATCGAAGCTTAAATTTTCTTATGGGAATTTACATGTAAAAATGACGGTTTTGATTGTCGGACCGGCATAGCCTAATCTACTACTTTTTAATTATACTAATAATATTAATATAATTTGCATCAAGTAAGAGAAAACTCAATTGAATACAGAAACAAACGTTAACAAAATGTTATGCTAATATATGAGTGCTTCTAGTGGCAGTTGACATAATCGACACTTTTTTTTTTTCATATGATTAGCTATTTCATTTACAAATGCAGTGTCAGATGTTAGAATAAAAAGAAGTATTTTGCATATAGCACTGAAAATATATAACCGCTTATAGTAACAGTTGACATTTTTTAAAATTAATATTGTTGACGTATTCTACTTATTATCTTTACAATTTATGTTTAAAATTAATATTTTTGACATTATCTACCCATTACGTTTATAACCTATATTTAAAATTAATATTGTTGAAATAATCTACACATCACCTTTACAAACTATGTTTATTATTAATATTTAACAACATAATCTTCTATCTCTTTTTTTTTCATTTTTATTGCAGTAAAAGCAAGCATGTTCAGGAATTAGTAGAAAAAGATGTATCCTACAAATAGCACAATGTAAATCAGAAGCACTAACAACATAAGCTCTTTTGTAGTGGCAGCTCACATGATCGGACTCCCCTCTCCGTAAATATCTCATGTGAATTGCACTACAAGGAAGGCAAATAGCAAATGTTCCTAGTCTTCGACTTTCAATTTTAGAGTAGCTTTGTATAACACATACATCTTTTTCTTCAAAATTATTAAATAATTCACTAGCCCTAAACTTGCTTACTTTTACGTCAGCCTCGGTTCCTAAATTTAGCAGTTGTCCATCCATGTCCACTCCTTCGTCAATTTCCTGATCATCTTCCTCCATCTCTTCTTCCTCCTCAATATAATTAATGTCGATGTTAAACAAGAATGATCTTCTAACAAGCCTAGATGATTTGTCCAAAAATGAATGTTTATAAGTGATGGAATCGCCTTCCAAGTTAATAACAACTTCGTCTCTTTCTTCAATTTGAGCGGCGTTCTCCACATTATTTTCTTCAATTTGGTCAGCGTTTCCAATCATATTTTCTGCCATCGTTAGGAGTTTTAGATTTAGGTAGATATATTTGATAAAAAACAATTTTGGTTATAGGTTATAAATAATATCGACAACTGATATTACAGCGAATGATACTGTATGATCGTCGAGTGGATGTTCTTAAGTATATATCCCATCGACCACCACTTTTACTACCTGCAATACTTAAGTTTTTTTTTTTTTTTTTTTTCGCTGTCCCTTTCCCTGTCAGTTTCCTCAGGGGGGGGGGGGGGGGGCTTAGCCCCCTCCCCGCTCCGCCAACCTCCCATAAGGGGGGAGACCCCCCTTAACCCCCCCGCACCCTCACCTTATCTTCTTTCTCTGCCTTCCTTCTTACTGTTTTTTATATGTTTCTCCTTTTTCCTTCCTTCTCCTTTTTCCTTCCTTCTCCTTTTTCCTTCCTTCTTCTTTTTCTTTCCTTCTCCTTTTTTCTTTTCTTCTTTTTTAACCTAACCTAACCTAACCTAACCTAACCTAACATAACCTAACCTAACTTAACTTAACCTGAAGGGTAGCCCGAAATTGGGGAGCCGGGATTTGAGTCTCGGAAATTCAGGGGTCCGGGGGGGGGAAGGGGGGAAAGGGAAGGGGGGGAGGGGGGTAAGCTTGTTGATCGGCTTGGGAAAGTGGTTTTTAGAGATTGTCGTTCAACTTTAAGTAGGACACATGTGATTAACTTTTGCATATAAAATCACCTCAGCGAAGAGACGAATGCAATTGATTTCTGCATTCACACTGTGCAGAGCTCGCGAGTTTTCTGGTGTTTACATTGTGTCTATTTGGTAATTTTTTAATTTTTATTTTTATTTCTAACATTTTTATTTGGCAAGATTTAATTCTTATATATATTGGTGACATTTTTATGTACATTTGTGGCATTTTTATTTGTTATTACGATTTTTTTCATAATGGACAATTTTTTGGCATCGAGTAGCAAAATAATTGACAATGACTTTGACTTATACACATGTACTCAAATGCAAAATTTTGCAAACCAACAAAACAATGAAACAGACGTATTTACATCTAGTCAACCACAAACTATTCACGACTTGAATGAAATTATTTACAATAGCCAAGTTCAGAATAATGCCAACAAACACAACATGTTGATGGCGATCTTAATGACATTATTGACAACAAAATGGACTTAATTACAACAAAAACTAAACAAACTCTTGAAGAACTGAATGACATTGACGAAACTCAAAATTCTAGCTATGAGGATATTGTTTGTTTTCAAAAATCTAATCCAAATTATTTAACATTAAAATCGCCAATTAATTCTCCGAGACCAATTTGCTCTCCCTTTTTGTTTAGTGAAAATTCTGATTCGGAAGAAGAACAAATTGATCAAAATTTAAGTTTGGCTATTTGTCCTATTAATTCACCATATGATATTGTAAATTCTGATTCGCAAGAAAAACAAATTGATCAAAATTTAAGTTCGGCTATATCTTCTATTAATTCACCATATGCTATTGTAAATTCTGATTCGCAAGAAAAACAAATTGAAGCAAATTTAACTTCGGATATTTCTCCTAATAATTCACCAGTTGAACAAAATTCAATTTCGAAACCATCATTTATCATTAAAAAAAAATTTTAAATTAATAAAAAAAATAAAAAACAAAGAGCAAACCTTAAGTGTCTGGGTTTCGCTATTCAAAATTTAACTAATTTGATCACAATTAAAAAGGGAGACGAAAGTACGGTGAATTATGTTAAACAGGCCTTTGACAAATTAGTTGACTCATTTGAAGAAATGGATTCATAAAGTCAATTAATTTCTATTGTTTTTTTCAAAATTTGACTATAACTAAATAAAAATGCACAATATTAATTTTATTATTATATAAAGAACTTCAAAAATGCAATTGCTTTTTTCAAAATTTGACTATAACTAAATAGAATTGCACAATATTAATTTTATTATTATTATTATCCAGAAAACTTCAGAAATGCATAAGTGTGTAACATGTAATAAAGTCTTCACTAGAAAGGATAATTTATTGCGACATATTAAAAAACATGTTAACGGAAATTCCACAAAACTCAACAGTTGGTTGAAAAAACCAAAGCTTGTTAAAGGTAAGAACATTTTATTTTTCATGTTATATTTTGTAAAATATTTTTTTCTTAATTTATAGATTCTACAAATATTGTAAAATATTGTAAAGAATGCAAGAAAAATATAAACCAAAGTCTATGGGGTGGACATCTTCGATCTAGTGTGCACAAGAACAATTCCAAAATAGGCTTGGAGGTAGGTGTTGAAATAATCAAGTCAGCATTCAGGGAACGAATAATATCTTATAGGATTTCCTCACACCAAAACTTCATAAATGTGAAAGAATATTTTCAACATTTGGAATACAAAATTGCACATCTAATAGATCAAGAACTGCAGAAACATAAATGTATCAAGCTAAATATGGAACTGTTCGGTTTCTATTTTAACCCCAGCAGCGACAGCTATGATGTCAAATCTTTTAATGCGCCGTTCCAAGTCATTTGCCAGGGATATCAGAAAAAAGAACTGTTAGAGCAAATCTGCACCATTATTGACCAGAAAGCTGACGAATTTGCAGAAAGAGATTCAGGTAAAGAATTTATTTTCGATTTTACAACAGCAACAAAAAAAGTAATTTTTTTAATTTTTACGTTGCAGGATGGTCTTTGATGAATTTACTTCATTTGGAAATTAATGTTAACAAGCACAATCCGCTGAGAGCCTCATCTTTTATCGAACTTCCTCAAGAGATCAAGAGACGTCAAGCTGTGATCAACATTAGGAATGATGACAACTTTTGCTTCGCCTGGGCAGTTGGGTCTGCTCTTCACCAACCAAGCGGATTAGATTTTGAAACTTCATCCTACCCACACTACTCTTCTGTTTTGGATATGTCAGGTATAGAATTTCCAATGTTGCTAAAGAACATTAAGATTTTTGAAGAAAAAAATAACATTTCTATTAATGTATATGGATTAGAAATTATAAATCCTAAAAAGGGGTATGAAGTAATTGGTCCACTTTATTATTCATCGAATAAAAAAAATGTCAATTTATTGTTAATAATTGATGATGATGAAAAAACTTTTCATTATTGCTATATTAAAGATTTATCAAAACTAGTTTCTGCACAAATTTCTAAACATCACGGAAAAAAATATATTTGCGATGGTTGTTTACAATATTTCCCTACTGAAGAAAATTTAATACAACACAATAGCTATGATTGTGATCATTTACGAATTAACCTACCTTCTAAAGAATTAATAAAAGATAAGTTTGGAAACTATTCATATGATAATATTTTGAAATTTGTAAATTATCATAAACAAATTAAAATTCCTTTCGTGGTGTATGCAGATTTTGAATGCATTTTAAAGCCTTTAAATAATGACAATGTTGATAAAAATCCTAATACTTCATACACCTTAAAACAATATGAACATATTCCACATTCATTTGCCTATTACATTAAATGTTCCTTCGACGATAATTATTCTAAATTTGAAAAATATAGAGGTCAAAATTGTGATACATTATTTATAAATTCTTTAGAAAGATATGTGTATAACATATACAATAAATATTTAAAGGCTCCTAAAAAATGATCCCTTTGAACGAACTGGACAAAATTTATCATAACTATGAAAAAGTTTGTCATATTTGTAATAAACCTCTTTTAAATGACAGGGTTGCAGATCATTGTCATATAACCGGTCTTTATAGAGGTCCAGCTCATTCACTCTGCAACATAAATTACAGAATACCTAACTTTATTCCAGTTATATTGCATAATTTGCGTAATTATGATTCTCATCTATTTCTTAAAAAATTATGCTTAAACAAAGAACAACTAACAGTTATCGCACAAAACAAGGAAAAATATATTTCATTTGAAAAGCTTATTCATGTGGATAACTATTTTTATAAAAAGACACAAAAGGCTAAGAAAAAAATATATCATTAAGGTTTATTGATTCTTTTCAATTTCTATCCCATTCTTTATCAAAACTCTCTGAAAGCTTAAAAGATGAACAATGTAAGGAAATAAAAAAATTTTCAATGATGAAGAAAGATTTAAACTTATTCGGCAAAAAGGTGTATTTCCTTACAGTTATATTGATGATTATTTAAAATTAGAAGAAACAACTTTACCTCAGAAAGACCAATTTTATAATACTTTAACGGATGAGCACATCAGTGATGCAGAATACCGAAGAGCTGTAAAGGTTTGGCAATTGTTTAAATGTGAATCTCTTGGTCAATACTCCGACGTTTACTTACTCTCTGATACTTTACTTTTGGCAGATATTTTTGAAAATTTTAGAAGCACTTGTTTATCCACATATAAGCTCGATCCAGCTCATTTTTACACTTTTCCAGGTTTATCCTGGGAGGAGTGTTTGCGTTATACTGGAATAGAGTTAGAATTGTTAACTGATCCAGATATGATACACTTTTTCAAAAAAAGCTAATAACCCATTCTTTTAAATTTTGATCCTTTAAAGCCAACTAAATACATAATTTATTATGATGCAACAAATTTGTATGGTTATGCAATGTCACAGCACATTCCAACGGGAGATTTTGTTTGGTTAACAGATAAAGAAATCAATGATTTAAATATTATGAATATTTCTAAAAAATCTAATAAGAGATATGTTTTAGAAGTTGATTTAGAATATCCTACAAGTCTACATTCCTATCATAACGATTTTCCGTTTTGTCCAGAAAACTTTAAACCGCCAAATTCTAAATGCATAAAATTAATACCCAATTTAAATGATAAATCAAAATATGTTATTCACTATCAATTATTAAAACAATGTTTGGAACATGGACTCAAGTTAACTAAAGTTCATAGAGTTTTACAGTTTTCTCAATCTGATTGGTTGAAAAAATATATAGACTTGAATTCAAGATTAAGAAATGATTCAAAGAATGAATTTGATCGTAATACTTACAAGTTGGCAAATAATAGTATTTATGGCAAGACTATGGAAAATGTTGATAGGAGAATTGACGTAAGACTTGTTACAGAGTGGGAAAAAAATAGAAGAAAAGATGGTGCTGAGAATTTAATTGCAAAACCATATTTCAAGGACTTAACAATATTTTCTGAAAACTTGGTAGCTCTTCAAATGCAAAAGATTCAAGTTACTTACAATAAACCAATATATGTAGGCTTCTCAATATTAGATATATCTAAAACTGTCATGTATGATTTCTTTTATAATTTTTTAAAACCTCTTTATCAGGAAAATATTTCACTTTTATACACCGATACCGATTCGTTCATTTTAGAAGTCACAACTCCAAATATTTATTCTGACATGATAAAAAATATTCACAAATTTGACACATCTAATTATGAATTTAATAATATTCATGAAATGTCTATTACAAAGTCAGTTATAGGAAAATTCAAAGATGAATATGCTGGTGAACCCATTACTGCTTTCTTTGGTACTGGAGCAAAAGCCTATTGTATTAAAACGGAAAACAGTTTAACAAAAAAAGCAAAAGGTGTTAAAAAAAGTGCAATTAAAAAGCAGTTGGATTTTATTCATTATAAAGATGTTGTTGAAAATCATTCTAAAACCTTTTGTTCAATGTATGTTTTTCGATCTAGACAACACACAATTTTTACAGAGTTAATTAATAAATTGGCTTTGAGTTCCGAAGATGATAAGCGGTATAAAATTCCCTATAGTTTTAATACATTAGCTTGGGGACACCAAGATATTGCTTTGTATCAATGGAATGCAGAACATGAAGATTTAGATATATTTATGTAGATATTATAAGGTATTTAAATTTGTTGTTTTTGAAACCAAAGTTAGTCTTCATAAGTCTTTCACAAAATGTGCTTAGAAACTTTTGACAAAGAAATTGATAACAGTTATTTTAAAACATATGACAAACGACTTTCCCCTTTAAAAAATGGAAAGGAAAATTGAGACCAGAAGTGTTAGCTGGAGCTGGCTTTTACTATACTTCAATCAATGATATTTGTAAATGTTTTTATTGTGGTATTGAAATTTTTGATTGGTTAAGTTATGATGATCCTATTGTGGAGCATAAGAAATTTGCTAGGAATTGTGATTTAAATAACTGTTTATGGAAAAATAGGAATCGAATAATTGTAACCATTCAAAATAAGTCTTCAAGCTACACATTTTATATAGTATTATTAATATCCTTATTTATGAACTTTTACATATATTTAAATTAAGTATTTTATTGTTATTTTTTTACAACTGCTTTTGCTTTCGTGGTGAAAGGATCTGCTTAATGTTAATAAATTTGGAATATAATTATTAATTTGTTTTAATGACTATCAGTAGATCTCAATTTATTCTTCTTTATTTTATTTTCCAAAATGTTTTTTATGTTCATCATCCCCCTGGCGTAACACAGCGTTAAATATGTTTTTCTAATAAAACAGACGTCACTCTAAGTAAATATTGTAAATTTATGAAAATTGGATTAATTAACAATAGTACAATTAGTTGGATGGAAGGAATAAATGGAAATGAAAATGCAAGTAAATTTTTTAAAATTTTGTATCATTATCCAAATCGATCTATTTTTGATACAAATTGGATAGAAAGGTTAGAGTTTAAAAATAATCAGTTACAAATTTGAACCCCCAACTGTACCAATTATTATGACGGATTCAAAAATTATTACTTTTCCATCATTAGTGTTACATTAAACTTTGCATTATTTTTATACATTACCATTTTAATTATTTATCTTTATTACAAATTTCAAACTGGAAATCTATTTTTTCATTAATCCATTTTAATCGAAACTTTAAAGAAAGTGGGGATGAGAATATTTAAGTACAAGAATAACACAATATGTTTCAGTCTCGTTTAGTCATTATGAACAACGCCTTGGTTCATAAACCTTTAGAAGCGCTTCTTAATTCAAAAATTTATTTTTTAAATAATTCTTTGTCAAAATTTGTTCTTGTTGGCATTAGTTTAAATGATTTTTCTCCAAAAATTGTAATTGGTGGAAAAACTGGATTTTCAATCGCACTAACCGAAGACATTTGTGTTCATCAAGGAATTATTGTAAACAATTTCTACTTTCCTCAAGTTGATCAAACCAGTGTGAATATAAACAACATTCATCTGCAGGTTCAGAAAATAAATGATACCCCTGTTCTACAAATTACAAAAGGCCCACACTTCATATACTTAGGACAAGAGTCTTTGGACAATTTGTGGCGATTAAAGGAAATTATTGATTATAGATTATCTATACTTAAAAGGCAAGAATTCAATACATATTTCAAAATATTTCAAAATAATATTTCAGCTGATTGTGGCGACTTGTGTACGCATGTTTATAATATAATAAGTCCAACAGAAAATCCTAACAGTGAAAAGGTTTCAACTATGATGGAATTACTTGCTTTATATCCTGAACAAATGGAAAACAAACTGAAGCAAAATGGAAAAAAACGAAAATATTACGAAGAAAACAATGAAAATGGATCAAAAAGAAAATATTACGAAGAAAACAATATCTTTTCTGGAAGAGAACAATAAGGTGCATGTGTTAGTGAAGTGGAGCTTTGCTTACAGACAAGCCCGTAGGAGTAAGTTTCAGATGTGGTACTTAGATAGACTCCGTTTTGAAAAAAGAATAAATGATTGTAAACTTATTCTAGATTCGATATTATCTGAGGAACATAGAAATAAAATATATTTGACACGTTTTAATAAAAATTGTATTTGATGTTTTACTTAATAAAATTTTAGTTTCCTAAATGTGCATTTTATTTGAAATTAATTAGCACATTAAGACTTTGTAATTTGTATCAGCTAAAGCATAAAATGAGGAACAGAAATAAAACAAATTTAACTAAAATTTAATTTCAATTTAATTAAACAATATTTTTTTTATCAATCCATGTATTATATTTTTTATCAAGTCCTAACCATTTCACATAAACTTTGTTTCCTTTCCTTCTCAAAATCTTCTCAATAAGATACACATCGGTATGCTTTACTTTTAGTAATTCTTGCTCATAAAAACCACCCAGAATGTCCTGATTATCTTCGTCTTGAATTAAATATGTCCAAGGGTTTGTCATCTTAACTTCTTTAATGTGGAATATCTCATTTGACCAATTTGGTGTGTAACCTTTTGAAAATGCCTCTCGATGCTTGCTTATTCGTACGTGATCACCCACTTTAAACTTTGGAGATTTTATATCTAACGTTTTAGCATGAGTAAATGCAGATTTCAAGATTCTATTTTCATTTGTTTTATTTACTTGTTTTGGCTTCATTCCTATTGAAGAATGTTTTGTATTGTTATAATCTTTTACAATATCCGCTAATATATTAAACCATTTGTAATTTCCTTGAATGCTAAATATTTTCCACATATTATTCTTTAAAGTCCTGTTCACTCTTTCTACTATACTCGCTTTCAAATTGAAAAACGTGCTATAATGGTTAATTCGAAATTGTTGCATCAAATTTTGAAAATTTACATTGAAAAACTCTCTCCCTCTGTCCGTTTGCAAGTTTTTTGGTGGAGTTTTTGCACTGATTAATATTTTTATCATGGCCGCTGTTACGTCTTTTCCAGATTTAGATTTTACCGGTTCGGCCCAAACATACTTAGAAAATACATTTATGGTAATCAAGATATATTTAAATCCCTTATTAAATTTGGCATAGGGTAACATTTCAACCAAATCAGTATTGTATAACTTTTTTCATTTAAAACTTTACTAATTTTAGTAATCTCCTTTTCTAACGCATTAAAGGATTTTTTTATCTCTCCAGTTAAGAAAGTAGTTGATCTACTATCACTATTTTTGAATTCCTCCTCTGTTTTATTTAATTCTTGTTCTGATTTCTTAATTACACTGGACATTATATTTTCCAAGGAAATATATTGTTGATTTTCTTCCAAAGTGAGTTGGTCAATTGTTCTACTGTTAAGTATGCTATTTTGATTTCTTTTTTTTTCATCATCTAACCTTTTTATAAAAGTTCTTAATTGTTTAATTTTTTCCTTGTGTTTTCAATTATTACTTCTCTTATATTTGTTTCCATTATTTTATTAATTTTGTTGATATCATCACTTAATTTTTTGTCTTCCTTTTTAACATGTTCATTTAAAAATTGCAAATCTTTACTTATTTGATTTAGCGTTAGCAACTGTTTATTAACGTTTTCAATTGAGGTATAACATCCTTTAATCTGGTTTTCATACTTTAAAAAATTTTCATCAAAAACCTTAAGCTTTTTAGCAAAGATTTCATTATTTGTTTCATTTTCACCTAATCTCCTTTTTAAATTATTAATGTCACTTATTCTCTCTTGATTTTGTTTTGAAATATGGCGTCCAAATTTATCAACTGTCATGTTGAGCTTTCATTAAACAATAAATATGATTATATTTGATAGCTGTTATTTATAGTATTACTTTATCTTCTCTTAATTCTTCAATAATAGAGATAATCTCGTTACTATGAGCATTATTTCCCGCATCACTTGATGAAATTAATAAACGTAGCCTATCAACAATTTCGTTTACATTATTCCAGTATACATAGTCTGTATTTGATCTGTTTGTTTTCAAAATTAATCCCTTTCCTGTAGATTTGGCTCTAGTTGTTCTAAACGGAGGTTTTGGTTTGTTAAATGCTGTAACTAATCTTGGCAAGGTTTTTGTCTTTGTAATCCCCTTTCTTTGTAAATATGGTCCTATTATTGTAACATATTTGTGTGATGTATTTCCTTGAACTTGTTCATTTGAATCAAAATTCCTACGATATACATTTGTTTTAGCTAGAATGTTCATGTAATTATCTAAATCTTCCTTCTTATAACCTTTTGGTTCTTTTTTGAAAAGCAATTCGTATAAACCTGGCGTGCCTGTGTACGTTATTCCTCCCACTTTAATGTCTTTTCCAATAATTTCTACCGGTATCTGTGTTAAACCAAAAGAAAACTTATCCGTTTCGAGATCATGAACTATTCCATAATAATGGTCAAATTTATGTTGTGTATCTTTCACACCCTCATCAATATATGATCTGGGTAATTCATGAAAATCTGCTAAGTAATCTTTATATGATGGTGTACCAACATAGGTTTGAATTGTTTTTCTAGTTTGTTTCAATATGTCTGACAAGTTTAAATTTGTTGTTGTGTCACTAGAAGGATCTGAAGTTTCTACTATAACAGTTGATGACAATGGTTGTACTACAGAAGAGGAAGAAGTGATACTACTGTCATTTAAAAATGTTGGTAGTTCTGTAGGGAGTAACGGAGTTTTTCCTGTTTTCTGAATATTTTTCGTCGGAGCTGATGTTTTATAAAGCTTTGTAGGTGTTTTGAAATCTTCATACTTTGAAACTCTTTCTTCTTTTAAATCGAATGGTTCGAAATTACCAATACTTGAAATTAGCTGTTTAAGTGGTTGTGTTATTGGTCTATAAGTTTGTTCTAATTCGGACTGAGCAGTAGAAGTAGCTAATTTCAAGCTTTGATATTTCTGCTTCACGGCTTGTCTCGATCTTATTAATTCTCGAGCTAAACGTTTATCCATGCTGTACAAGTTTTAAATGAAATAAAACTGCAAATTTTTTACTTTTATAAATATATCAAGGAATCGAATTTACTCCTATATCTGCCGTGATTTACTTCACAATCTTGGTCAATTACAAGAAAGCCATATGGATCCATCCAACAGTTAGCACAAATATTTTTAAACTGATCAAATGTCATATCCAATATACAGTGGTCATTATATATATGTTTTAAACTCAAACAGTCCTGTTTAAATAAAATTAATAAGTTTGCATTTTCTCGAATTAGACGTTTAAGGATTGAGGAATATCCTTGAAAAATAAAAAAACAATCGGTGTTTCTATGCCTTCCATGCGTGAAATAGTCCCTAATAATAGATTGATTATGACAAGGAATATCATCAAAAATGATAACGGAATTTGGCTTTATCTCATGAGGTGAAATAATGTTCTCATCGCTATCATATTCAAAGTATCCAATTTCTTTCATAGGCTTTAACAACTTTCTTAAATATTCATATTTTGGTTGATCTAATGACTTTGAATAAACATAGACATTTTCAAACCTAATTCCATTAGGATGCTCGAGCAGTGTAAGCATAACGTTGGTTTTACCGCTACCACTGCAACCAACTATAAGCCCTCTTTTTGAACCACCGCAAAAAAGTACAGCTTTCTCAACTGTTTACTTAAAATTTTTTCGTCATGATTATTTACTGGTAATGAGAATTTTTGTTTTTCAATCCTCATTCTTAATCACACTAGTAAATATTTTCAGCTGTAAAAGTATTTATACCAGAAAAATGTCAATGTGCTTTTAGCATAAAAAGAACTTCAATGACTGTGGGTCGTCATAAGTTGAAAAAAAACTATTAAAACACGTAATAGAAAAGGCTCTGGTTTAGTAAATAAATTAATTAGTAAACTACCTTTCGAAGTTCATATACCAGGATATAATTATTGTGGTCCCGGCACCAACTTGGAAAAAAGATTAACTAGAGGTGACGTTGGTATAAATCCATTGGATTCCGCTTGCAAAGAACATGATATATCTTACTCTCAGACTGAAGATTTATCAAAAAGACACATATCTGACCAAATATTAGAAAAAAAAGCCTGGGATAGGGTAAAAGCTAAAGATTCTTCTATTGGTGAAAAAATTGCAGCTTTAAGTGTTGCAGGAATAATGAAGGGTAAAAGAAAGTTCGGTTTGGGATTAAAAAATACAAAAGGGGGTAAACTTAAATTGAGAAAAAAACGTATCATTCGAACACCCAAAAAAATTGGAGGATTTCTACCTCTTTTGTTTCCCATTCTTGGCGCCCTGGGTGCACTAGGTGGAGGCGCGGCAGGAATTGCTAAGGCAGTAAATGATGCTAAAGCAGCTAAACAGCAACTAGAAGAAATACATAGACATAATATTGCAATGGAAAATGCTTCTAAAGAAGGCAAAGGATTATATATTAGACCATATAAAGGAAAGGGACTATTTATTAGACCTTATAAAGGAGGATCCGTCAAAATGAAAGCAATCAGACAAAAAAAAACTCAAAATAAGTTTTCCAAAAAGAGCACTTACGACCAATGATATTATTAAATATGTAAAGCTGTTAAAAATAACTGGCTTTATAGGTGTTTTTATGCTCGACGAACTTCCAAAAAAAATTAATCTGAAAGAATGTGGTATTGTAAATTTGGATAAAAAACAAAATAAAGGATCTCATTGGACTGCTTATATTAAAAATAACAAAAATGTAATATATTTTGATAGTTATGGAAATTTAAAACCACCTTTTGAACTTCTCAAATATTTTAATTCGAATGGCAAAGTGGATGGAAAATAAACAAAAATTTAATTCATATAACTGTGGTCAACTATCCCTAAAATTTTTGCAAAAAAATATATAAACTCATTATTTATTGTAATATCTCATTCATAAATAAACTGCAATGTTTATGACTATCATATATTTAGAGGATGAAAAACAATATAAATTTTGAACGTTTATGACTATCCCCAATATAAAATTTTATATAGATAATAAAGTAATTGTTATTCCCGACGGAACTTATGACATTACAGATATAGAAACATACATAAGAGAAAGTATAGAAGATTTATTTCCGAATGAAAAAATTTTTTTCTTTTAAAAGCAAATGTTAATACTCTAAAAACTTTTTTAATGTGTAGTAGAATAATTGATTTTACCAAGGAAGATTCGATAGGAAAAATGTTGGGTTTTAATAGCAGGATACTAGAAGCTATGAAAGAGGAAGAATCAGATAATGTTGCAAAAATAACTAAGGTGAATGCTATTTGTATTGACTGTAATATTTGTGTCGGTTCTTACAATAATGGTAAACCTGTTCATATTATTCACCAGTTTTATCCAACTGTAGCTCCAGGGTATAAAATAGTTGAATCTCCTTTGCCCATTTTGTATTTTCCAGTTAGCGTCAAAGCAATTAACAATATAACAGTTAAAATAGTTGATCAAGACGGAGAACTTATCAGTTTTAGAGGAGAAACTATAACAGTAAGGTTACATTTACAAACAAGTGAAATATAAAATGGTTGTTAGATATAATAGAGCCCTTGGGATGAGACTTGCCCCTACCACTATCAACAAAGTAAAAACTTATAAAAAGAAAAAGCCTAAACAACAGTTCAGTATCAAATCCAACACCAACAAATTAAGACGAGATAATCGTAAATTTCTTACATCCTTGGGTTTCACTGTTTTAAAATAATGAACATATTAAACGTAAACGAAAAGCTTTATGTAGACAATTCCATCGTCAGTTCTGAGCTTCACACATATCAACCATATATTTCTTCAAAATTCGATTACAATGATGAAATAAGGATCCCAATTCAAGAACTCGATGCTTACACTCTACCATCAGATAGTTTACTTTATATCGAAGGAAAATTAACTAATACAGAAGGTAAATATAAGAAAGAATTGCTATTTATTAACAATGGTATAGTCTTTTTGTTCAGAGAAATCCGCTATGAACTAAACGGAATTACTATAGATTCAATAAGAAATGTTGGATTAGCATCAACCTTAAAAAGCTACCTTTCTCACAATACCAACGAAAGTTTAAAACTGGAAAATGCAGGTTGGTTTCCACATCGGAAAGAAGGTGATACAATTTTAGTTGATAATGATGGAAAATTCTCCGTATCCATACCACTAAAAATGATTTTAGGATTTTTTGAAGATTACAGAAAAATTATTATGAATATGAAACAGGAATTGGTTCTTATTAGATCAACTGATTATTTAGATGGTGTTATTTTCAAAGAAGATCCGGCACACCTTGTTACTGCTCCTGACACTCCATTGGTTACTTTCGATAAAATTTATTGGAAAGTTCCTCACATTCTAGTTGATATGCCACAACAACTTGCTCTATCAAAAATATTAGAATCAAATAAAGATATATTGATAGGATTCAGGAGTTGGGAACTTGTTGAATATTCTTCTCTAACCGAAACAACCCGTCACACATGGCCGGTAAAAACAACTAGTAAACTAGAAGCTCCTCGTCATGTTGTGATTGGCTTTCAAGAAAACAGAAAAGGGAAAATTGTTAAAGATATGAGTAAATTTGACAATATTACCTTGTCAAATATTAGAGTATATTTAAATTCTGAAAGATATCCTTATCACGATTTGTACTTAAATTTCAAAGAAAACAAATTTTCTGCTTTATACGAAATGTTTGCCAACTTTAGACAGTCTTACTATGGTGTTCCAAATGAACCCATTTTTAATCCTGAACAATTCAAAAACATTAGTCCTATTACACATATTGATTGCTCCCATCAAAAAGAAACAATTCAAACGGGATCCGTAGTAATGAGAATTGAATTTGAGACACACAATGCAATTAAAAAAGATACTTCTGCTTATTGTCTTATTTTACATGACAAATTATTTAGCTACAACCCTCTTACTAAAATTGTGAAACAATTATAAACTTTATCCCCACTATTTTCATATTTCGATTTAATTTAAAGAAATTTTCAAAAGCTTTTAGTTTTAGTCATGACATCAAAACTACAACTACAAATTGAAAAATTTATTTTTAAAATTAATCAACTGAAAGAAGAAATTGCAAATTATTCAAGTAAAAAAAGTCTCATTAAAAAATTTGCTGCTTTGAAAATATGAGATTGGTTATAGATATTCAAGGATTCAAGGATGAAAAAAATAAATTTATACCGAAAGAGCTTGCAGCTTTTGATGGTTATGAAATGACTCATTACATTTTTAAAAAGCCTTTTCCAATGGAATTTCTTTCACCTGATTGTCACAAGCAGGCGGTATGGTTAACGAAAAATTATCATTGTATACATTGGAATAATGAATTTACTCCATTACATCATTTCCCAAAAATAATTGAAACACTTACGAAGAAAGCAGATTTTGTTTTTGTAAAAGGAAGCGAAAAAAAGGATTTTATGCAGAAATATTCTAAAAAGCCTGTGATTGAAATAGATGAACAACCAGCGCTAAAGCTAATGGAACCAAAATGCTTCTATCATTCAAAATCACCTTGTATGTGTGCTTTGACAAATGTGTTATTTTTATATGACAATTGTTTTATGAATGAATAAAAATATAAAAAAACTTAATTAACTTTTTATTTTGCATTAACCAACCATGATTGAATACAATTAATATGATACCTTAAATCTAATTTTCTAAATTCATTTAAAAGTTCATACTCATTTTTATATTTTAAATAATCATTACAAAATTTAGCGGCTAATTTACATTGTTCCATTCGATCTATATTATTAACATATGCTGACAAATCTTGTGCTTCTGCGTCTTCTTCGCCTACAATTGATAAATATTGGAAGTATGCAGCAGATATAATAAACTCTTCATACATTTCAGTAACCATTTGCTCCATTGTAAATATTATTAAATTTATTCTTCCTTTTCAATTTCTTGAAGAATAGTATCCTCGTCAATAAATTGCTTCAAGTCTTTTAAATAGTAACCAAAGCCAATATCTTTTAGATCTTGAATAAGTTGAAAAAAATTTATTGTTTCAATGTATTTGTTGCAACAGAGGGCAGCCTTTACGAATTCCGCAGGTTGATTACAATAAAAGTCTATCCACTCCGGACCACTTGCCATACAATATGAGAAATAGGTTTTTGAAAGATTATTAAATTTCTCCTCTAATAATTTAACTGCAATCAGCAACTCAGCCATTTCATTTATTTAACATAATATTTTAAATATGTAGGGGGACGTCTCTTGCGAATAGGATTAACTTTCCTTGATAATACCTGTTTTTTATCTTCGTATAATTGAAACCTCTTTTGGGTTGCAATAATAGCAGGTATAAATTGGCAATCTTCTCCTATAAATTCTATTAGGTGGCTTAATTCTCCTACAAAGTATGATTTCCCAAATGTATTGAAAAACGTAGTAAGGCTTATAATTCCTTCTAAATAATCATCACAACAGTCAATTGCTTCCAAATAATCTCGTTTCAGTGGATAAAACAGCTTGGTGTATTCATCTTTCGAAATCACTTCAAAGAAATTGAGATATTTAACTTTTAACTGTCTGATAGTTGTAGTTAATTTTTCGCGATTACACATAATTCACTTATTACTTGACACATTTTTTCTTTTTGTTTTATACAAAATTGGTGGAAAAATTCAAAAATAACTTTTTACGCAACTCGAGCACAGCTTAGTAAATGTGCCTCGGCATACTAAAATTATCATGATGCACCTATTTATAAGACTTAAGAATGCAAAATCAAATGTGGGAGAACAAAGAGAAAAAATTAAAAATATGATGCGAATGAGAATAAAAGGGGAGGAAGTTAAGAATGAGGGACATGAGAGAGAGGAAGAGGAGGAGGAGGCGCTCCCCTATTATAACTACTAGACACAATTAACAATAAACAGAACCGACATTTATACCGAAATTACTGTAAAACAAAAAACATGACATTTTTTGCAGTTTGTATTTTTGTGCCCCCTTCCTGACCAAAACGGGTCTTCGTCCGAAAAATACCTATTAATTCACTTACTCGGCAATAGCTTAAAAAAATCTATTACTATCTATAAGAAAGGTAAGAGAAGTATAATCTTCCATTTAAAAATTTTAGGAAAATTGGAAAAAACTGTAATCGTTACAAATAGCTCCATCTAAATAATTTCTAAAAAACTAGTGTCACTCGATCACAATTCTAAAACAGCTTAAAATTATCTTTTAAATAAGCCTAAGCTCATTAAATTCGGACAAAGGGGTTCAGAACATACAGCACCTTTCTTAAGTCAACAGCTCCCCCATTCTTATTAAGGGTGATATGACAATAAGTTTACAACCATAGTGATACGAAATTAACTTAGCTTTCCAACTGCGTCACCTTTCGGTTAATTTAAAAACTTAAAAATATGTTTAGTCAATGCTCTTGGCCACTTTTATTATAATATTTTTTTTCAAGACGTTAACATGAAGGCCTTTCGAGATATGGATAGTGAACGCCCTAAAGTGAATACCCTGTATATTACGGACAAAATAACAAGAGTTAACTGCAGAGGACCACACTAAAACCTTCGTGAAATTCGCTGAACTTTTTATATGTTTTAGTTATTAAATCTTTTGAAGAAAACACTCCAAAATCGTTTTGAAAATATAGCACGCCAAAGGTTCCTTTTTCAGAGAATATAGTATTAATTATATATATATTTAAAATACTTAAGCCAGATTTTTCAGCACGTTCGTGAGAGAGTTGTACTGCACCAATTTACATGATTTTTTTTTGAAACGATCGTCTGGGTAACTGAGACGTTTCAACACTATTTTTTGTATTGTTTTATTGCGTATTTCTCTATAGAATCAATATATTTTTACGATGTGGTGAATGCGCTTCATATTCCTATAATTTCACTGGAAACTCATCGCGCCATCTACCAGAAAAGGCAGAACAAGGTCTGCCGGGCCAGCTAGTATGAATTTAAACGGTAAGGCTATTACCTTAATTTTAGTAATTTTAGAAATATTCTCCCATATCTTTCTTAAAGACACATAAACACTTTAATATTATGATTAGAAAAACAAATGAAAATATTTGTGAAAAAGCTAATATTGCCACGCTACCATTCACGCCGGTAACTAGGCCGGGGGGAACCGGATGTTCCCGTGCTAGTATGGAGGTGAATTGACACTTCCCGCCATCACATACCCTCTCAGGTGGAGGAGGTAGCCTAGGTTCGGACTTCTCGATAAACTACATGGCTCATTTGGCTGACATTCCACAGACGTAAATTCCTTCCCCCATCCACGAAGGGCTTCTCCCTTTCGGCGCACCCTTCCATCTCCCCTATGTTACGTTCGGATAAAATGTGTACCTCTAGGATGTTTGGGCAGGGCCACGTGCCCGACCAGTCCCGAACATCCACAAGAGTTTAAAAACTCTCCAAATTGGAGGAAGGAAGCTTTGACTAAGCCCCAGACGAAGAGCAATATGGGTAAATGCACTAGTTGGCGAGCCCACAATGCAAAAAACCACCACCACTCTCTCTTTTTGGCTGCTTTTGTAACTCTATGGAAAATGCACAATTTACTTATCGGCTTATAGTTTTTTTGTTTCTCACCACCGTGTGTCGTAGACCGATTAGTCCGGAATGGTTTGACCAATTTGGATGAAATATTCAGGAAGGATTCAGGGTAGTACCGGAGTGGTCCAATTGCAATAATATTAAATACAAAAATAAAAATGGCGGAATGATGCCATTTTGAATTTCTTTCAACCTAAGAATTTTTGCAATCAATTTGAAATTAATTACTACATCATGTATAAAAAATCATGTAAATTGGTGCAATACAACTCTCTCATGAACTTGCCACAAAAACTGGCTTAAATATATAGATGTTATTTTAATTGCGTTGTCAGCTTCTTAAATATAGTTGTACATATACGTATATACAGGATATCCAGAATAAGATGAGTTATGTACAGGGTCTTCCATTGAGTAGGAAAAAACGATATTTTTTTACTTCCCCCGTATTTCTCAAGAAATTCAAAATAACCAATCGAAGTATTTTAGCTCGGAGAATTCGAAAATCGTAACAAAAAAAATGAATGAGGAACAAAAGATTTACGCCAAGGATGTTGCGTTTTTTAAACGGAACACCCTATATATTATTATATTTTTGGATTCTATGACCAATTCTAAGTGTTTTTTAATAAGGGTCCTATACATCTTCAATTGTTTTTAATTTATAGATGTTTGAAAATTGACATTTTTGCTTGTGAGTCGTCACAGCACCTGAACGGTTGGACCTAGAGCAAAATACCTTTCACATTCCTATCTTATTTTTTGATAAGCTATCTTATGATGCCAGTCAAACAAAAAAACGGAAATTATTTTGCTACCTGTTTAATTGAATATATTCAATATATCACCTGCGTTTCATATGAATATATTCAATTAAATAGGTATTTAATTATTAACTATTTAATTGAATATATTCAATATATCACCTGCATTTTATATGAATATATTCAATTAAATAGGTAGTAAAATAATTTCCGTTTTTTTTGTTTGATTGGCATCATAAGATAGCTTATCTTATTTACGCAACATCTTTGGGGTAAATCTTTTGTTTCTCATTCAATTGTTTTTTTGTTACAATTTTCGAATTCTCCGAGCTAAAATACATCGATTGGCTACTCTGAATTTTTTGAGAAATACGGTTACAATACAAATGTTTAGTTTTAGTTGTAATTTGTCAACAAAGTGCGTCAAATAAAAAAGTCATTGAAATTCCACGATTTTCTGTAATTTCCTGAATGAGATAAACTCTTTTATAAAGAGAAATAACAGATAGATTATCTACCAGAGTTTTGGACATGAATTAATTTACACCCTGTATATAAACTTAATAATCCCTACGTATATTTCGGTTATCACATATTATATGAAAGACTATTAATAAAGAAATAGTTATTTTCCCCCTTCCTGCATTGTAAGCAACCTATTTTGACACTGCTTTGACAGACGTAAGTAAAAGTTACTCAACAAGGTATTGGTTGCCCTTAACGACAGGATGTAAGTCAATTTACATCCCTAGGGAAATAATAATCTAAAATTATTATAAGTAGCTTTAATTTTCGATTTCATCAACATATTACAAAAATCCGGCGAATTAATTGAAATGAATATTAATGGTACAATTATTACAATTATTCACATTATTAACAAAATTTGGAAACAAGTTTTCTCGTTTCTTCTCGATGTGCCTAAGTGGGCGGCCACAATGGCGCACCGCACATTGCACTGCACCTAGCCTAGCCACTAGCCTTGCCTGTGCGAAGTAAATATATTCATTGTTTTAACTACACGTGGCCATACCGGCGCACCGCCCCTCGCGCATCGCCTGGTACCATCGCCTGGCCTTGAGCGAGGTGAATTTAGCTTAGTATTTTTTCGAGCCTCGCATGGTGTGCATCATGGCGGTAAACAAAGACAAATTAATTACCTGTGTTTACGTGCGAGAAGCAATTTGGAACAAAAGAAGTAAATATCATCATAACAGTTTAGTTTTGTCGAAATTGTGGAAAGAAGTGGCCAAAGAATGTGTAACAACAGGTAAATAGACTAATTATGATTATTAAAATATACATTTCGGAATCATTAACTCGTTTTAAGTACATATTTTTAAACAACATTTTGATTATTACAAAGATATGTTGTAAATGTTTCTCGTATTGATTTTGCTTGCTGGTTGAGCCTTCCTGGGGGTACCTGTATATTTTTATTTTCATGATTATGAGTAAATTGAATTTCTCGTAGGTTATGTTCCATTCCTTCCATGTCAATTATTGTGTTATGTAAAACGCATATGGCTTTAACGATTTTATCTGCATGTTCTATACTTGTTAATATAGGCTTATCCAGAATTTGCCATTTGGCCCTGATAATTCCAAACGCACACTCAACTGTTCGTCTTGCTCTAGATAAACGTTTATTGAAGTATTCGCGTTCTTCGTTTAAATCCTGTTTGCTATATGGCTTTAGCAAATTTTTCATTAATGGGTAAGCTTCATCGGCAATTATTACGTAAGGCATGATTAAATCTGATTCAGGAAGTCGACTGTTTTCAGGCAAATTAAGTGTACCATTGATTAATTTTTTGCATAAATCTGATGCTTTGAAAGTACCGCCGTCACTTTGTTTTCCGTAGCCTCCGACATCAATATTTATAAATTTGTAATTTGCATCGACGAGAGCCTGAAGCACAACAGAAAAAAACTTTTGTAATTGAAAAACATGGAACCAGAGTTATTTGGGCACCGGATACGGATATGTTTACCATCTAGCGCTCCTACGCAGTTAGGAAAATTCCAAATGTCATAAAAATCGTTTGCAATTTTTTGAAAATCTCTTTGAGTAGGAACGGGCATATGAATTGTGTATAAGGAATCCCAAATGTAGTCTGAAGTTTCCGAAATAATATTACTCACTGTAGTTTTACCCATGCGAAATGAGAAGGCAATATTTCTAAATGACATGCCTGTAGAAAAGTACCTGGAACCAAAAGAGTAAACTTACTTCAAAGTTTATGTAATATATTCTGTAATGGTAATTTATTTGACATTCTACAGATGCACTATGGGGTATTTGACTCAAAAACGTGGTCAATCAAATTTCTGATTTATTCAAGTCGATTTTTAGGACACCACATCGAGTGACAAAACACAAAAAAGCCCTTCTTTTGTTTTATCCGAGTTCCGCGATGCTACCCCACTTATTAAAATTTAGCGTTCGCTTGTGGGGTTTTAAGTAATTAGTTGATGCGTTTTAAATTTTAGTGTTAAAAAAGTGGAATATTTTAGTTTAGTGATCTAGTGTGTTAAATTTCTGTTATTGGATATACAGAACAAGGCCTCTTTCTTTATTTTTTGGGCTGTGATGGAGGAAGCAAAGAGTTTTAGTACTTTTAAAATACAAAAACTGGCTGAGTGTTAAGATATATAATATCTTTTATATTTTCAATGCAAAACGTTGCGATATTAATATAATTCTAAGAATTTCTAAGCTCAATTCAATGTTTTAAATTAAAAAGTATACATTCTAGAATAAGAGTTTAAAGAAACAGGTGTGGAAAACCGCGGATGTATTAGTTATGGCTGGTTTTATAACCCGTTGCCCATGTTTCTTCTATCAAACCCCAAGAAATAATATAAGCAAATTTTCTAAACATGCTTTAAGTTTGTTAGTACCTGGTGACACGAAAACAGTAGTGCTGATAAAAAAATTTAAATAAATATTTATTTTTTTTAATTCCAGGATTTTATTTTACAAAATCTTTTTCCAATCCTCTAAATACTACAAAATGAAATAGGAAGTAGGTCTTGCCATTTTAGGAACGACTTTAAAGTCATTAATCGAAAAAATAATATTGGCCAGATTCTTGAGGCAAATACCCCATAGTGACGTTAGGCCTCTGTTAATAAATTATTTTTTCAAATCGAAATGTCTTGATTTTTTAAATTGGAACCTATAAAAAAATTGGAACCTATAAAAAATGACGATTTTTGTTTTCTTTGCAGTGGTCATTGCTAAAAGTAATTGGAAAAGGCTTAGAGAGACTTTTGCAAAAAAATTAGCTGAAATTCCATTTAAGCGTTCTGGAGATGGAGTCGATGACGATGAAAAATCTAATTGGCCATTTTTTGAATCTCTTTTGTTTTTAAAAGATCAATTCACACCAAGGAGAAGTACGGGAAATTTTTCTGCACAAGATACACAGGACGAAACTTCAACTTCTTTGACGGAAGAACAGGATGATGCGCGTGATACAACTGATATTATTGAAACCGAAATTTTTAGCGAGACTGATTCGCAATCTACTGCACATTATTCGAGAGACATTTCACCTTTTTCTACTCCCTCACATGTATCGTCATTCGTGCCAGCAGAAAAAAAAGCAAGAGCACCAAAAAAAGCTAAGAAAGATGACTCGATTGCAGAAGCATTTTTAAAAGCAGAACAAGAGAAAATTGATTACTTGAAAAGGAAGGAAGATCAGAGAGCAAACAAAGATAAGGAAATAGATGAAGATGAAGCATTTTTTAAAAGCATTCTCCCGTATGTGAAAGCACTGAACCCGAAACAAAAAATGAAATTTCGCATTCAAGTAATGCAGTGGTTAGATAACGAAACTCCAACAACTGCACAACCTGTCATCTCTCATGCTACCGAAGGGCCGATCTACCATGATAATCATTCGATTCAAGTTATGGAAAGGGGACCCATTTATCATGACTACTCAGCTCAGCTAAGCAGCAGCAATCAAAGTACTTCACATGTACAAGCAAGTTCACAGCTAATACCCATTGACCATGACGGTTTAAACAGTTCTCGAAGCAGCCATACTCAAAACACCCAAGTTTCATACCAAATATCCCAGAATAGCTTACGCCCAAGATCAATTTATCATGACCATTCAGAAAACAGCCGAAATACTTCATACACACCTATAGTGTCCCAGAATAGTTCACAGTTAACACCCATCTTCCATGACAATCCAAACAGCTCTCAAAGAATCAGCAGTTCTCAAATATTCGACAATCAAAATAGTCAACGAATACTTATAATGCCTCCAAATAGTACGATTTTGAGTCCCAGAGTCCACGATAACTCAGATACATACCAAAGGAGCCGCACTACTCAAAATAGTCAATCCCCAGTAGTTGTTGTAATGGCCGAAGAGGATAGTTCATTTGATCAGACTAGCTCTGTCGAAAAATGAATATTAACAGAGACAATCAACTGATGGTGATAATATTTAAGTGATTGTAGTTCTTACAGTTTTGTGTTAAATGATTTTGTATTTTTTACCGTAATGTTAACATAAGTCGTTCTTCAGCCATAATGGGTTGGGCATGGCAATTCTTCCATGTCTTATTTATTTTGGTTTTAATTTTGTTTAAAATGTAGTCAAATGTATTTATACCCATCCGCATGTATTCAAAAAACCGTTGAGAATCTTTTCTTAAATCTTTATAAAGGTGGTGAAATTCACCAAAGTTCTTTCGCTTTTCATTAAGAGGATGTACCGCTTTTCTTGACTCTTCCTTATATAAATACCATTTCTTGAAATTAGAATTAAAAACAATATCTTCAACAGGACGAAGTTGCCATATTAACGACTTTAGTCAAACTAACAAATGTAGTGTGCGACGTGCGAGACGTCAATGTGGCCACTAGTGTGCGAAGCAGAGGTAAGGCATAGAGCGGTGCTATGTGCAATGCGATTGCGGTGCGAGGTGCGGTGCGCCGTTGTGGCCGTACCCTTACATTTTCTGACTCCATAGATCCTTCATTTCTAACCAATGTTTCTGTCACTGTTGAAGCACTGCAAGAGACTTCTGGCTGGGTCTAAATGGTAGTATAAAACTTTATTCGCTACTTCCTTTTTATTATTGAGGCTCTCAGCTACGTAACTTTCCGCAATAGTACCGGATTTCCGTCCACCATGTTGATAGCTAATACATCAACTTCAGTATTTGCTAATAAAGTTGTCGAGAAGCGCGGATTAATAGTAGTCATGTGGGATCTTGTATCAATGTACTTTTAAATTATTTTGAAATGGCAAGCCTGAGTGTCGTCACTTTTTGTCACTGTAAATGTACGTGACGTTCCATTTTTGGAGTCAAAAATGGTCACAATTATGACTTCTTGACTTATTTTAACATTGTCCATTTTCATTTCACAGAGTTCATTAGAACGGCACGCTCCAGCAACTCCCATTACTATTACGACCTTCGTCAATAAGTATATATCATCGGGGGCTTCAAACTTGAACTTATTCACATCTTCCCTGTTAAACACATTCGATTTTTTGGGTCTATAACCATCATTTTTTCTTTTTAAAAATGATCGAAGTTTTGGATACTTAGAAATATCTATATTTTCCTCTATAAAAAGGGTGGACTTCAACATCTACCATAAGCTTGATGGGGACTTCAATATAGCACTTTGGAAACGTGGAAATACTCCAAAAACAAGGTTTCTGAGACTGCAGTAGCCTTCTTGCTTTGGCACCAATTCTTAAAGGATTTATATGCTGCTTCATACCTTTTTTTCGACTTTTCCGGTAGTAGAGATAAACAAGCAATATTCGCTGATTCTTCTGTTTGAAACATCCATTTTATCTACACAGAATCAAACATTTCGACTTCTTCAAACTTTTCGCTATGAATTGTCAACTTGACATTGTAGATAAAATAAAAACTGCTTATGTTGCTCTGGCAACGGATCACGGCTGCCTTCATAATTTAATGAGAATGCTATCGAATGTAATGATAATGAAAATCCGAAAATATATCCAGCATTATGTTTACAAGGAAAATATAGATATTTCTAAGTATCCAAAACTTCGAGCATTTTAGAAAAGAAAAAATGATGGTTATAGACCCAAAAAATCGAATGTGTTTAACAGGGAAGATGTGAATAAGTTCATGCTTGAAGCCCAGGATGGTACATACTTATTGATGAAGGTCGTAATGGTAATAGTTGCTGGAGCGTGTCGTTCTAATGAACCCTGTGAAATGAAAATTGACAATGTTAAAATAAGTCAAGAAGTCATAATTGTGACCATTCCTGACTCCAAAAATGGAAGGTCACGTACATTTACAGTGACAAAAAGTGACGACACTCAGGCTTGTCATTTCAAAATAATTCAAAAATACATTGACACAAGATCCCACATGACGACTATTAATCCGCGCTTCTTTATGCGATATCAAAATGGAAAGTGCTTAAACCAGTTTGTCCGGATTTTTGTAATATGTTGATGAAATCAAAAATTAAAACTACTTATAATAATTTTAGATTATTATTTCTCTAGGAATGTAAGTTGACTTACATCCTCTCGTTAATGGCAACCAATACCTTGTTGAGTAACTTTCACTTACATCTATCAAAGCAGTGTCAAAATAGGTTGCTTACAATACAGGGAGGGCGAAAAACATATTTAGATTAATATAAAAAATAATTTCAGCTTTAACAAAATTCAATAAAACAAAATTACTCCGTATATAGTCAATATTTGTACAAATAATAAAGAAATGTAAGCATATTTATTACATAATTCAGAAGAGTAGATAATCCTAGTTTAAGAAAATGAGAAGGATGTTAGGATCTGATAAAGTTAATTAGTACGCTCCTGAAGTAAAATTGATCAGAAAATCAAAACTATAATTAAAGTTGCCTTTAAGGAAGACAAAATAATTAAAAAGTAAGTCTTCTCAAAAGAAGAGCAGAGAAGACAATTTTTAAGGAAAAAATTAATTCTAAAAAATAAATCAGATACCAAAAATTTGAAAAATTAGTTTATTTTATTAAGGAGATACATCACACAATGTAAAAACCCTTTGAAAATAAACCATTTTGTTTACAAGTTATGGCTATTTAAATTAAAGTTAAATTTTTGGAAATTGCACATTAGTTTATTTAGCTTCATTCTATTTTAGAACTCTGAAAATTCCAAATCGACAGAGCAATGCAAATCAGACGAATGTATGGACGAAACAAATAAAATTATGGACGCATTAAATAACCTCAATCGCAAGTCACTAAAATCGAATGAACCTCTAGATGAAAATTATTCGTGCGCCACCCCGTCCCCATCCAATTCTGTGGCCTTTTTCCCACAAACTACGTTGGCACCGATGGCAGTAGAACAGCATGAGACTGCCTCTAAACCGGATTCAGAAATGGAAAGGAAACTTGCTAAGCTCCAAAAAGATCTAAAGATGGTTAAAGAAATTCAAAATATATTTAATGTTGTAGCCAGCGCTAATAAAGTGCATCAAAAGAGAAAAAGGAATGTTGCAAATAAAAACAAAACTACGAAAACAAAAGTTAAACATTCTGGTTCGGAGTCAAATGAAAATAAATACAATTCTGTTTTGCAAGGACTAATAAAAGCAAGAATGTGGCAAAAAAATAACAAAAATGAATTAAAAGAAAAAGTAAAAGCTCATTATTTAGATGAAAAAAGATCGCGTCGTTTTTTAGCGAAAAGTTAGCAAAATTAGCAGTGAGAAGTGACATAAATGTACGCAATGCGCCGAATAATCAATTTGAAGCAAACAATTATTTTAAAAGGGATATAACTGATAATGAAAAATATCTTAGTCATAATGAGAATTGGTTTAGAAGGCGTAAAAGGGAATTTGGGAATAAAAAAGCCGATATTGAAAAACGAGAGGATTATGGTGATGGTAAGATATTTATTTATTTTAGTATAATTAAACGTAAAATTTTGTTTATCAAATCTATTATTACATGAAGTGTTCGTATATAAAATATGATTAAGCATTTTACACAAACAAAATATTTCCTCTAGGGGATTTTACTGCCAGGTATAGACCGGGTGACAATAAAACATTGTATCAGTTCCTTATCATTTCTTTATCTTTTAATTGTTTGCTTTAAATTTTCGGGGCAATATTTTGGAGTATAGCGCCCTTGATCATAACAGTCAACCTCGCGATATTTCTGATTTAACTGAAAGTGTAACATTTTTAAAAATTTTAATAACAGCCTAAGCCTCAACCGACAATAGTATCTCCCAACGGGGTCGACTGATTTCTGTAATTTTGCCAAAAATATTGTTTTGTTGAATTAGCATTTTGTACTTGATTTCGTGAATAGTTTACACACAATAATATTATTGCCCAATATTGGCAACTGGTAATATATAAATTTCGAGACCGAGACCAAGCTAGTATCGGTCTCGATCTCGATCTTGCGACCCCTAAATAGATACAGTGATTGCTTTAAGTGAAGACAGGGAAAGTTTATTGATGCGGGATTTAAAGTTTGCTGGAACACATTCTATAATTGGGCCACTTTGAGAATAAAGACACGAACGAAGTGGGAGGTCCTTGGTCTTTGCAGCTGGATGGATAAGGGATACATGTGGTTGAATGTTAGTATCTCCCTGGCAGGAATGATTAAGGAAGGCATAATGGATGATAATTCATCAGTACAGAATGCATGTGTCTATAAAACAGACACAAGTTTCCTTGTGATGTTTGGGTCATCAATCAAGCGAATAGGTGTTCTTTGGAGAGAGCCAAGGAAATTAAGGATTGAAGGAGAAGCTGCTCACCATATATTTGAGCAATACTCAAAGCTGGATCTGATTTGCGAAATGTAAAGGGCATAAAAGTTGCTGCTTCTGGGGCAATTGAAGTGATGTGATCATATCAATTGTTTTGCCTGTTGACAAAACCTCGTCACTTATAATATTTTATCAAGTAGGCTGAGGTTTCTGTGTCATCTGTAACTTGTATTAAGCTGCACTGAGGGGCGGCAAATATCAAGGTGTTGAGAACGATGTTTTATGGAAGTGTTTAGATCTTCTTGCACAGTCTCACGAACGTCTTTAGTATTATCCAACTAAGGTCGAGAATGGTGCCTCAACACGTAGAGAAATTAATAGAAATTTAATATATTTGATTGAACAGTAGCCTATGTGTATGTGAGGAATACTGCGCCTGAGTTTAGTATCCACTGTTGTGCATACTGAGTATACTCAAGTAAAGAGTAATACAGATAATGTAGGCTCTCAGGGTGAGACCATATAATCACATACCCTTAAGGGGTTGTACTGTAAGTATATTGAGTATAAACAACTGTTGATTTAGATCGCCTTATAGTTGAGCGGTGCTAAATAAAGGCTCCAACTGGATTTCTTCCACTCAAGGTCTCTGTTTGGAGGTCCGCCTTGTTTTCCTTATATACCATAAGTCAGTTAAGAGCATACTGGTGGTTATTACTGTTAGTGATATCATTGTGATACAATCTATAAGTATTTATACACAATATTCACAATGGGTTTTAAACATAATATGGCATAATAAAAAACAACCTAATATAATTCGGTTACAATGTCCCACTGGCTTGACGTCTAGTTGGGTTCGTTGTTAAGTAGATCACTCGCTTTTCACATTTAATTGAGAATGCATGGCTAAAAATTAAAATGTTAGATTGTCTGGCAACTACGGTTACTACTGACTGACTACCTGTTTGATAGTTGAGCGGTGCTAAATAAAGGCTCTAATTAGATTTCTTCCACTCTAGGTCTCTGTTTGGTAGTCCTCCTTGTTTTCCTTATTTACCATAAATCAGTTAAGAGTATAATGGTGGTTATTACTGTTAGTGATACTGTTGGCTATTAAGTACGTGTGTACCAGAATTCGCCTGGTTCCATTTGCTGATCGAATGCACTCAGAACAAGTTTTTCCTGGGTTCTAAATATAATATGTCATAATAAGAAAAGAACCTTATTAGTTATGTTGATAATAGTGATATATAACGACCTAGTGATGATTGCGGCCACCGTTCGGCTGCAGCGTCTTACTGACTTGACGTCTGGTTGGATTCATTGTTATGTAGGTCACTTACATCCCTCATTTAATTAATTGATTGAGAATGCATGGCCAAAAATTCAATTTTTAGACAATGATATTGTATTTGAAATAATGGTTCTTTACCGCGTAATTTCAAAACACCACGTAAAACCGAGCGACAGATTTATTAAACATTTTTTCTACTTCAATAAACAAAAGATAAATGAGTTAATTTACAGTGAAAGACTCTGTACCATAATATACAACTTACCAAAAATTAAAATATAACATAATATCCATTAAAACATTAATGCTAAATTTATACTTTTTTAGCTGCACCGGATGATTATGTGTCTAGTTTAAGCGATGCCGATATAGATGAGAGTATGGTGTCAGAAATGGAAGCTGATGCAACTACTATTTTTATAAGCCAAGATCCAAATATGTTAAAGAAAGCAACATCATATGAATTGCAACCACTTGAAAAAGAAAATTTATTTAGTAAAGCAGACGATCTCTTGAAAAGCGAAGAATCTTTAATAACGGACCCAACAAGTACTGAAGCCGAACCTGAATATGTGGAAGCGGCAAGTGAAGACGACAACAAACCCGTATTAAACAATGTCGAAAACGACGTAGATGACAATAGTTTGTTGAACAATACTGATGAGGTTTGTACTAGTTTTATTTAGTTTTTAATGTTCATCTACTTAGTTAATTCTTTATTAATCCTAAATTGATTTAAAAGTCTGATACTGAAAAAGTAATTTGAAAATAACAGTTCTACCAGATCTATTTAGGTGTAACATTGGCTCTTCAGGAAATCAAATTAAAATAATTTTTAAATATATTTTTTATTAAATATTTAAATATATTTTTTATTAAATATTGCCTAAACCTATAGCAATTATAATGTTAAGTATATAAAAATATAAATGTATTAAAATATTTAAATTAAATTACAGAAGAACATCTAGTCAATTCTAAAATACTAAACAGACCTAAAGAAAGTTTTGCACGTGTCTCCCGTTCTTAGCAATACATGTAGTGTATATTTTCACGAGTTTTTTTACGGCTCTTGCTACATAACCGTTTTGTTTAACTAACTGAATTTTGTCACTTAATTTTTTTTCATGAGTACCTTAATATTTTGGGATCTATGTTTGTACACCATATCTTTTAAAGCTCCCCACAAAAAATAGTCCAATGGAGTAAGATCAGGGCTCCTACGAGGCCAGGGAACATTTCCATTAAGCCCAATCAATTCTGTAAAATTGTTGTTGATAAACTGATGTATCTCCTCATCAGTGTGACACGGGGCACCATCCATTTAAAAAATGATTTGACCCACTTCTCCATCAGCTTCCAACATTGGCAATACATTTTCTTGTAATAGACTTTAAGAACCTCTGACGTTTAAATTTCCTTTAAAAAAAGCAGTACTACCTTAATGTTTAATTGTTTTTATTTCCTTCTTGTTGTCCTGGGACCGGTAATTGGATTTTTTTTTATTAAATTCTCCTGCAGTAGTGAATGTTGCCTTATCCATTAGTTTTATGCAAAAATTCAAGATGTAGGGGTTCGTCATTTGGCTCTAAGTGTAGTTTTGCAAATCTGATGGGCTTGTATCTATTTATTTTTATAGGATAATAAATCGTAGACCTAGCGATTTTCAAATCTCTTTGTGCATCATTTAGGAAATTTTCAGGAGAAACTTCAAAATAACAGCCTATATCTAACTGGGATCTTCGGTTTTCTTGCTTTATTTTTTTTCAAACACCATAATTTCTCATGCTCAATTATGTCAATCAATTTTCTATCAGGAATTATACGCTGTGGAAACTTAGCCATGACATTCTCTAATTATTAACGCAAAACTCCTTGTTGTTTTTATATATATATTATATATATATATATATATATATATATATATATATATATATACAAATATAGACGTTCTTATTCTGAAAACATATTATTCCTTGAGCTTTTCATAAATCAAACTGCGTATGGTCAAGTTAATATTAAATATGACGTTTCTCTTGTCTTTTTGCGCTCTTGCATTCTTTATGCAATAACGCTGTAATAATAATTCGATTGTTTGAAACTAGTACGTCGTGGGGAGTCACAAAGGAGAAATTTTTAACACACGACTTACTTTGAAAGTGCGTTAACAAAATAAGAAAGCCAGAAATTTTTTTTTAAATTGAAGGGATTCAAGAGTATTTAAATAATAATGCACACATCAAGCGCTAAATTAATGTGTATACATTCATACCAGTCGACAGAAAACGCTCTATATAAATAAAATCTTCAAAAGACACAAAGAAATATTAGTCTTAAAAATGTTTCTTTTTATTTAATAGTCTTCCCGATAAGGGGATATAGCATCTTATTTTAGACATCTTGTACATGTGTTTACTATACAAGTTTTAATCCAGTCAATAATCTGGCTTGAATATACAGGGAAAAAACCAAATGAACAAAATTATTTAACACCTTGCATCTTGAAAATTAAGCTTTTGTCGACCTATGTATATACAGTGTAGCCAGTAAAGTCCGCATCATATGTATTTTTTATTAAATTAAGTAAAATTTGAGATTTATAAAAAATTTGAAATTAAAAAATAATGCAAAATAACAATATAAAAGTTAGTCACGCCATTTATCTTACATATTAAATTTGACATTTTTTTACATTGCAAAAAATTAAGTTTTTTCTCAAAATGTTGAAAAATGGTTAGGGAAGAATTTGTTTCTTTTTTGATTTTATAATTATATGCCAATTTCAACGCCATCGGTAGATTTCAATTTTTTCTCATTTTTTCATTGATGATTTTTCACTTAACCGACTGTAACCAAACCTGAATTAGACTATTTATTTTTTATTTATGTCATCGCCTAAATGCATTTTCTGATTTTTTTAAAATATTAAACGGTATTTTGTAAATAGAAACATAAATATATAAACAAAATGCGTCCAACTTTATCCAGTTTCCATAATTTAATCTAAAATATCTTAAAATTGAATTATTTATTAAGGTAATTCATATTTATTTACTTCCTAATAAACCCGAAACTGAGAAAACCTCTTTTTCCTATTTCTGTATAGCCCTTTCTAAAAATAGATAGAATATTTTTAATAAATTAATTGAAATAACCAAATAACGCTTATATTATAAAGTAGCCTATGAAAACAATTGATAATTCAACGATTCTAGTAATAATAGTGCATTGATAGTTTAATTCAGATTTGCATGCATTCGGTTAGCTAGGTGAAAAAGCATTAAGTTGAAAAAAAATTAGAAAAAATTTAAGTCATCCGAGTTGAAATTTGGTATATAAATATGAAATAAAAAAATCCCAGTTTTCCTTTATCATTGTTTAAAATTTTGAGATAAAAAGTAGTTCTTGTATTTAGTTTGAAAAAAATGTCAAATTTGACTGGTAAGATAAAATGCGTGACTAACTTTTTTATTATCATTTTCCATAATTTTTTAAGCAAAAACTTCAACAAGGTCAGTTATCAGTTATTAAAAATATGATGCGTATTTGACTGGTCACACTGAATAATATTTTTGACTCATTTTAAATCTAATTTCCCATTACACGATGATCTATGCTTTTTAAAACATCCTGTATATTTCCATATATTGTTTCCAAAGTTCCAGATTATGTAGTGACAAATAATAGTTTTTCATAAATAAATTATACATTTAGCCTTTTAAAAAATCGATAAATATCCTTTACCCGGAACATCCCTCATTATGAATATTTCCTTTTATTAGGAATTCTTAACTATGGACCGATTTAGTTCCGCACATAGTCATTTAGTACCACATATTATATAAATTGCGTTTTATGTAATTTTTGTAGACAATAGAAAAAATTCAGGAGGAAATTTCCAGTTAGGTTCCATTACAGATTGTCTCGAGTTGTGTATATAGACATTAAATATAACTACCATAAAAAAGTCAATTTCAGTGCCAAATAAAATACAGAGTAATCGATTAAAAATATTAATTGTTTTTGAGGTCCATGAAGTTGGCCCCCAAAGTATCACCGATTCGCTCAAATTTGGTGTCATTCGTTACTGCTTCTTAGTGCTATAACGGCTTTCAATAGTTTCGCAAATATTATTTTTTCTTATTTCAAGGTAAGCCCTCAAAGTTTTTCTAATCGACTCAAACTAGGCATCGTTCGTTAGTGCATTTTGATGCTTCCGTTAGTTTCGTTAGTGCTTTCTTATTTTTGTATATATTCGCTTGTCATTGTTTTAGATCAGCCCCCAAGGTTTTTCTGATCGGCCCAAACTAGGTATCGTTCGTTTGAGCTTTACTAGTGCGAATTTTTGAATTATTCGTTTATTTTTTTAAAGGCCAGACCTCAAAGTAGTTCCAATTCGCTCAAATTTGGTCTCATTCGTTAGTGCTTGGTAGTGCTTTATTTAGTTTCATTAGTGCTCCTTTAGTTTCGCAAATATATATTTTTTAACTTCGAGGTCAACCCTGAAAGTTTTTCTGATCGACCCAAATTAAAACAAAATATATAATTTACGAAACTAAAGAAGCACTAACGAAACTAAATGAAGCACCAAGAAGCACCAACGAAGCATTGGCGAAAAAGACCAAAACTGAGCGAATCGAAAATACTTTGGGGGCTGATCTTTAAAGAAAATAAACAAATATTTCCAAAATTATGCAAGCAATAACAAAACTTCCTAGGGCACTAAAAAGCACTAATAATGACACCTAGTTTGAGCTGATCAGAAAAACTTCGAGGGCTGACCCTAAACAATAGTAAGCAAATATTTAAAAAATAAGAAAGCACTAACCAAACTAATTGAAGCACCAAAAAGTACTAACGAACGACCTAGTTTGAGTTGATCAGAAAAACTTTGGGGCTGACCTTGAAATTAAAAAAAATAATATTTGCAAAACTAAGAAGGCACTAACGAAACCAAATAAAGCACTAACGAATGACACGGACCTCTGAACATTCGTAGAAAAAAAATCAACCTTATCAAGGAAAAGAAATTAAGAAGTCCATTTTTAATGAAATTTCCAATACCAAATTAAACAACAGGGACTTCAACTTTTTATTATGCTTTATATTTTATGAGTATCAAAATAAAAAAATATATTTTATTTTGATAAATGGCCCCGCGCCAATCACTATAGTGGTAAAAAAACGATTTGCTGGAATAATAATGTTTTAAAGTTTTATTACGTTATTTAATAGAATTGCAAAAAGATAAACTTTCCAAATTTTTTCATCATTTTGTTGATGACGATTTTACAATCTTAGGAGTGCAACATTTTTATTTCCAATGTATTTTTAGAGTTCTGAAAAATAAATTACAGAAAGGAACCGTTATCTAATGTATATATATATATATATATATATATATATATATATATATATATATAAATATATATATATATATATATATATATATATATATATATATATATATATATATATATATATATATATATATATATATATATATATATATATATATATATATATATATATATATATATATATATATATATATATATATATATATATATATATATATATATATATATATATATATATATATATATATATATATGTATATATATATATAGAGTTTTTTTAAGATGACTGCTAAAGCAATGAAATATGGCCAACTATAGACACGTGTTTCTGAGTTAAGGTCTTCATAAGTTCCGTCAACTAGTTGAGAGACGTGTACAACTATATATATATATATATATATATATATATATAGAGATTTGGTAAGAGTTTCTTGACCTTTCTTTTATATTGTTAATATATATAATTTTCTTGGGTATAGGTCCGAAAAAAGAAAGTAATTGTGACTGAGGTTTTGGTAGTGTCACATATATTGTCAATTTTAAAAAAATATCATTTTTGACGTTTCGGCAGGAACACCCTTGCCTTTCTCAAAAAATGTTTATCCTAAAACCAAAAAACAAAACCCTACATTTCACAAATAAAAACCTATCACTTTTAACTTACCATGAAACGTAATTAATCATTTAAAAATAAAATCTTAATAAAGAACAAATTTCACTTATTTTTACGAACATACGAAAATAACAAAAAAGACGACAACAACATATCGTTTGCTGCTCGCTCTTGGGCGATATCACACTGATTTGGATTTTATTATTTTTAAAGAAAATAACCCGTTGGTATGGAAGGGAGGGGCAATATTTACTTTAGTTATATTATACCGAAATAGATTCTATTTAACACATCTATATCCTTTTTGTCATTTATGGCATGTTTGTTTTTTTTTATTTCTATTGACTCATAGATTTCCCTTTTCTTTTTATGTAACTCAGTTTTTAGAATCTTTGTTTGGTCAAAATCGAAAGTATGATTATTTTGTTGTGCGTGTTTAGATAATGCAGTTTGGTTTTTCTTATCGTACTTGTGGCCATGTAATCTTGACTGTAGATATTGTTGTGTCTGCCCAATATAAACACCATCACAATCCTTGCATGGTACCTGATATACTATATGTGTTTTTTGAAATTTTGAGTTTTTTGTCTTAAGTTTTGTGTAATGTTGATTTAGCAAATTATATCCCCTATGGGCAACTTGTACGTTATATTTAGAGAATAAATGATTAAATTGTTCGGATAGCCCCTGTATGTATGGTAGTGTCAAGTAATTTTTTTTTGTTGTTTTATTTGACTGATTTGTTTTTCGGTGACCCAGATTGTTGTAAAATTTATTGATTCGTTTTTTGAAAACTGAATTGATTAAATGCGCAGGATAATTATTTTTTATAAGAGCTTCTTTTGCTTTTTCGATTGATTCTCTTCGAAACTCTGGATCTGATAATTGGATTGCTCTATCAGCCAGGCCAATAATGACAGATTTTTTCTGGGTAAGAGGGTGATGGGATGAGTAATGTGTGTATCTACTAGACCATGTTTGTTTTGTATACCACTGTGTTCTGATGGTGTTGTTTTTTCTGTGTAGTGTTATATCAAGAAAGCTTATTTTTTGTTGTTTTTCGATTTCAATGGTAAACTGTAATTTTGGATGGTAGCTGTTAAACATTGATAGTATGTAATCGGTTTTTTCTTTGGGTACTAGAGTGATACAATCGTCAACATATCTATAGAAGAATGGTAAATTAAAATCCAGTTTCGGTATTATATTTTCTTCTAAATTCTCAAGAACAAGTTGTGCAATTACGCTAGATATACTTGAACCCATTGCACATCCCTCTGTTTGCTTATATATTTTATCTTTGTACAAAAAATATGTCGAATTTAGTGTTAGCTCTACGGCTTCCATAAATTCGTCAAGTGGTATATCTGTGTACTTTTTTATGTCCTTCCATTTATTTTTTATTATGTCTTTTGCTAGATTTATTGGCACGTTTGTATATAGGGAAATTAATCATTTATTCTCTAAATATAACGTACAAGTTGCCCATAGGGGATATAATTTGCTAAATCAACATTACACAAAACTTAAGACAAAAAACTCAAAATTTCAAAAAACACATATAGTATATCAGGTACCATGCAAGGATTGTGATGGTGTTTATATTGGGCAGACACAACAATATCTACAGTCAAGATTACATGGCCACAAGTACGATAAGAAAAACCAAACTGCATTATCTAAACACGCACAACAAAATAATCAAACTTTCGATTTTGACCAAACAAAGATTCTAAAAACTGAGTTACATAAAAAGAAAAGGGAAATCTATGAGTCAATAGAAATAAAAAAAAACAAACATGCCATAAATGACAAAAAGGATATAGATGTGTTAAATAGAATCTATTTCGGTATAACTAAAGTAAATATTGCCCCTCCCTTCCATACCAACGGGTTATTTTCTTTAAAAATAATAAAATCCAAATCAGTGTGATATCGCCCAAGAGCGAGCAGCAAACGATATGTTGTTGTCGTCTTTTTTGTTATTTTCGTATGTTCGTAAAAATAAGTGAAATTTGTTCTTTATTAAGATTTTATTTTTAAATGATTAATTACGTTTCATGGTAAGTTAAAAGTGATAGGTTTTTATTTGTGAAATGTAGGGTTTTGTTTTTTGGTTTTAGGATAAACATTTTTTGAGAAAGGCAAGGGTGTTCCTGCCGAAACGTCAAAAATGATATTTTTTTAAAATTGACAATATATGTGACACTACCAAAACCTCAGTCACAATTACTTTCTTTTTTCGGACCTATACCCAAGAAAATTATATATATTAACAATATAAAAGAAAGGTCAAGAAACTCTTACCAAATCAATATATAAAAACATGGGTGAAAATATGTTTTGTTATCAGGATATGGAGAATTCGTACGGAAGATCTACAGTCTTGAAAATGAAAGCTTATTCCAAATTATTGACAAAGAATACAAATTTTAAAAACAGAAGGATTTTTCTTCTACGTTGCAAAAACGAACAGCTCACACCAACTTTTTTGAAATTTAATATAAACCATATATCCTTTGTTAATGTAAACCTGAAACGTAAATTCACAACAACTGTCCTCAATCGTTTTCAAAGAGAAACTCTAAACTTGTTAATATCCGACACTATATTTAAATTGCGAAGGATAGAACATGACTTATTAAAAATAGATGCAAATCTGAAACAAATTCTACCAACTAATGTTTTTAACAGTTTTAAAGAGTACGTGCTTGGTCAAAACGAAATATACTTTGAAAAATGTAAGGAAAGAAACAAATAAAATAAACAGACTTGCGGCAATTTCAAACAAAAACATGTCGAACACGCACAATCTTTGGGTGGAAAACCTAACAAACATTGAAATTCCCGAATATGCTAACGAAGTCTTAAGTTTAGGGCCAAACTTTGCGGTACCTATTCAACAATCAAAAGATATACCCATTCCTGACATAATTTGCAGCATTGAAACCTCAATTTCTAACCTTAACACCTCAACAAAAGACGAATTAAGAACTAAAAGTTGCAACATTTTAACAAACTTTAAAAACAAAAATAATTTTAAATTTGAAAATAAGGAACTGAATAGGAAAATTAAAAAAACTAAATCCTTCCTAAAAGAACATCCCAATTTGACTATTTTAAAACCTGACAAATCAAATAAAACTGTCATTATGGAAACACAGGAATATGACAACAAAATAAATATTTTACTAAATGACACCACAACGTACCAACAAATCAAAGCCGACCCAACCAAACAATATCAAAAAAAGAATAATGATCTAATAGAGAAGTGGAATAAAAAAGGTTACATTTCACCTGACACCGCTTCAAAATTAAAAATTAATAATGCTCTTCCACCAAAAATTTACGGGCTCCCCAAACTTCATAAAGAGGGAATTCCCCTGCGCCCTATTGTATCTTGCATTCAGTCCCCTTTCAATGCCTTGTCAAGTTTTTTAAAAAGTATAATTTTAAAAGTAATAAACCAAAACCAGTACTATATTAAAGATTCCTCTCACTTTAAGGAAAAAATAAAACACTTTCATGTACCACATAATCATATTTTAATATCTTTAGATGTAATTTCCCTATATACAAACGTGCCAATAAATCTAGCAAAAGACATAATAAAAAATAAATGGAAGGACATAAAAAAGTGCACAGATATACCACTTGACGAATTTATGGAAGCCGTAGAGCTAACACTAAATTCGACATATTTTTTGTACAAAGATAAAATATATAAGCAAACAGAGGGATGTGCAATGGGTTCAAGTATATCTAGCGTAATTGCACAACTTGTTCTTGAGAATTTAGAAGAAAATATAATACCGAAACTGGATTTTAATTTACCATTCTTCTATAGATATGTTGACGATTGTATCACTCTAGTACCCAAAGAAAAAACCGATTACATACTATCAATGTTTAACAGCTACCATCCAAAATTACAGTTTACCATTGAAATCGAAAAACAACAAAAAATAAGCTTTCTTGATATAACACTACACAGAAAAAACAACACCATCAGAACACAGTGGTATACAAAACAAACATGGTCTAGTAGATACACACATTATATCCCATCACCCTCTTACCCAGAAAAAATCTGTCATTATTGGCCTGGCTGATAGAGCAATCCAATTATCAGATCCAGAGTTTCGAAGAGAATCAATCGAAAAAGCAAAAGAATATAAAAAATAATTATCCTGCGCATTTAATCAATTCAGTTTTCAAAAAACGAATCAATAAATTTTACAACAATCTGGGTCACCGAAAAACAAATCAGTCAAATAAAACAACAAAAAAAAATTACTTGACATACCATACATATATATCCGAACAATTTATCATCTAAATATATATATATATAATTTGCTAAATCAACATTACACAAAATATATCAAAATTTCAAAAAACACATATAGTATATCAGGTACCATGCAAGGATTGTGATGGTGTTTATATTGGGCAGACACAACAATATCTACAGTCAAGATTACATGGCCACAAGTACGATAAGAAAAACCAAACTGCATTATCTAAACACGCACAACAAAATAATCAAACTTTCGATTTTGACCAAACAAAGATTCTAAAAACTGAGTTACATAAAAAGAAAAGGGAAATCTATGAGTCAATAGAAATAAAAAAACAAACATGCTATAAATGGCAAAAAGGATATAGATGTGTTAAATAAAATCTATTTCGGTATAATATAACTAAAGTAAATACTGCCCCTCCCTTCCATACCAACGGGTTATTTTCTTTAAAAATAATAAAATCCAAATCAGTGTGATATCGCCCAAGAGCGAGCAGCAAACGATATGTTGTTGTCGTCTTTTTTGTTATTTTCGTATGTTCGTAAAAATAAGTGAAATTTGTTCTTTATTAAGATTTTATTTTTAAATGATTAATTACGTTTCATGGTAAGTTAAAAGTGATAGGTTTTTATTTGTGAAATGTAGGGTTTTGTTTTTTGGTTTTAGGATAAACATTTTTTGAGAAAGGCAAGGGTGTTCCTGCCGAAACGTCAAAAATGATATTTTTTTAAAATTGACAATATATGTGACACTACCAAAACCTCAGTCACAATTACTTTCTTTTTTCGGACCTATACCCAAGAAAATTATATATATATATATATATATATATATATATATATATATATATATATATATATATAAATATATATATATATATATATATATATATATATATATATGTATATATATATATATATATATATATATATATATATATATATATATATATATATATATATATAGAGTTTTTTTAAGATGACTGCTAAAGCAATGAAATGTGGCCAACTATAGACACGTGTTTCTGAGTTAAGGTCTTCATAAGTTCCGTCAACTAGTTGAGAGACGTGTACAACTAGCGCCAAAATTAATACGCAAAACCACACCAGAGTCATCAACTCAAAACCGACATTTGTGGTTACCAAGAGAACATCCAAAACTTTTGCCGGACTTGATATTCTATTACCACGGAGTAGCATGTAACCACTTGTGACGAAACTCATAACGAAGAAGTAATTAAATCGTTGGTGACTCTGATGTGGTTTTGTGTATTAATTTTGGCTTTAGTTGTACTCGTCTCTCAACTATGTTTGGCCAAATTTCATTGCTATATATATACACTCAGTTCCAAAAAAAGTGACGCACTTGATTTTTGGCCCAAGTTCAATGTCTTATATCTCTTAAACCAGTGGACCGATTTTGAAGAATTTTTTTCGTAGGTAGATAATACCTTTGTCTTCCAGAAGAAATGAAACAAATGAAAATCTTCTCAAAGATTCTTGAATAATAATGAAAAAGCTCGAACCATGTTTTTTTGCTATTTTTTCACTTGCCCTGTGTATCAGTTAAAGATTCGTATAGAAACTTTTTACACCCTATATGAAAGACTCTTTTTTGTAAGCATTTTTTTTATTCATCGACTTATCTTTAAAACTGACCGAATTACAGCTTTTTTGCTGAAACTTTGCCAACCTACATGAATAATGGAAAAACTTGCTTTTTTTCTCTTGTTTTTTGACTCACCTGTGAATTATTCGAGCATTTGTATAGAAAATTCTCACACTCTAGATGAAAGACGCTTCTTCTAAGACAAATATGTTATTCTGTTCATTAATGTGTCTTGAAAATGTCTGAATTACAGCTTTTTTATTATAACCTCGCATTTTGTCAAGGTACCTACTTGATTTTTCAGAAGTGATATTCTAATAAAATAAAAATGATATGAATTTTATAAAACTTTTTTGTTTACGCAAAATAACAATAACTGGATAAAAAAGAACTTGAAGAATGTGCATACTTAGTAATGAGTAAATTCCTAAATATTAGGCTAGTATGCACGCGTTTAAGTGCTGCGAAGTAATTTGTTCTTTCCGTGTTGTAATAGTCTTAAATCTATGTACTGTTTGATGTGTATCTGTTTGTGAAAGTTGTACCAATGTAACTGAGTTATTTTCAAATCTGTACGCATTCAATTATCCGCGTAAAACGTGAAAAACTATCCTCCAAATCTTTCCAATTTTTATAGTAAAGAAACTCTGTTTATGGTAGTATTGTTTTGCTTATCAGCATTAACGACAAAAAATGGGTCTTGAAAACTTTGGAAATAAGCGATTGTGGCAGTATCGTTCAAAGTAAAGAATAAATAGTGCAGTATTATAATAAATTGGAATAAATAGTGCTTTACCCAAAGGATCAGTGCTCGCTTGACATGCATAAATATATCTATACCAGGGACATTTAAAAATGTATTGAAGCTTGTTGAAATTAATTTTTTGTCCAATCTCTTAACGAGTTGGATATTTTGAGCATGGGTGAACCAAGTACAAATTTAGGAAGACGTCAACATCCAGAAAAAGTCCTTTAATTACTGAACGTGTAGAAAAAAATTCGTATAACATAAGCTATACTAGTATTATCTGTGATGAAGCTGAATGTAACGAGAACAAAGATACACAAGAAAATATAATTTTATCGTTACAAAATAAATTGGCTGACAGACACTCTAAGATTGAACTCTTGGAGCATGAAAATGAGAAAAACAAGAAAAAGGTCGACTTTTTATTAAGGGACTTAAAACACAAAATGGACGAAATTCAAAATTTAAAAAGTATTATTAAAAACATGAACAGAATACATCTAGACCAGTTACGTAATAACAAAGAAACTGTTTCCGCAGAAACACAAACGAAACTCCAGATGGTGATAGACTCTGAGGTGCAAACAGACGAATGCATCGACAAACAAACATTGGAAATAGCACCTATGGCACAATTAGGGACAAGTGAAGCGAGAGCTCCTTCTCCAGTCCCAGTGATAAATCAAATCAAATCAAAAAAAAATCATCATCTAATTCTCTGGTAAGTCACACAGTTAACATAAGAAAACGCAGAGTGCTGGTAATAGGCGACCGTTTGGCATTGGGCTGTGCTCATGTACTGAGAAAACATCAGCTAAACGAGGAAGAATGCATAATCGAAGGGTGGGTTAAACATGGAGCAAACCTAAGTGATTTGGCTCATTCTGCGTACAACTTGAGCTCTAGTTTTGATCAAAATGACTGTGTTATCTTATTATTAGATCTAAACTGTGCATACCATATAAATACAAGGATAATGGAATCAATTTTAGCAGTTGGAAAATATACAAACTTAATCGTATCTATAAAATGTGAGTAAAAATACATTATAGTATCTACAATTGTTTAATATTTGTATTAGTAATAGGTTGAGATTTAACAGGTCTATAAGAATCATATATAATCTTAAGTATAATAGAACGTATCGTTTTACTAAAATTAAAGTGTGCGAAATATTGGCTAATTACGTTAATACTAAAACGAATAATCTAAACATTGTTTTAAAATCAGTTACAACACAGAATTTGCCGGCCTGTAATTTAAATAATAGTATAAATAGGATAAATCTTTGTAACTTGAGCCAATGTAGTAAAGTAGATACTGAGGTAAAAGAACTGATTAATAATGTGATTGATGTGGTAAGTAATGTGTGCACGGTGGAGAAATATGTCATAGAAAAAGATAAACCATCCTCCGATAATAATTTTTTATATCCCCGTCTGTCCCAGTGTGGACTATAGGAACTTTGAGTTATACATTTATTGAATAAATGCTTTTAAATAATGAATTGCCTAAGCAAAAAGCATCAAATTCTGTTATTTTCTGTCATCAAACCATTCAATGTTTATCTAACAAGATACTCCAACTTATAGCAGGTATACAGAATGTGAATTGTGACTTTCTGTTGCTCACTGAGCACTGGCAGAGTGATGAGCAATTGAACCAAATAGTTTTACGTAATTATAATCTATGTTCGTCTTTCTCCCGTGGCTGTATAAACAATGGAGGTGTAGCTATTTTTAAAAATAATTGTTTCACATATAGTGCTACAGTGTGTGATGTTGCTGACTTTTGTGTTGAAGGCGTGTTTGAATGTGCTTCTGTAATTATAAGCAGTTTGAAATTAAAGTTAATTGTTGTATATAGGCCACCTAAAGGAGATTTTAAGGTTTTTTTAACATGTTTTAATTCGCTACTCGAAAATCAATTTAATCCACTTACTACCCTTGTTATTGGGGGCGATTTTAATTTAAACTTTTTAGAGCGTAGTACACAACTGTCGATTTTTCTAGATTTATTAGCTACTTTTAATCTTATAATACTATTAGAGAACCCACGAGAGTAGCTACAAATTCAAGCACATGCATTGATCATTTTTCAATAAGTTCAAACACACAGTTTTCAGCATCTGTTGTTAATCTGGGCTTGTCAGATCACTTCTCTCAGCTTTTGAAAATAGATGTGGTCAGAACTGATAAGAAGGACACCACGGCAAGGTATGTTATGCGACGGACTTTTCAAATAAAAATGTAACACGTTTTCTAGACTTTTTAAACACAGAGGAGTGAAATGAAGTTTATTCTCGTTAATGTCCCAATCTTGCTTTTGAAGTCTTTGCCAGGCAATTATTTTATTATTATGAATTGTCATTTCCATTAATTAAAATAAATAACAGCACTCAAAATTAACAAAAAAGGTAGTTCTATCGCCAGAGCTAGTTCGCCTAAAAGATAAGATTACTTTGTTCACTGACCAATCAAAAAAAGATATAAGGTACAAGTATATTAACAAACATATTAACGGTATTTATAGAGAAAAACTTAAACTCTTTTTTACACAACAAAATGATAAAATGATTCAAAACTCAAGCAATAAATCAAAGGCAATGTGGCAAATTATAAAAACGTTACAAAATAAAAACAATTCTTATACGGCACTGAAAATAATTGAAAACGGCGAAATAGTTCCGGATAATCTAGTTGCAAGTAATTTTAATTATCAATTTACTCATGTACCTCTTAGTAATAATAATATCGACAGGGCATTTCTTGATAACTGCGTACCGCCTTGTGTAAATACATTTTTTCTTTCTCGCATTTGTAAACAAGATGTTTTATCATTTATTGTAAACCTTAAGAACTCAAATGCCACAGGACATGATGGCATATGCAATAATTTATTGAAAAAGTGTGGTTTTGCTTTGTGTGATGTTTTAACGTACTTGATAAATGTTTTACCGCAGTATGCAATATTTCCTGAGCAATTGAAGTTTGCAACTGTCATTCCACTTTATAAAAAGGCGGATTCTAATGATTTTTCAAATTATAGAGGCATAAGTCTATTAACAAGCATTTCTAAAATTTTTGAGTTGAATTTAAAACATTAATTATTTCATTTTTTTAATAAAAATAACATTATTAGCGTTTCTCAATATGGTTTTACGGAATCACGCAGTACAGAAAGTGCCCTTTGTGATTTCCAATCGACAGTTGTCGATGCAATTGATAAACATCTTCATGTATTAGGTTTATTTGTGGATTTCTCCCGAGCATTTGATATGGTTAGCCATGAAGTATTATTAATAAAGTTGCATCGATATGGCATTAGAGGACAGGCATGGAAGCTCATGGAGTCTTATTTGGGTGGACGTCAACAATGTGTTGTGGTAAATGGGATGGGAAGCGACTCATTGCCAGTAAATCAGGGTGTTCCCCAGGGTTCAGTCCTTGGTCCACTACTATATCTTATTTATTCTAATGATCTCACTTCCTACTTAATGAATATGTCCACTGGTATTTCTGTCATATCATATGCAGATGATACAAACATTGTGATCGTGGAAAAGAGTGCACTATCTCTCAAAAGAATAGCGGATTTGGTTTATGATGGTATTATGTCGTGGTCCAAAAAAAATGGTTTGGCTATAAATCAAAGTAAAACAAATTTCGTCGTATTTTCAAATAAAAAACAAAAAAATGACAATTTTTTACTTCATGAATCTGACCTTGGTCTTATTACACCTTCTGAGCCCTCAGTATTGATGGGCTTAGAAATTGATGAAAACCTAAAATAAGGAAATCATATAGAAAGTCTATGCATACGGTTAAGAAAAAAATGTTATGATTTGAAATCATTGTCAAATTACTGTAGTCAAAATGCTATGATGTGGGTATATTATTCTAATATCCACTCTCACCTGTCCTATGGTAGACAAGAGTCTTTTTGCTTCAAAAATATGCTATAAGAATTTTGTGTGGTCTTTCATGTACAGATTCGTGTCGAGACTGCTTCAAGCAATTAAAAATATTGACCTTGGATGGAATTTACATATTTAAAGTTTCCGTTTTTGCATATCAGAATATAAAAAAACTTTAAAGCAATCGCGCTTCACATGGTTATAGTACTAGAAATAAAACATTACTTCTACCTAATTTACATAATTCCACATTTTTCCAAAAAAATGTGATATATGCATGTAGGTTTTTTAATAAATTCAATGATGATATTAAAGATGCTGATAATCTTAAATCCTTCAAACGTAAATTAAAAAAATATCTAGTGGAGGGTAATTTTTATACTGTGCAAGAGTTCTTAAATTAGTTTTTAGTTTAGTTTTTTTTGTTGTTTTTAAAAATGCACGCGTCTAATGTAGTATTTGTATTGTTCCTTTTTTAGTGATTATTTATGTACTTACCTGTAACTTTTATGACGATGTACTTTTATAAGTAAGTATACTAGATTTACTCTTTGTGACGTTTTCTCCAATTGCTGATTGCATATTATGTACATGTCTTTTATTGGTCAAATAAAATTATTATTATTATTATTATTGCCTCCTCTAGCAACTCTGAGAGCTTCTAATCTGCGTGACTTACTTGAAATTAGGTTTCTTATTCTTTCTATTGGTATACGGTCCCATTCTTCTGATAATGCATCTACCAATTCTGCTAGGCTTTCAAGAGGCCTTTCGCGTGAACGTACCCTTCTTCCTATTTCATCTCACAAATGTTCTATTGCATTCATATCGGGGCTTCTCACAGACCACTGTAATATGGCGATACCCGCAGTTTCTAGGAAGTTCTACACTATTGCTGCGGTATGCGGTCGGGCATTATCCTGCATCGGAATAAAATTTTTACCAACTAAATCAGCGAGAGATAACACATACTGCTCTAAAATGTCACTGATGTACATTTGGGCTGTTTTTACTGTCTAATAGGAAAAACATGAAGAGGTTCTATCATGGAAATTCCACCCCACATCATAACTGAACTACCATTAAAATTATCGCATTCTGTTATCAAAGACTGATTTAATCTTTCGCCAGTTCTTCCCCATAATCTTTTTCTCCCATCCACCATATTAAGGCAAAACCTTGATTCATCAGTAAACCAGGACATGTCCGAGCTGCATGATGTTGAGGTAGCAATTTAGGACTTTTTGCAGGTCTCCTAGCCGTTAGGTTCATTTCGACTAGACGTCTACAAACCGTCTGCTTACTTGCTATAACATCTCGAATTTGGTGAAGATCTTCTTGAACTTTCACAGCCGTATTCGATCGATTCCGTAAATTATTGTTATACCCTAGCAATGGTGCGAAACTGCGGGTGTCGCCACTTTATAGGGCCTGCGAGAAGCCCCGATATGAATGCAGTAAAATATTTGTGAAATAAATTAAGAAGGGTGCGTTCTCGACGGTTTTTGGAGAGCCCAGAAGAGTTGGCAGATACAACATCAAAAGAACGTGACGGTATACCAATGGAAAGAATAAGAAAATTTCGAGTATGCTACAAGATAAGAAGCTCTCAGAGTTGCTATAGAGAAGCCAATATTCGGTACTAAGCGCATTTTTCAGATCCTTATCCAGCTATTGTTATTTTAAGTTAAAAAAACATTGTCTAAGTTTTTCCATTAACAACTATGCAGCTTGGTAAGGTTTCAGCAAAAAAGTCGTAATTTGGTCAATTTTAGAGATAAATCGGTGAATAAAACAACAAAATGCTCACAAAAAAAGGATCTTTCATATAGGGTGTAAAGAGTTTCTATACGAATCCTCAACTAACACACAGGGCAAGTCAAGAAAGAGTAAAAGAGCATAGTTCTAGTGTTTCCATTATTATTCAAGAATCTTTGCGAAATTTTTCATTTGTTTCATCTTTGGTGAAAAACAAAGGTATAACTTAATTACGATAAAAAAATTTTTAAAATCTACTGGTTTAGAATATATAAGACATTGAACTTAAGTCAAAAATCAAGTGCCTCAGTTTTTTTGGAACTGAGTATATATATATATATATATATATATATATATATATATATATATATATATATATATATATATATATATATATATATATATATATATATATATATATATATATATATATATATATATATATATATATATATATATATATATATATATATATATATATATATATATATATATATATATATATATATATATATATATATATATATATATATATATATATATATGCGGGGGTTCATCTCTATATATCGGTCTGTCTTGATATGTAACAAAAACTAGTTAGCAGAAGAAAATACCACAGAACTCGAAAAAGAACAAACCAAGTAACAAACTGGATTTGATTATGTCAGTGAATGTTTTGTTTAAAAGCGATATCAACGACACAAAAATTGGAATCATTTACTCGAAACACTAGACTGGCATTACTAACCCCTAAAAAGTTACAGAAGAGCGGCAAAATCGTACGTGTAGAGGTGTTATCAAAGATGCTGACAAGTTCGCCATATTTTTAGTACAATTTAAATGTATTTGTTGCAGAATAAATAAGAAGTTGTATAGTAAAACTATTAGATGCCAGTTTGCTAAGATGTCTTAGTATTAATAATAAACACAGTCTTAAAAATCCTAAATATATTTTAAAGCTATATTTGAATTTCTATAGTGAAAGTTCTTATATCTAATGGAATTCTAATAAATCACGTTTAAATTATTTGCTTGGATTTTGTAGAATAATCTGATTTTATAAAAATTTTCGGGTGAATTTACATCTTTTGAAACCATGTTTCGTGCACCTTTTTTATAGTAAGACCTACTCGCTTGCCAAATATGAGCTCTCTAAGACATACAGTTTAATAAGATATTTAGATCAGGGGTCTCCAAACTACGGCCCACGGGCCAAATCCGGCCCGCGACAGCTTAAAACTAGTGTCATCAATCCGGCCCGCGGCAGCCAATGTCTTATTGTTTTTACTGTTGCTGTGATAAGTTGAAAAAGAAATTTAGATCTGTAAACATTGTTTGTGTACTTCATCTTGGGAAACGTTTTCTCACAAAAGTTAGTAGTACCACCGTACAAAAAACATCCCACGAGCAAATTTATGCAACAACAATTTATCAAATTGTACCAGTAGAAGACTCTTATAAAATTCCAACAAAGATGAATTTTGATATTTGTTCTTCATCATATCACTGCACTGTAAATCAATAAGTTCCATTTGGACTTCCGGAGCCAGGGTTTCAATGTCCGAATCAACAGGATTTTGAAAAATCTTAATTTCATTCGCAAAGACATAAGAGTCTGGGAAACGAGTAACAAAATTTATCTTTAAAACACTCCAAGTTCCGATTGCAAAATCGACGGGAAATTCAGTCTCTGTAGTGTGGCTGAATATTTCACATGTTTTCAACATTTTTACGTAATTGCGATTGAAATAGTATTATTTTCTGTCTGAAGGATTTGATATTGCTATATAAATCTCAAATTCAGTTCGTTCATATGATTTGTCAAATCGACATAGAATGGTAACTTGCATAGCCATTCACTATTTTCTAAATCGGCAAAAGGGCGATGCTTTCATTCAAAAAATCTCTGCTCGAAGTTCAAAAAAGCGCTTAAGGACTTTTCGGCAACTAAGCCAGCGTACGGCAGTATGATACGGTAAGTCATTTTCTCCAATCTCATCAATAAACTCGCGGAATTGTCGGTGATTCAGCCCAGTCGATCTGATGAAGTTAACAATTGATATGACTGGTTTTAGAACTTAAGACATATCCAAACATTTTCCGCACAAGGACTATTGATGAATGATACACTTGAACCACCATCATTTTCTACAGCCTTTGACACAAGCGCAACCACTCCTTTATTTTTACCACACATATTTTGCCTCCATCAGTTGTAATAGATTTCAAGTTTTTCCATCGAAGGTTCTTTTTATTAATGGCATTTTCAACTCTTTTAAAAATATCTGCCCCAGTTGTCGTGCCGTGAATGTTATCAATATCAAGAAGTTTTTCATACACTTCATAGCTTTTATCTACTCCTCTAATAAAAATCAACACCTGAGCAGTATCTGACACATCCATTGACTCATCCAAGGCAAGAGAAAACAACTCAAGATGTCCATTTTTGTCAGACAGTTGAGATGATATATTTTCAACGATGTCTTGCACCCTCCGAGCTACGGTGTTTGCTGACAAACTGACACTTTTAAATAAATTTACCTTTTAGGGGCATATTTCTTCGGCTACGGCAATCAGGCATTCTTTTATCATTTCTCCATCGGCGAATGGTTTTCCACGTTTGCAGAGTCTTGTTCAGTATTTGCTGCGATTTCAGTCCGCGCTTCAAAGCTTCAAAATTTCCGTCCGCAAACTTCCTGTATATTTGGAGTAATTTTGAAGATGTTCCGATTCAAACTGTCGTTTATATATTCTTTGAGAACAGCTATGGTTTCATTGCAAATTAAACATAGTTATTATACATAGTAGTATTATACATAACATAGTACATTATTACTGGACTGAATCATAAAATACTGAAAGTTTGTTTTTCTTTGAACGTTCTGAATTCACTGTCTATTTTTCGCTTCTTTTTCATACTACTAAATCACACATAAAAACAATAAATCAAATCAAAATACTGTTATGCACTGGTGTTACTTTATCTCACAATAGACAGTTCCGCTTCCTTCGCCTTTCCTACGTAAACTGATTCGCGGTTGCACCGCTAGGCTTTCTATATGCAATTACTGGCATCTCGGAATACACTAGCTAGCCAGAACCAGAACTTTCTAGAACCAACGCGGTAATTCCCAAATATTTAATTACAACTAAGGTCCTGAAATAGACAGTAGTACCACTACTCGCCACTAGTTGTCGTTAAGTGTTACAATACACAATAGTAATTGAAATGCAAAAAAATAAGCGCACTCTGCGACTAGTCTAGAAATATAGTTTAGGGCAGAAAAATTAAAACTGTTTTGGCCCTTGGAACATACTGAAGTAATCATTATGGCCCTAAAGCTTCAAAGTTTGGAGAGCCCTGATTTAGATCATAGATTTACCGTGGGATCTTTTCAGCTATATACAGTGGAGAAAATTATCTTTTCATTAGAAAGAGTAAGCACTAAAGTTATTCTACATTTGTTCCTAAATAAGTGACCATTTGCGGTATTAATGCATATGCGATAAGAAACTGGAGAAAGAAATGCCTTTAGTCATTCCAAAATTCAAGCCCTGTAAGCAAACTCAGATACTATTTTTTATATTAGAGAAAACAAAGGAAAGCTCTTCGGGTACGTTTTACTTTAAACGTGTGTCAAAAGTACTCTTTAAAATTGAATGAAAAATCTCTGAAATTGAAAATCTCTGATTCAATGTTACCTCCGTGACCTTAATTAAAACAACGTCTAACTGAGCAGTTGTGAGAATGTTAGTGTCAAAAGATCAGCTAGGAGACCATTAGTTCGCTTTTATGGTATTGTGTTTTAATCGTCTGGCGTAAAATCGTTCAAAAACTTACATTACGAAATCAAAGAATTGCTCTTGATATGTCCAGAAACCAAAATTTTCGATCAGGTCTGTTATGACGCACTGCTTAACTAACTCCACAATTACCGCCTCCCACCTAAACTTGAGCTTGGTTTGCCAGTTTACTTTTCAGCCGAAATATCTCTGTCGTGACCATGGTCATTCATCTATTTTGAGAAATTAAGGCACCTTCATATAAATGATCTGGTTACTTCTGCCGGTTTACCACAAACATGGAGACGATAGCAGACTCCGCTCCAATACGGAAGTTCTTTCTTTCTTCAAAACTGAAATAAACGACGGAACTGACTTTATCAAAGGCCTTCCAAAAGCAGTTAGTAAAAAACCTTGTCCAGTCTAACATTATTAAGACACAGTCATACTCACTATCCACCACTACTAACGCTATTGAAAAGAATAATCAAATATTTTTAATCAAAGATTCCTTTAATTGAGTCGTTATCGCTTTTCAACAAGATCTCCACTGGTATGATAACATCGCATAGACTGTCTCTGCAGCAGAAACAGATTTTCTTTTTCTATAGCGGAAATACTTTTCTTCTGCTAATTTGAAGCCCAGCCTTAATGACTGTTTTTATATATGGGAAGCAGCTTCTTCCACTCTTAAATTACATCCATTTATTATACAGCATTCAATGGCCGATAATGTTATGATCATTCCTTTAGTACTGAAAATAACGTTTCCTTAAAACTTTCGAATTTAAAGTAATTGGAGAGTATCCGAAATTTGTTACCAACCAATTTTCATTTTATATTTCTAGATAACTAACGAAGAGGAAAGTGAGGAGTTAGTGAATAAAGTCTCATCAATGGTTGAAGCTGACTTGATGACAGACTCATTAACTGAAATTAATGAAATTTTCGCAGCGGCAGATGAACTATTAAACGATACGAGCACATCTGGTCCTTTGTCAAATATGACCGATGGATGTAATAATAATGTACCATGTGAAAATACAAATGCAACAGTAATCCATACAACTACAATTCGAATACAAACTGTTAGTAGCTAATATATTCCTACACATAGAAAAAATATATTGTGCAGTATGTCTCCCGATTGTTTTGACAATAGGAAACAAGTTTTAAGGGTGGAATTATGATTAGGTTTCGATTTATGAAAAAAATCCTGTTTCATGAAAATGTTTACCCATCTTATTGAAATAATCTATTTTTCTAATTTATTATTCAAAATATTAATAACACACGGGTGTGAGAGTTTAGTAGCATGAGACCTAGATGTTCTTTTATATGGCAATATAACTTCTAATGTCATAAAAATATTTTGACACCTTGACGTTGGAAAATAAAATACAAACAAACGCTGACTGACCAACCACCAACTATACATATGTGGTAGTATAAAATAACATATGAAGTAGGTTGTACCTCGCATAGGGTAGCTGACCAATGGAGAACCAATTTAAGCCCCGTTAAATGATTTCGCACAACATTCCAAATTAGTTGTTTTCAGACCTTGCTGGTTGTGTTTTTTGGATGTATCCAAAGCAGCCGTAAAAGTTATTTAAAGAATAATTTTATATATAAATATAAAATGATACTATTCAATTGACGTTTGAACTTTTTTTTAGAAAGTTGCTTTAATCTTCATCTTTAAAACGTACTGATATTTTGAGCGCCCTATAAATTAACTCTGGAAATTACGGTTTTTTTAAGTTTCAGGATAAGCAAAAACTTGTATCGTGATTTTTTGAAAGCCTACAAATTAAAAAAAATCCTATCGTCAAAACAAAGAAGAAAAGTACTGTATATAACGCAACCGTTTTAAATAACCTACTCATTTCAGTCCGTGTGGCCTTGCATTAAAACAGATTCAGGAAATCCCATATGTTGGAATAATAATTTCATAATCTTTATTATTTAGGTTACCGAATATTGTTTAACTAAAAGTTATTTTAACTGTCATTTTAAAGAAATAACGTTATCTTAAAAAGAAATATTGGAACATCCTATGTATTTTCGTGTAGATTATGAATAACCTAGGATTGATACTCTTACGTTTAAGGCAGTCGAGATGTGAAAATAAAACAGTAATCCACCCTTATAACTTACACTAATTGGATTTGAACTGAACTATGAACTAGAAAACATTTAAGGTGGCCCATGTGTATAAAATATTGCTTTTATCACCATTATTATTTTTATCAGTTTTTCAAAAAAATGTTTCAAATAAAGTTTTTACGATATTAACAGCACACATCATGATGATGATAACGAACAATTTTAAATGTCAGTTTAAAGAAATTCTTTTGAAATCTTCAAAAAAATAATGGAACGTGAAGCATATTATGTATGCATTAATTGGATGGGTTCAATATTAATAATTATTTTATAATTATTAAATTTAATTCTAATAAAGTAAAACAAAAGATCCGTCTCGAAGGACCATTTTTATTTTTCTGTTAAAAAATAAAAGACTATATTTATACGCTGATTCACAGACCCTCAACCTTGCTTAAAAATATGAATTTTTAACGAGCAATTAGCTTTCGTTGTCTTCGAATACTGTGTAGGTGTACCCTGAATTTGTTCTTGATTGGCTCTGGATGTCTTGGTATCACTTATTAAATCACTGCGTTACATTAGAGTAGAAAAATATTTACTTCGGCCGATTTTAATGTTACTTTTTTTAACACATTAAGAAGAAGAAGAAAAAGGTTCATTTTCATTCACTCTTCTGCGTATGGGCGTCAGTGGCATAGGTCAAGCGAACTACTGTAACAGGAGTATTTTGTTTTTATATACTTATTGTATGTAAATTATTCTTTTTAATATTCATTTTGAACGGAATGCGTATTTTCTTGCTGATTATAAATATCCTAGGATTGATACCTTTGTCTTTAATGACAACAGAGAAAAGTTTCAAAAACCCTAGAATTAGATGCAACGCATACAGAGAGATAGAAAGATTGCTCGTTATGGAATTGTTTTTAACAAGTGTCGCAACCTTGTGTATATTATATTCAGTGCGTTCCATTAAAATGTTAATATGTTTTGTTGACGTCATCATGTGCGCTGTTTAACACCGTATAACTTTGACTTATTATTTGTTTTCAATAAATTGAATGATAATGGTTATGGAAGCTATGTTCCTTATACAGAAGTGATAAAAATCAAAAAACTTGTAACCAAAATTTAAGGCTTTACAGTCTAAGCCTGCTTGATTAGAGAGTAATTTCAATCATATTTTCATTTTTTAAAGGTCAAGCAGGTCTTGGCAGGAACGATTTTTTTTTATTTTCTGGGTAGACAAAGTACGTTTTCTGTAAATATATCGCAAAGTTGTATGAGAACAAGTTGTTTAGAAGTGACCAATACGCTCCACATGTCGACTTTTGAAAATAGCGAAAGACTTGGCCATTTTTTATAAAATATTAAAACACGATATTGATTTTTTTTGCCAAACTTGAGAAGCAATTCAAATTTTTTTTTAGACCCAAGCCAATATCTTACTAAATTTTGCAACTATAATCCAAAATTAAGGCAGTCTACTGATTCTTTTCAATTTCTATGTATTACTATAGTTTTCAAACTTCCCTTATAAAATTTGCCCATATGTTTTCCAAAAAATGTAATTTACCTACATAAAAAAATGTTCGAGTCAAAGCTTAGTTGACTTTGTAAAAATGAAACTAAGACTGGCATTACTCTCTAATTAAGCAAGCCTAGGCTGCAAAACCTCAAATTTCGGCTACCTAATGTTTAATCATGTATGTCTCTTTGTTCACCTATCGTGGGACACACTGTATATAGGGCACCCTATAGGTTTATCCTATTCAATCATTAAAATAAAAACGCTAAGTTATTTATCTTCACTATTTTCCGCAGCCATCTGGGAATAAAAATTAACCACCGTGTTATGTGTCCCTTAATTTGCAAATATTGCAAATCCGAAGGTCTTTGAACTTATACTTCAAAGCTCTTTGCCTAGTTTACTAAGCTTCCAATTCCCTTAGAAAACAATTGCACTTTTTCTTTTTTTTTGCGATAAATTATCCCTCCGAATTATCTTCAGACAGTTTTTTAACATCCTCTATCTTATAAGAAATAAACTTACCTATTTTACGTAATAGAGTTTGCATTTGAAGTAAATACGATAATTGTAATCAAAAAACGGAAATAAATAAAAATAATCCAAAAAAACTAGTGAGAAGAAGATATAACTATATATGTTGAATTTCTCTGAGCTCTAAACAAAAATAATTCGAATAAGAAAGAAAGCAATTGTTGAACTGCTTTCTTTCTTCTTTTGCTAATTAGCAACGTGGAAAAAACGATCAAAAATCGACCTTCAAATATTGTTAAAAACCAAATTTATAACAATACAGGTCTCTAAACAAACGCTAGAAATTTGATAGCAACAGATTACAATTTTTGAGCGAAACGCTATACACGAGATTATATTCATATTTAACATATATCTAAAATATTTTTAATTTTGTTTTAATTCAACTTCATTCAAAAAATATATGAGGTAATGTATCTAGGGAGCCACCGTTTTCTAGAAAACAGGCAGTTAGCTTGCCAGGACCTACCCTATATTTGTCATATTTCACTTTTCTTGAAGGATTCATAATGAGGAAAGGTCCGAGTAAAGCCAAATTACCAGTTTTTTTTATTACAATATTTTAGTATGTTTGCAAACTGCTTCAGTAACAAAACCCCAGTAAATAATGTATACACTGATGTTATAATATCTAGCTGAAATGCAATATTAAAAAACAAATTTACTACGATTTAAACAAATGCAGTGTCTCCATAATGTACGCTACATATGGGAAAACATTTTATTATTAACATTTCGGAAAAAAAAATTACGCACAATGGCTTCTGCATGTCTAATAACTAGTAAATCTAATTTTGACATATGTGATTTTCCATCCAAGATGGCAGAAAAATTTAATAACATATTTGAAATTCGTAAAAGTAGGGTTAGGTAATAAGATATCGATACTAGAAAAAAATATTTAGAATTCGAATTTACACATTTGTGCAAATTTTTGAGTAGTTATTTAAAAAAATACGAAAATTTAATTTTTTTTAACTAATTCCCATACGATGAAGAAATTTATCAATATCATTCTGAAAATAAATTTATCAGAGCCTAGATCATTTTTCTTGCCTATTATTTAATATTTTTTTCAGTGACCAAGTTTAACAATCGTTTATTATTCACAACTCTTTAATAGTTTTACTGCAATTTTTTTGACAAAGAATTCGAAACTTTTAATTCTTATGCAGTTTCAATACATTTTGTTCGATTTTTCAAAATATGGTTTCTAAAGGCATGCCAATTAATACACAGAGCCGCTGCTGAGACCCGGGCCTAAAGGCCGTCATGCTGCATCAAAAATCGTTTATATAATTTTTTTTGCTTCATTTTATCTGTAAAGTAAGTAATTTTTATATCTTTTATAGGGTATAGGCTTCTGCTATATGAAAGTGAGGACCTTTCTTTGTCGTCAATTTTTCCCACGAGCTTGGGGCCCGAAGATATTTTCCAACCTTGTGTCCCAAAAATGATTAAGCACTACTGTAACACAACTACAAATCTAATAATATGGTAAAGACTACTTAGCAGGCCTTGAATTAAAAACCGGGTAACCCTTAAAGATATCTCAATATTTAATTGCTTTCAAATAAATATTTTCAAGAGGTTTTTCATAAAAGTTGTGGTGTAATTAAGAAAGATTTAGTAGTCATTAATCATTGCTACATTTAGAAAAGAGCAAAAGTGTTCTAAAAATTTTTTCCTTGTAAAAATTTTCGAGATCTAATTTTAGCAATTTCAAAATAGGTTTTTAGTCATCTTGAATGGCAAAAGGCATATGTCAAAATCGGTTTATTAGTTATTAGACATGGTAATGTTAATAATAAAAAATCACAGCGAGCATTATGAAAGTTCTGTTTACAACATTTTTCTCTAGGTCATATTTTTAGTTGTAACTTGTCCCGTATATTATCAATCCGTTCAGTTTTGGACGGAGCATAGTTACAAAATACCATTTCATTATTTAAAAAAACTGGGTTCATCTGACCTATGTTTCAGTTCATTTCAATACTTTTATTTTATTTTATTATTTAGACTGTACCAAGTAGTTGCCAAGTTCAAACTGAACGTCCACCTATTCAAGCTGTTGCACCGCCTATTGCACCGATTGCCGCATCAACATCTGCTGGCCGACAAAGGAGAGACGAAACGTCGACTCACATGTGGGAGCAATTCGAGTGGGCGCCAACAAGAAAGAAAAAAGGTGAACTCATGAATGTTTGATATGTCAAAATTTTCAGTACGGCAGTTTTTATTCTCTATAATTTAAAGTAAACTTTAATCACTTTCTATAATCGGAATCAATTACCGACTGAGGGCAAAGAATGGCTACCAAGTTACTTATCAAAATGCAAACAAAATTTTGAGAAGCTAGTCCAGAGAATCACATGGTGTTTTTAAAATTATCTCATTTTACTGTCTTTGACGTAACTTAGTTGTCCGTCTGTCCACTGTCACAATTTAACTGTTTTAGTAGTAAACTTTAAAAAGGAAACAGAAAAGTATTTTCTTAAATGATATTTCTAATATCGAACCTTTTGTTTCAATAATCAAATACTTACTATATCAGTGTTCGGTGTAATTTCGTTCACTTAGAGATTATTAACAAAATTAGTTAGTTATCCTGTTTATTTAATCTACCATTGCCAAATTTTGTATTTTGTTATTTGAGGAACTATTTCAAATTTACTACTTAAGAATGTTGGAAATATTGTAAGAAACTTTTTATTCAGAAAATATATGTAAACGGCATATTTATTAACAATAAATGACTAGGGACAATGATAATAATTTTCATAGTAAAATGAAACGTGGTGGCTAATATTTGCCTTCAGAATTTAATACAATTATATAGCTACATAATCTATTGAATAAGTTGATATAGAAGTATAATTATCTTAAACTTAAAAATAAGGAATCTAAATATAGAACTAAGTCCACTCTTTCCAGAAATTTGTTTATAAGTAAAATTACGTGGTATTGGCAATGGTATTTTTTAGAAATAATTTTTGTTCTTTTAAAACATTTGATAATGTAAATTAAATCTGACAGCTTAGGAAGAAATATGTTTGTTAACTTCTTTTTTAGATTCCTTATTTTTATTTTCATCGGTTTGACGATCGGTTAGAAAAGTATATTTGTTCTTGCGCTGTCAGATTTACAAAATATAATTTAAAATTAGAAAACACGAAAACAATTTGTTGATACGGAAACTTGAAAATTGTATTAGATAGTGAAATAATTTGTGCTCTAAAAAGGTAAGTAACCTTTATTTATATTTCAAAAATAATTAAATTATAAGCACAATAATATCTTTCTTAAGTAATTATGATACAGCCGCTGGATGTTTACCATGCTTTATCAATATCAATCGATCTAATATCAAATATTATCGATTAGTATTCCATAAATCAATAATAAAAGAAAAGTATGAAACATGAAATATTGTTTTTCCGAATATGAATACATTCAAGAAACATGTTAAGAGATTAAATATCAAAAAAAAACTTGTTAGACAAGGAAATCAATATTGGCAGGCATTTTACTTTAAAGCCTCAAACGTCAAAGATTTGTTTGGATATTATTATTATTATTATTGTTATCACTTTATATTGTCGTTTTATGCAGTTTAATCTTCAAATCAGTCCTTTTAGGAAGCTATTTTTGTGGCTGGTAAGTACTGCCATTAGTTAATAGTAATTTAAGTTGCAATAATTATTTATACTTATATCCACAACCTAATGCATGTAGTCTTTTGTAACTCTATTTAATCTTCAAAATTTTGATTAGATTCGTAGGAATATGAATTATGACGCATGGGTAAACATCGAATGGATCCACAATAAGAGTACGTATATATAGTAGTTATGCCACTAAGTATGAGAACAAGTAGTATTTAACGACACAAATATCAAACTAGGATAATCTAGAAAACCAACAAAATTCCTTGTTACGAATCTTTCCTTTTATTAGAATTAGTAAAGTGTAACTCAATTTACTTTTCCACATAATCATTTAGAAATACATAATATATTATTTTTAATGGGCGCCATTTTGTTCCCTTATCTTGAGTTCGTACCCAAAATTTACCAGTTTATATTTATATTACATATTTTTTGTAATTTTAAGTCAATAGAATAAGGTTTATCTACCTTAATTTTTTGAAACATTTTATTTGGCCGCCATTTTGTTCCACCCTTTTGAATTGAATTGAATTCGTATCACAATTCTATTATATTTATCTCTATATCACAAAATTTGATATCAATCTAATAAGTAGTTTTTTTCTTGCTGAATTTTTAAATAATTCATTTAACGGTCATTTTGTTCTGCCATCTTAGATTTGTACCAAAATTTTACCAGTTTAGTCCTTTGTAACACCTGATTTTTATGTACAATTTAAGGTAAATTGGATATTCAGTTTTTTAGTTACATTTTTTTAATATTTCACTAGGCCCCATTTGTTCCCTCATATTAATTTTTTAGCAAAATGTTACCAAGACATCCCAATATGACTCTTAATTTTTGACATACAGCCAGACAGACAAACCGACGGATTTGAGAAAACATGTGTTTGGGTATATAGGGACAGAAAATGTAACAACTGTGATTTTTTCACGAACACAAACATTTAATTTGATCGGCATTTTGTTTCGCCATCTTGAATTCGCACCAGAATATTTACAGCTCATACCACACTTAATTCTTGCACAATATTTTAAATCAATCTAAGTAGTTTTTTTAGACTCGTTTTTTAAATATTTTATTGAGCTGACATTTTGTTTCGCTATGTTAGATTTTTACCACAATTTTACCAGGTTATCCCCATACCAATCTTAATTTTTCACCAAAATTTGAAGTCAATCCGGTAAGTAGTTTTTAGCTATGCCGCTTACAAAACAGACAGATGGAATTGAGAAAACATGTTTTTTGGCATCTAGGGACCCTAAAACGTGATGATCTGAAAAAACCTAGCAGGGTTTTCACGATTACAATACTTCACTTTTACAAGGGAAGAAAACAGTGAAAAATGTGCTATCGAAAACCCAAAGAAAACTGGCCTTTTTAAAATAAAATGCATTGAACCTTAATTACGTAATTACATTTTGTTATACACTGTCTTTAGAATTCGAGTCCCTATCTACATGGTCCCCCATATCGTTTGTTACATATGGGAAACATTTTTATTATAAACATTTCGGAAAAACTTTTACGCACCATTGTTTCTGCTTATAAATCTATTTTGACCTAAATCATTTGCCATCCAAGATGGCGGAAATTTTAAAAAGCGAATTTTCAAATTGACAAAAGTAGGGTTAGGTAATGATATACTGAAAAATTTTACCAGAAACATTTTTTTTTAATTCGACTCTAGATAATCGTTAATATAGTTATTTAAAAATAATTCCTAAAAATAAGTTTATCTAAGGACATGTTATTTTTCTTGCCCATTATTTAGCAAACCTTTATTTTCTATTGCTTACGACAGTAATTATTTACTTACACTTACCATCGCCGATCTTGAATAGTTATAATGCCCATACGTAAATAAAAATGTATGACAATATATCTGTTTTATTTATATATATCTAACAATAATTCAGATTGAATACAAATATATATTTTTCATCTCCACAACTTTTTGTCCAGATCTAACATACATACATGCATACCCACACACGCACATACAACCATTTGTTCAATTACCATACCTTCTTAAATAAAACCACTGCTTCGATACCACAGTATATATTTTGTTGTGTTTGTTATTAATTTATTTTTATTTTTATTAGTCTGTCTATTTACTTATATATTCTATAAAAGAATCAATTACGGCATTTATTATTTTTCTCCACAAAAAAAGGCCTTTAGTCTAGGAAATGGAATTTTATCGACTTTTTAAACATTTAGTTAGGCCGCTGCTTTGTTTTGCCATAATAGCTCTTTGCTAAAATTGTACCGGTTTATCCATATGTCACTTTATTTTTGTGCAAAATTTGAGGTAAATTGGGTTATAGGTTTTTATTTAATAAATGTTTTAACATTTCATTAGGCCCCCATTTTGTTCAGCCATATTAGAGTTTTACTAAAATGTTATCGTGTCATCCCTATATGACCCTTACGTTTTGACCAAAATTTGAAGTCAATCGGATAAGTAGTTTTTAGCTATGCCGAGAACAGACAGACTCCCGACAAATTCAAATTTAGATTTTTTTGACGAAGTTTCGTTTCTGAGTTATTTACCAGCAAAATGTTCAATATCACTTTCCACTATTGTCACATTTCTTTTTAAACAAAGCACGATATTTCAAAATTACTAAAGTAAAAAATCAACGTCACAAACCATCAAAATTACAAAAGTAAAAAATCAACGTCACAAACCAAAAACACTTCAGTGAAAAACATATCGACCCACTAATAGTCATAGGGTGATAAAAATAAAATCTAAGCCAAAATTATCACAATATGTAAATATCTTCTATAAAAACTATCTAGAAAGACAAATACAATAAAATGACTTAAAAACATTTTTCCACGTTAGGATTTCGAAAACCAATTATTCGTAAAAGCCGTTGATAAAATAATCTTCCTAAAATCTCATTTAGTTGAAGAAATATTGTAAAAAGGAAAAACACGTTTTTTAAGTTTATATATATATATATATATATATATATATATATATATATATATATAGATATATATAAGTCCCTCTTTTCTCTTCTCTGATTAAGGGCGGAATGTTGAAAACTCCAGAAACTGATATAATCGTCATAAAATCTCATTTAGCTGAAGAGATATTGTTAAAAAAGTAATAACACATTTCCCCGTTTGAGAGTGTAATTTCGAAAAACCCGGAAGTCGGTTCTTAGATACATATTTTTAATAGCTATTGACGAAAGAATTGTTTCTAAAACTCATTTAATTGAAAAGGTATTGATTAATTAAGGGATTTCAAAAAATCCAGGATTTTTTGGAAGCCATTGGCAAAAAAGTTTATTCAAAAACTTACTTAAAGAGATATTATAAAATAAGTATAAACACATTTTACCCCTTAAAGGTGGACTTTCGAAAAATTCCGAAATAGATTCTTAAAAAAAACTATATATTTAATTAAGATTATTTAAGAATATCCACCAAATGGGGCACAATTGCAAAGCTAATATGCCTAAGATTAAACTTAGCACGCCTTGAAATAAAATCTGGTGATCATTGATATCCTAACATTTAATTACTTTATAATGAATAGTTATTTTATGTTTGTCATAAAAGTTGTTTAAGAATTTAAAAAGATTTAATTGTAATAAATCATTGCTACAAAAGCAAATATAAAATGTATTAGATTAGTAGTATGTAATAGGAAACAAAAAATTGTTAAATAATAGGCATAAAAATAATGTGTGCTTTGATAAACTTATTTTTAGAAACATATTGAGGAGTATTCTCACAGGTTGGAAATTATTAAAAAAAATTAAGTTTTCGTATTTTTAAATAACTTCTCGAAAATTCGCACAAACATGTAAATTCCAATTCTAAACATTTTTTTCTTAGAAAATTACCTAACACTATTTTTACCAATTTCGAAATTTCCGAATCTTGAATGGCAAATGACATATGTCAAAATCGACATTTTAATTATCAGCCTTTCAGAAGCGATCACGCTTGCAACTTTTTCTAAAATGTTAATAATAAAAATGTTTCTCGTATGTAGCCATTATGACAGAACCTTAAATCACCTGCGACCTCCAACAATCACACCACTTTAGAGTATGCGCGTATCATTGGATTACCATCAGATAGAAATAATTCATGGTTCCCACACTTTATAAGAAATGTACTGTGTTGCCATATTTTAAAAGTTTAGATGAACGTTGACAGGAATAATCAAAAGCAATAAAAATACATTTTTTAAAAAATGAAATTTGCTTGTTATCTGCCAAACTTGATAACATTTCGAGGACCATCATAACGGCATTTTATGCAAAAAAATATTTATATGTTTAAATAAGCAAATGTCCTTTACTCGGAACTCTCGTTATAAGTTCAATACATAGTCATTTGGTAACACATACATACCATCTTTTCAAAAATTTTTATTATACGCCATTTTGTTCATATTGGATTCCTGCCAGTATTTTACCAGTTTCTGCCTATGCCACACTCGATTTTTGGGCATAATTTAAAATAAATTCAATAAGTAGTTTTTACATTGACACATACCCCCATTTTGTTACGTCGTGTTGGGTTCATACCAGTTTATCCCAAAAACACATTTAATTTTTCTGCAAAATTTGAAGTCAGGAGTCAATTGAATAAGATTCTTTTACGTTGATTTTTTAAAACAAAACCACAACTTTACCCGTTTATCTCTATATCACACTTAATGTGTGTTTGCACAAAATTTGAAATTAATCTAATAAGTAGTTTTTTCAAGCCGATTTTTTAAATATTGTATTAGGCTGTCAGGCGGACCGACGGAAATGATAAAAATATTTTTTTAATATTTATCTAGGCACGCTAAAACCTGAAAAAATGTAAAACCTGAGAGGGTGATTTTTTTACGATTACAAATATTTTATTTGGCCTCCATTTTGTTCCGCCATCTGGAGTTACTACCACAGATTTACTACTCCATCTCTACACCACAATTAGTTATGGCGCACAATTTGAAATCAGTCCATTAAGTTGTTTTCAGGCTGAATTTTTAAATATTTTATTAAACCGCCATCTTGGATTCGTAACAAAATTTTACCAGTTGACTCCTACATAACACTTAATTTTTGTGCAAAATTTGGAGATAAATTAGATAAGTACTTTTTGGCCAAATTTTGAAGTCAATCAGGTAAGTAGTTTGAAATGAAAAGTGGCAAATTGTGGTAAATTAAGCAAACATCTTACAAAATACTATTGATTTCCAAAATAAAATGTGTCAAAGAATTTATGACGCATATTTGTTGTGACCAAAATCAGAGTTACGATATGTGATACGTTAGATATGAACGAACATTCGTGTGCAACCACGCACATGAGTTATGGACCATATTTTATACCATACTTCTAATGTTGGTGAAAAAATGTATAAAATTCCCATCGTATATTTAACACGATGGGGTTTTTTAAATTGTTTCACCAACATTCGAATTCCCAAAACAAACGATGTTTACCCTTATTTTTTGGAAAGCAGATTTTACATTTTCAGATAAGAAACAAAATGTTAGAGAGACAGACTGAAAACCGGAATTTCACTGAATTCTTTAAAGAGAATTTTAAATACTTTAAATATATGAGTGCGTTACATCATTGGATTTGGGACGTAAACACAAATTAAAAATTCCAGGTCCGTATTTAAATATTTCAAAATATTCAAAATCGGACTGAACCGCAGAATGTTGAAAATTTTTGAGGAATAAAATAGTCATATTTTATTTTTTACTCAGAATCCGAATAGCTAGAAGCCGTTACCAAACGCCATCAAACTTGTTACAAAACTAAAACTTTTGAGATATAACCGTTTCTCTATCTCTTATAATAAGATCGATCCCCATATAAAGACTCTAATGCCAGAAATACTGTATATATACACATTTTTCTTAAATACATATTGGCATATATTATATTATATATATATATATTTCAAAATATGTACTAAACTTAATATCATATAATACAGAGGGCATCTTATTCTTCAAATCATCTTAACTCTCAGGAACCTGATGACGCTTTTAGACGTTCGATTAAAAATAATAATTGACATTATGATCATTTTAGACTACGGCGACTATCTGATAGTTTGATTCACAAATATATACCTCAAATATAGAATTATCAATATTCGAAAGCGAAGGAAAACCGAGGAAACTAAAACATAATATGCCACAAGGAAAATTTCTAAACTTTTGAGGATAATCTTAAAATAAAAAAAAACTTCCAATACAAAATCGAAATTACTTTTTCGGCAGATTGAGGTATGTTTTTTTTTTTGTTCAATTTATTAAAGAATATTCACATCAACATCAAAAATGTATTGCCTGAAACAACTGCTGTCTAAAATATCAGATTACTTATGAGACGAGATTATTATTATATTTTCTACATTATGGAGAGATTGCCCATGAGACGCTCTAACCAATGACAATAAGCTAGAAATAAAACCAGAACTGAAAGAATTCTGGAATGAATGGTCTAGTTATGTTATAATATTTACACACCACATAAATTATAACTAAATTTTAAAATTAAGCAATATACTTTACAATTGACATGTTAAAAACATACAAAGAATGTAATTTGGTTCAAATTCCTAATCTTCTGAATAAAATTATAATAAACTCCCAAAAAGTGCTGAAGTTGCCTTGGGCTTAAAAAGATAACATAAATTCGATTTTTCACATTTTTTTTTTTAAACAATACAATTTACGTAATCAAAAAGAGACCCAAAATGTCTTACACTTTGGTAAATGTTAGGAATGCAAAATCTTTTTAAAATGTGTGATTATAATTCTAATTTCAGCAATAAAGAAGATCGATTGTAAAAAAATTATAGTCTAAAAAATACCATTAATGCCAATCGTTGAAGTGTGTAAATGCAATTATTTGTATAATATGAGGTTAATATAGTTTTATTTTAGATGCGAGTGATAAAGCAGGAGCAACTGACTCATTTGTTTATACAACGTGTGAACTATGTGAAGATAATTCATTAGGAGGATCTGCTGAACAAACTTCTGGATCGGGGGAAATAAGTACGGCGGAAAATGAAGAAAAATCTGCCGAGTCATCAGAATCTGAAACGGTAGCAGAAAGTCTTTCTGAAGGTGCTTCCGAAAGTGCTTCTGAAGGCGCTTCTGAGGGTGCCGCTGAAAGTGCTTCAGAAGGTGCATCTGAAAGTGTTTCTGAAGGTGCATCTGAAGGTACTTCTGAAGAAGTATCTGAAAGTACTGCTGAAAGTGCGCCTGAAGGTGCGTCTGAAGGTGTGTCTGAAGGTACTTCTGAAGAAGTATCTGAAAGTACTGCTGAAAGTGCACCTGAAGGTGCGTCTGAAGGTGCAGCTGAAGGTTTATCTGAAGGTGCATCTGAAAATGCTTCAGAAGGTGCATCTGAAGGTGTTTCTGAAAGTGCACTTGAAGGTGCTTCTGAAGGTGTATCTGAAGGTGCTTCTGAAGAAGCATCTGAAAGTACTGCCGAAGGTGTTTCCGAAGGTGCAGCTGAAGGTGCGTCTGAAGAGGTATCTGAAAATACTGCAGAAGGTGCTTCTGAAGGTATATCTGAAGGTACTTCTGAAGAAATACCTGAAAGTACTGCCGAAGGTGCTTCTGAAGGTATTTCTGAAGGTGCTTCTGAAGGTGAATCTGAAGGTGCTTCTGAAGAAGCATCTGAAAATACTATTGAAGGTGCTTCTGAAGGATCAGCTGAAGGTGCGTCTGAAGGTTCGTCTGAAATTGCATCTGAAGGTGCGTCTGAAAGTGCGCCTGAAGGTGTTTCTGAGGGTTTTTCTGAAGGTGCCTCTGAAAATGCTTCTGAAGGTGCATCTGAAAGTGCTTCTGAAGAGGTATCTAAAAGTGCTGCTGAAGCAGTTTCTGAAGGTGCATCTGAAAGTGCTTCCGAAGGTGAGTCTGAAAGTGCTCCTGAAGGTGAATCTGAAAGTGCTTCTGAAGGTGCTCCTGAAAGTGCTTCCGAAGAGGCATCCGAAAGTGTTTCTGAAGAACCATCTGAAAGTACTGAAAGTCTTTCCGAAGGCGAGTCTGAAAGTGCTTCTGAAGGTGAATCTGAAGGTGCTTCTGAAATTGTTACTGAAAGCGCGCCTGGTGAAACAGAAGCAGAAAAAATAAGTTCAGCAGAAGCAATTGGTGAAACTGCCTCAGAAAATCTATCAGCCGAATCTGCTGAAACCACTACAGAAGGCACTACCTCTAACATTAGTGAAACAAAAGCTTCCAGTGAGATTTCATCGGAAAATATTAACACCTCGGAAGGTATTGCTAAAAGTTCTGAAGGAGAAAAGACAGAGAGAGGTTCTTCTGAACCTATAAACACTGAAACACCAAAATCTCCTGAGAGTTCGGAAATATTAGGTACTCAGCATGAGCTCTCGTCCGTTACTCAGGCTCCATTAACTAAACCATCAGAAGGTTCGGCGAAAACTGAGACAAGTACACAAAGTATGATACATAGTTTACATACAGAAAGCCAGATTTTAGGTGAAGCAACAAAAAGCATTAAACCCGCAAAAGGAGAGGAGGAAGAAAATTATTACGAATCTGAAGATAATAACACAAAGAGTACAAGTTCGCCTAAAAACCAGATAACTGGAGTACTTCCAGAGACTCCTGTTACTTCGTTCATAGGTTTGGAAATAGCCCCTAAAACCACGAAATCTTCAGGCCCTCCTAGCCGTACCGGGACACCACATTTTACCAGGGTGTTTGAAGAACACACAATTTATAATGAAAATGACGACGTCGTTGGCGTTACAAATATTTCTAAGCTCGCCTACTTTACAGGAAATGGTAAGTAACAATGTGCACTCTATAAAATACATACAGAGTCTTTTTCATTGAGGACTGAACCGGTCGTTTTTCTTTTTAAGCTTTACTATTATATATGATAAATACCAAAATAGACTACTGTGACAGGATACTTAAAAATATATCTAACATATTTTATATCCACGCTAGTTGAAAATGTATACAAGCTGTTGATTAATTGATGTCCCTCATTCCTATGACTAATCTAATTTTACACAGAGTATTATTTTTTGTGATAAAGTCGCTAAACCAAAGAGTGAAAAAATAATTTTAGCGTAATCTTTTGACAATATCTTTTCTACAGGCTAGAGTGCCCAAGCTCTGTATGTATAATATTGCTTCTACAACCTTAAATTTAACACAAAAAATATGTAGATAAAACTTAAATTTTAAGTAAATATCACACCTATAGCATATACACGAAAATTTGAGCTGTTAATAATATTAAGAGGATATCGAAGTAAATTTAAATTATCAATTCTGCTGCTGCACATAAATTAAATAATATTTGCAGTGTAGGTCGATGTTGGTCACCGACAGAAACTTCATTAGTCTAGCGAGCAAGCCGGGTGTTTAGCTAAATACAAAATATGGCAATTGTCCTTAAAGCCCTGACAATTCGTAAGATATTATATTCTCAATGGATTGCCTCAAAGATGTTCAAATCCAGATTAAGCCAAACTTGCCAGATGAGATTGAGACTAGACTAATAAAAGAAAATCCCAGTGTTTTGAAGATAAGTCTTCATTATAGTTCAAAATAAATGGCTAGCTTAAACATAGTCAAAATATCAAAGAATAAGATTTTCAGATAACACCAAACAAACCTTTAATTTAAGGTTTTCTTCAATTTGTTATAGAAAATTGGGTTGCAGATGGACGAAATTTACGCGAACATCTTTTACGCCCTGTTTCTTTAGACAAGTATCTAAACATTTTTCTTCCGACGTCTAAGGTTAAGCCTGTAGAAGTAATTTCATTCTTTTTGTCAAGCTATTATTTAGACACATATATTTGAAATATTTAAAATCAGTCATTTCATGAACTTTACCTTATTTTATCTATTATATCACAGATCCACCTAGTTACCACAATGCCACATTTAAAAAAAAATATTCTTATATTTTTACATCTACCTATAAGGATCTTCGTATACGATCGTAGTGTTTTAATTACGGAAAAGCATATTACTTGACAGTCACGGCAAATAATAAATAATTTTCAACTAAAAGTAATAAAATTTATTTAAGAGGATAAAATGCAAAATAGTTATGCTTTAGTTCGATGGCGAACCGTTTCATTTTATCAAACCCTATTTAAAAATATTCCGAAACCATAATTTAATTTTATTAATATATCTAGTATTTGTTTAATCACCTCGATGGCGCAGTGGTAAGAGGGCTTGCCTTCCGGTTCTTCCGATTTAAAGGTGTTAATTCGAGACCGTGGCGGGCACAAACAATCGAGATTTTTAGTGTTTTAGATACACGAATGATTTTCTTAATGATAGCTTATGTTGTAATGATTTTTACTGCTGCGATAATTAAAAAAAATTAATTTTTCTATTGCGCCTGAATACATCAATACAATCCGGACGCTTGTTGAGCGCCTTCGACTAGTGCCATTTTAAGAACATACAATATAAGCGTTACGAAATAAAAGATAATTGTGTACATTGGGTCGAACTGGTAACATTTCCCTTTGTTGAAGTGGGTTAAAAAAGATGTTTAATTCCTGTAAAACTAGAGGTTAGCCTCAACTCGACATTTAATTTTGAATTTACATCAGTGACGGCTCCTCAGGGGCCGCAGGGTCGGTCGGGCCGTACCAGAAAATATACAGGGAAAATGTCTCTTTTTAAAAAAGTAAGTAAATATTTTTCAAAAATAATTTTACAAACGTCCTAAAAACGCACAAATCCAAAAAGGTAGATTATTATTTCCTGGGCACAAAGCAAAATAGGTAAGTATCCCTATATCGTTGCTTGACTAACATACAAATAACGCCATTAACAGTAGTCTGTGGGCCACCGTCCACAGATATTCTAATATATTTATTATAGACGGTGGCTCGGCCAGCCGATTCCATCATCTCACATGCTAGACTTCAGCTACTAATTCACGCGGTTCATACGCCGTATCTGGGTTAATTTAAAAAAAAGTTTGTTAATATATTTTATTGTAAATGGTATGAGAACAACATAAATACCTATATTTTTTATCATACTTGTTGTGGTATAAGTGAAAAAAAAACCGCCTCTAATAAATAGTTATAGAATAACGTCCAATTTTTTTCCTGCAGCAAATTTATTAAATACATTGTTTATATTTACATCAATACTCTATCTATGGATATGCAAGAGACCCAATCCAACAGTTCGCGTTTATGCTATAATGTTTCCTAGCCAAGTTTTTAATCGTAATTTCCACAAAAAAATATGTAAATTACACATGATGTTTGACGGGTCTGGGGGGAGGAGAGGGGATAATTACCTCATTACCCCCTCACCGTAAAATCGCCCTTGATTAGCCTTGAGCCTCGGCCGACCCTAAATTTTAGAGTACCAGGCGTCACTAATTTACATTATTGTTAGGGTTCTATAATTTATTAAATCTTCTAGTAAAAATTACCTCGTTTTTCTCTAAACTTAAACCGCTTTTGTTTGCGAAGTAAAGTTGCTCGATTTTGGTCGTCTATACTTTATAACTGAAATATGCCATTAAACTTCATTTGACATTTTTTTGGTCGCATAGTAATCAGTAATTTGTTTCCTTTTTTAAATTGCAATTGCCTTTTTTTAATTTTAAGTGTGGCACAGGTAAGCTTGCCATGTTTAACTCTAAAGTCTGGTAAGAATGAGATCAAATCTCTATTGTTTAAAACCTTTTAAATACTAGAGAGTTCTGTCGTTCTTATCCACAAATCGGATTTGATCGTAAGGAACAAGTTCACTTTTGTCACACTTAAAGTAAAAAGTCAATTACAATTTAACAAAGCGGTAAATTTACTTTTCTGGGTTCCTAGTTATTAATGTGTCATTTTATTAGGAACAGTGAAGTGTGACCAAATTTAGTTGTACATATAGTCATTTAGTAACACATAATATATATATATATATATATATATATATATATATATATATATATATATATATATATATATTTCAAACATTTTTATAGGTCTCCATTTTGTTCCAATATATTGGATACGCACCAATATTTTACCAGTTTTTATCTATACCACACTTGAGTTTTGGATATAATCTAAAATAAATTGAATAAGTAGTTTTTAAACTAATTTTTTAAAGCTATTTTGTTTTTTAAGTTTATCCCTATATCACATGGCAAATTTTTTAAATAATGTTTTTCAAAATTGATTTTTTAAACATTTTATTCGCCAGTCATTTTGTTACGCCATCTTGAATTCATACCATAATTTTTATCAGTTTATCTCTTTATTACTGTTAATGCTTTGTGCAAAATTAGTTTTTAAGTAATAATTTTTTAACAATTTACTAAGTTGCCATTTTATTCCGCAATACTGAAATTTTACCAAAATAACACCAGGTCATGTCAACGCTTGTTCCTTGGTTTAACATTAATTGTTGCTTACTTTGCTGACCCATTTTATTGGAATAGTAGATACAGGAACAAACGTAGATCTATTAGTTGAAAGCTTTACCTGTTCGTTTGCTTCATTGACATTATTTGCTTATACTTATCGCCGGTCTCTCTGATACCTACATTTCCTCTGATATTATGATAAATAAAACATCCTTGGAGGTTTTAGCCGACATCCTTTTAACCATGGTCAATTTGGTTTAATTTTTTAACATCTTACGATAGTTACCTGTTTTCTCGTGTCTTCCGGTAGACCCAAAAAAAACAGTACTCTCTTCCGATTGCTTTCCCGCTGCTCACAAACCACTACGCAACGTTGACACCTCCATATCGTGTCGCTGCTAGATAAGTATACACAAACCGTTCTATAACACCCCCACCGCTAAGAACCAAATTTCCTATTGTTCAAAGGCTGTCTATATTTATTTCTAGAAACAAAATGTTTATAATACTAATACTTATTGAAATATTGGCATGACATTGACAAAACTCCTTAAATCTATAGATATAACTAATTTCTAATTTAAATTGTAAATGTTCCTGACGGAAATGTCTTTAATTAAAAGTTTTAATAATGTCACTTTGTCACTAACTTTTTTAGTTGTCACTGTGTAAAGTTGCACCTAATATTGTTATTGAGTTCATTCACTTATTTCTAGAGTCCGATTTTTACACTTAGTACTATTTCTTAGAACGCTTGTGAGGTATAATTACTGTCCTGTCGCAAAAGCTCATGAGGTACTTAATTGTGTACGACTTTAAATTTGTAGATGTGTCTAGTTAATTCACGTTTAGTTGGTTAGATAAATACAGCTTGTGAGCTTCAGATGATTAGCTTAGCTGCTACTATTGATGTTGACGCAACTGTGATGTATTTTGACCAAATCCATTATGCTGGCGTTTGAATATAAATGGGTGTATACTGCCATGTCCATAGCAAGAATTAAGTATAGTATGATTAAAATGAGGGGAAAAAAATGATTTGATGTTAACATTTACTAATGTTAAAAATAGTGTCAAAAGCATGAAAATTCTTAAACCTTTAACTATGAGGTTTAACGTCGAAAATTATATTCAACAGTTCATCCATCTGTTGGAATAAGGTGTGGAAGGTATATGATGGAATGATTCTGAAGCAGCATGCTACAAATGTAATGTTGAAAGCTTCATCAGCTAATAGTTTAGGATGCACTGATTTGGACTGTAAAAATGAGATATTTAAAAACTACTGTTGCAATCGTAGTCTTGGAGATATTTTGGTGGTTTTCTTTGTCGGTTAGTGAAAATCCTTGTTCGGATATATGAGTTTTGTTCAGTTTGCTTTGGTCTGAATTCTGGGTCAGACGGTATATCTGTGACCTTGGTGTTCTGAAACAATGAATTCTGGAATTCATCGTAACACTGCTCTTGATTTGATGTTTGAACTAAAGCATTATCTGTCTGATTTGTTACTTGTTCCAAAATGTTTTGAGACTCATTTATTGACTCCTCCTCGCTGTCCGACTCTGATTCTTCAGATGATTCGTGATTATTTTGATTATATTTCTGAAAACTTAATTTTTCTTTAGGAGGTATCGGTCTAAGATCGTCTATATGAATTTTTACTACATCGTTTTCTCGGGATATATTGTAGATCATATTAGAGACCCTCTCTAACACCTGATATGGTCCTTCCCAAGCTGGATGAAATGTGTCATTGCCTGACTTTTGAAAGCGTGCTAATATTTGATCCCCAGGCTGGAAAACGTGAGGCTGAACTTTTTGTTCTGTATATTTTTGTTGATATGAAGCTTGATGTTGGCGAACTTTGTTCAGTCGTTCTTCTCTAATTACCCCATGATTTACTACCGGTACATTAAATTTCGGGTGGTCATGATCTCCTGGTGCAGGTAAAGTGTACCCTAGTAGGGTCATAGCCGGTGAAAATCCTGTGGCTGCATTTGTGCGATTTCTTAATGTAAAAAGAACGCGGGGTAGATATCTGTCCCAATGTTCAGGAGATTTATTTAGCAAACATACTTTTAAGGTTTTCTTAAGCTCTTGATTTCTCCGTTCTACGGGGTTAGCCCGTTGATGATAAATTGCGGTAGTCGTATGAGTAATATTATGTAATTGACAAAATTTCTCCCAAACATTGGATACAAATTGTGGCCCATTATCAGAAATTATCTTATTAGAGTAACCTATTCTAGAACATACGTCATTGTCAAGAAACCTTAAAATTTCTTCTGCTGAAGCTGAGCTGGCTTGGCATCTTGTAAACAAATCTTTAATTACAATTATAAACCGATTATTATTTAAAGTTTCTTGATAAGGACCAAGAACGTCTATGCTAAATATTTCGCCAGGCTTATTTGGAACATGTGAAGATAATGAGGCTGATTTTTGAATGTTTCTACCTTTAACCGAACGACATATTAAACAATTTTTTACATATTTTGAGACATCTTTTCTTAGCTCTGGCCACCAATAATACTTATGAATCTTGTTAAATGTTTCATCACGACCTGGGTGTCCTGCAAATGGCGAATCATGATAAAAATACATTATACGATCGATAACATTATATGGAACTACTATCTGATCATCTTCACTTCTAACTACAAGATTGTCTTTTACAAAATGGTTATTGAAGAATTCTTTATCAGTATTTGAATTTGGACCTTGTTCTAAAATTGTTTTCCAACGAGAAATTTCATTTTTAAAACGTTCGTTATTTAGTTGTGAAGAAGATATCTCTTGAAACAATGATGCGTCATTTGCAGGTGCTATGTAGTTTACAATAGGAATATCTATATTATCTATAGATTCCTTATGACTATTATGACTGAATTTGGCTGATTCGATGTTTTCGGTTTCTGGTGGAAATAGACGCGACAGGTCTGTTACTTCCTCTGTTGTTTCTTCTTCGCTTGTATTTCGGGATAAAAAATCAGGTAAACTATTTAAGTACCTGGACAATGTCGAATTTCGAAATTAAATTCCGCAAGAAGAGACCATATCGAGTCAATTTCGCCTTAGCATCGGCATTTCGATTCAGCCATAATAGTGCTCTGTTATCGGTTACTAGTGTGAATTTTTTGTCTTCCAGATACTGCCGATATTTTTTAATAGCCCACACTATGGCTAGACATTCTTTTTCGCTTATGTGATATTTACGTTCTGTTCGATTAAATCTAGCACTTGAGTATGAAATAATAAATTTCTCATTGTCTGGTCCTAACTGGTAAAGCACCGCTTCCATGCCTACTTCGCTGCTATCTGTTTGCAAGACAAATGGAAACATGAAGTATGGCCGATGTAATTGTAGAGGTTTTGAAAATGCTATTTTGACTTGCTCAAATGCATATCTTTCAATATCTCCCCACTTCCATTTAGTTCTTTTACCTAGCAGATCGGTCAAAGGAGCGCTGATCTTTGCCAGATCAGGAACATATTCTCTAAGCCAGTTTATTGTTCCAAGAAATGATTGTAGTTCTTTTTTGTTGCGTGGAACTTGGTAATTCTCGATTTCTTGTAAATGATAAGATTGAGGCATATTTAAACTACCGTTTACTATATGACCTAAAAAATCTAAGTGATCTGTGGCAAATTTACATTTAGAAATTGAACACTGCAATTTATGCACACTTAATCTTTCTAGTACTAAGTTTAAATGTTTTTGATGGTCTTCGTGATTTTTAGAGTAAACGATGATCATCTAAATAAACTAATGCAAATTTGTGGAGAAAACCTGTCAGAACTTCTTGCGACATCAATTTCTGAAAAGTGCTAGGCGCTTTTTTTAACCCGAAGGGCATTACTGTGAATTGATAATGCCCTCCATCTGCTGTTGAAAATGCTGTTAACGGTTTTGCTTGATCTGCCAAGCCTACTTGCCAGTATCCGCTTTTTAAATCCAATGTAGTGAATACAGAGGCTGAACCTAATTCTTTTAATGTTTCATGAATTTTAGGCAATCTTATTGGTTCGTCTACCGTGATATCATTTATACGACGAAAATCTACACAAAATCTTGGCTTTTTTCCTACGCGTTCTATTATTACAGGTGATGAAGAGTAAGGTGATATGGATGGTTCTACAATACCTGCTGTTAACATTTCGTTTAACTATTCATTAAGGATTACTTTTTTATGTTCACTTAATGGATAGGGTTTTGTTTGAATTTAGTCTTATATTATGTTGAATAGTGCGCGTGATTGGTCGTTTTAGTGATTCGTCAAAAATATATTTAAATTCAGAAAGTAAGGTTTTATAGCTATCTTGGATATCGGCTGCTAAATGATTTAAAGGGAATTCTATATTCCGAGGAACTAAATCTTGATGACTGTTAATAAGGTAAATGGTACGTCTAGTATTAGTTCCAAAATGAATACAAGCTCTGTTTATATCTAACACGACTTCTTGTTCACAGAACCAAGGAAAACCCAATATACAACCATCAGGTAAGTCTGGGACAATAAGAAAGCTTGATTCTAAAACGACGTCTAATATAGAGTACCTAATCTTAAAAAACCCATTTGTGTCTATTTCGACTGGTCCACACCCGAAATTTAAAACTGTCTTTGTGGTTGATGGCAGAACTTTAAAAATTTTGATGAAATTAAATTGAGGCTTGCTCCTGTGTCAACAAGAGCTTGAATACTGAAACTATTTAAGTTAATAATAACTTTTGGTGGAAGCAACTTGGTTCCTGCGGAGAATATTTTTAGGTTCGGCCAGTCGCAGGTCTCTGGCTTCCCCTGTACGTGTTTTCCGAATTTTGAGATTCTTGCTTATTATTAAAATGAGGTCGTGTATTAGAAGATGTACTTTGATAGTTCCTTTGATTTTGTAAAGCATTGTAATCAAAGTAGGGATTGTGTGTACATTCCTTATGGAAATGCCATTCACCACAATATTTACATGCGCTAGGGGGTTGCTGAGATTTTGAAACTTTGTTTTGATTGTTTGCTTGAGAAGGGCGAGTGATTGGCGGCGGTCTACTTATCGATTTTTCAGTTTTTAGATCGTTTTCAATAGTAGTAGTAATTTGAGAAAGTTGCTGTATATTTTTGAAAATTAAACCTCTAAGTCTAGAACGTATGCTTGGCAACACCTGCTCTATTAATATGTTAACAAGTTGTATTTCAGAAGCGTTAGGAAAAAGACGATACAAAATACCTTGTTTGGGAGCGATGAAAACACTGGATGGTTCGGATTCTTCCTGATTTTGTCCATAAAACTGAGTAGTTAATTTTGTTATGATTGTCGCGCTATTAAATTTGTCAATGAAAAGAGATTTAAACATTTCCCACGATACAGGGAGTTGTCGGATGGTTGAAACCATTGTGCCGCCTGCCCTTTTAATGTACTAGCAGCATACTCAACTTTACTCGAAGAACTCCATAAAAAGATGGCTTAGGTTTATCTTTTGCAATAATTTATGAAGCAATTGTCTGCACCGCGAACAGAAATTCGGATGACATATTTGACGAACCTTCATGGTTACTACACTTTAGTGGGCAGTATGTGACTGGGGTAGATTGTATTGATGGACTTTCTTGGAATGGATTCAGTGAACGATTTAATGACTTTTGATAAAAATATGATTCATGTCCCGCTTGATGTTGGTCTAAGTTTTCAAACTGTACCCTACTGGGATGTTCCATGAATCTAGATGGAAATATTATTTTGTTATTATTAGTTTCCTTATTTTTTATATTATTATTATCTAAACTGTCGGAATAAACATCTAAAACCTCATAAGAGTCGAAAAATGTATCTTCGTCAATATCATATGCTGCCGCCATAGTGAATCTATTATCTACTGTTTTTCTTTTTAATGGCAACCACAACAACAAAATTTTCTAGCAACGTAATGCTTATTCTATAGTATTAGATATACTATACTGTCAAAATAAGAAAATCCCTAACATCAGCGTACCATTTGGCGACACTGGCGAACCAATGTTTAAGTCACAGCTTACTATACCGCAAGCCAGAACATTCCTAACATAGCACTCGGCAACACTGTCAAACTAATGGGGATTTGACAGCTGACATGTCTTAGTATGCTTTGCTTCAACTTACGAATTACGATCGGAATCGGACACACAGAGAATAGACTATGGGTACCAGTCTTCCGGTTCGTCTCGTCGAATGCAGACCTGTGTGTTGTTAAGATAAGTGGTGCCACGTGTTCGGTTTTGCTGCTTTATTTCGGGGGGAAACGGGAGACTCAACCGCTCAGAGTGGAAACTAACGACCCCGCTAGAAAGGGAGCATACGCTGTGAACGTGTGAGGCCTAGTTGTTCCTGCATTCTATCCCGTTCGTCTGCCGCAGTTCTACATAGAATATTAGCGTAACGGCCGCTACGTGGCGGGAGTGGGAGGGATAAGGGGATAGCTTGAAAGAAAAGGTTATCTCGTGAGACCAGTAGTACTCTCAAGGGGCATCTAGTGGAAGCCAAGATGCATTAGAAAGTTTTTAAATAAAGTCAAATTTAAAGATTTTGAAATACACGGGGTGACCGGGAGCTCAGAGCTCGCCATCCGGACATCCCACCGATAACGTCCCCAAACCGGAATAAAGTGTATCTCGCTCCGAGGGTCGCCGGATAAAGCGAGTAAGCTCCGGACGGGGAGCAATCTGGCAAGTTGCGAAGTGCAGTGCCAAAAACATATATTGGAATTGGAATTGGACTATGGGTACCTTTATAAACAAGAAATCGTACTTAATGTCTTTCCTTACACCTATATGATATATTAAATAATACTACTATGCTCTATTAGCTATATATACATTATGCAACTATAAACCAATAGGTACTACTTGTTAGTAAAATACATATTCGTGAATTTTCTGGAACATAAAAAACATGGGGAGTGGTAGGTTAAGTTACAATTAAAACACGATATATTTTTTATTTCTTGACCACTTGCTTCTAGTGGATAATTCTTCTGCTGAGAATACTGAAATGTATAGGAGGGTGTAGGAAAGGAATAATTCACTTATTATTCAATAACCAATTAGTTGGGCGCCATGTCAACGCTTGATCCTTGGTTTAACATTAATTGTTGCTTACTTTGCTGACCCATTTTATCGGAATAGTAGATACAGGAACAAACGTAGATCTATTAGTTGAAAGCTTTACCTGTTCGTTTGCTTCATTGACATTATTTGCTTATACTTATCGCCGGTCTCTCTGATACCTAGATGTCCTCTGATATTATGATAAATAAAACATCCTTGATGGTTTAAGCCAACAGCCTTTTAACCATGGTCAATTTGGTTTAGTTTTTTAACATCTTATGATAGTTATCTGTTTTCTCGTGTCTTCCGATAGACCTAAAAAAAACACTACTCTCTCTTCCGATTGCTTTCCCGCTGCTCACAAACTACTACGCAACGTTGTCACCTCTATATTGTGTCGCTGCTAGATATGTGTAAAACACAAACCGTTCTATAACAGATGATTGATTATTATGTAACGAAATATGTTTTAAATGAGTTTGAATCACATTTCAGTAATAAAAGAAATATCCACACCCATATTCACTAAAGAGGTTTAAATTTAGACCAGGTCTAATTTGAGTTGTAGTTTTAAGATTACATTACATTTACAAAATGACAATGACATAAGCGAAACATAAGTGGCGGACTAAGAGTTTTGAGTAACTTGGCAACTAGACCTGGTCTAACTTTTAAACCTTTTTAGTGGATAAGGGGGCCAAAGTCGAGCAACTTAGGATAAACGAAATATATTTTACCAGATGGTTTAATAAATCATCAAACCTAAGAAAAATATAAATTCGAAATTAAATGTCGAGTTGAGGCTAACCTTTAATCTCACAGGAATTGAACACCTTATTAACCGACTTCAAAAAAAGGGGGAAGGTTACCAATTCGGTTACCACGTATTTTTATCTATTTCCTATGTAGCTAGGTCCAAAAATTCTATATATCTTACGGATAGGGCTTAGGAACAAAAAATTTCAAAGCATAAAAAAAGAATTAATCAAATGGATTAAAAACAATACTATTAGAATAAAGCACATAATTCCATTTTTATAGATTATTTTAGTATTATTATGGTTTGTATGCTACCATGAATTATTTAACTTTTATATGCTGTCAATGTGCACACACAGTCTTGAGACCATGTGCACATACGTACCTTGTTTACATTTTACTTTATAGTGTTTCTCTTTATATTTATGTATTATAATACAATATTGTTGTTAAATGATAATAATAAATAATAAATAATATTATAGATAAGTAGAAAAATATATGTATGTACACCGATTACTCCAAGATAGTTTGACCATTTTAGATGAATTTTTCAGAAGGTGTTATTCCATAGCAGACATAATGAAAAAAAGTATATATATATATATATATATATATATATATATATATATATATATGTTGTTTTTTAGTCCTCATAGATGGAAAAATAGAATATGTTTTCATCCCGGGTGTACATCCGTTCATTACTGTCGTTCGAGAACAGTTTTGCTGACTTTTCGCCAGAATCATATTTGGCATTTTCGAAGCTTTCTCACGTCCGAATAGAGACTGAAGTGTTAGCGCGAAGGGGCCAAATGGCCCGAGGTTCCGCCACCCCCCGGTTCCCTAACTTAGGGAACCGCCTCTCTGTGATAGGTACTTACGGTTTAACGAGTCTAGGGCCTTAATAAACCATAGGTCTTCTCTATCCTAAGTGTGTCAGCTCGTACACATCCGGATGTGCGTACTTACATCGCACCTCTCCTATATGCTTCGCGTATATATAGGGAGTATCTCTAAAACGAAAAAACGTATTATTATCAGTGTATGTGTTGTGTGTGGTCGCGGGGTCTACAGTGGTAGACCCCGTGTGTCCGCCGCTCCTCCAAGGGGTTGTAGTCCACCAGCCTTCGGAGTTCTTCTGATTGCGTCTTGCCGTGGTTCCCATTGCAAGTCCCGGTATATCTGGGCGTCGACTGCCATTCTCAGATACTTGTTTTCTGTTGATGCTAACTTGTTTATGTAGGTGTGCGCTGCATACGCCCACGCTACTGCTTCGTATGTCAGTTGTGATCTTGCGATCATCTTTATCATTGTCAGCTTTGTTCGAAGAGCCATAGGGCTCTTTCGGTTCATAAGAGAGTATAGTCTAGCCATAGCCCTGCTGGTCTTTGTTCGTGTCTGTTCAATATGAGGCTTCCATGTTAGCCCCTTATCCATAGTCAGCCCTAGATATTTGACCGGGTTTGTCCCGGTATGTCTGTTCCTTCTATGTTTATAGCTACTGGGGGAGTCATTCTCCTCTTTTGGAAGAGGATGGCCTGACTTTTCTGTGCGTTTATTTTGATTTTCCAAGTAATACACCAGTCACTTATCAGATCTATCTCTTCCTATAGGGCTAGAGAAGTGGTGTATGTCTTTGGGATGTCATGTGTATACACGTTATATAAGTGCGGTCCTAACACAGATCCTTGGGGCACACCCGCTTCTATTCTCCTTTGTGTCGATCTCGAGTTTTTAACTCTAACACTTGCCGTTCTATCTTTAAGATAGTGGAAGTGTTAATGACTGCAAGGCTTCCTTTTATACCCTCACCTGGGGCCGAGGGTTATATCTGAGGCCGTTGGCCGTTATTTACGTTTTCCGGATGGTGTTGTTGTTTCGCTTAATTTTTTTATAATTTTAGATTTATCGATTATTGTCTTCCATACTGTTGGTAGTTTTAATGATTTGTATATATAGCTTCTCGAATTATTCTGGTCTTATAATGTTCTATATTGGCAAGCTTCCTACACCCACTGAAATGTATTTTGAGGCCGATTCCAGATGATGTAGGAATAGAGCTGAGATTGTTTGTTTGTTTCTGATGCTGAGTTTATGCTCTCCCACTCTGGCTGATATTTGTCTGTTAGTTTACCCCACATACATCTTTTTTCAGTCCTGGCACGGAATGCTATATACTCCGTGGTTTTCCAGTTTGATTTTATCTTTTGGGTTTCCAAGTAATTTACCTATAGTTGTTTGTGGCTTGTGTATTATATGTATGTTTTGTTTTCTAAGAATTCTTCATATTCTATCTGTTGTGCTTTTACATATGGTAAGACTACTTGTTGCTTTCCCGGTTCATACATTTTGTTGTTCGTTGTTCGGGATCCCTGAGCTTTCTCAATGGTGCGATGTAGCCATTTCTCTTTAAAACACTAGATATTATATTAAGTTCGTTTTGTCTGGTCTGTGTTTCAGTTAATCGCACGGATCTGGATATTAGGGTATTGGCCGCGACTTGAATTTGTGTTAGGTGATGATGTGATCATGCATTTAAATATCTGTCTCTATCTGTTGGTTTTCTATACACAGTGTATTCAAAATGTCCATTACGCAATTTTGTGACCAGAACATCTAAAAATTGAAGTTTGTTGTTTTCCTCTAACTTTCAAGCTCTGAATGGTCATTTTGCCATATAATAAATATGTCAACTACATAGCAAATCCATAATTTGGGCTACAAACTGGTTTTCTCAAGGGCTTCTTTCTTGAAGTATATCATAATAAGTTCGCGACGAGTGGTTATAGTGAGCACCTTCTATATTTTTATACATTTGCCCGTTAAATGAAAAATAAGTATTTTTGAAGCAATGCTCCCAGAATTGTATTATATGTGCCTGGAAATCCTCATTCATAGCAATCCTGTCCAATGTTTCGTCGATGGAACTACTGGGATATAACGACTTAACATCCAGGCTTGCTATGATATCGTCTTTTTCAAGAACGATGTCTCGTGAAATTCGGGTGAAAGCTTCGAGTTTTTTACAAATGAATCAGCTAGAATATATATATATATATATATATATATATATATATATATATATATATATATATATATATATATATATATATATATATATATATATATATATATATATATATATATATATATATATATATATATATATATACGAATAAAACAAAAAAAGAGATCATTACTATATTTTAAGTATAAGTAAAACTGGCTCTGGGCGGCGGGTTTGTTTATCCTCCAATCCCGAGATATGTGATATATAGAGTGAGATACTATTAGAAGTAAGGTAACAATTTTAGACCAAGAAATATGAGGTTACGTAGCTGCCTTACCGTCGATCAAAAAATTAGTGGTAAATATAAATATTTCGTAAAAAGAATACATTTCATTTCATACCGCATACCTCGTATGTTCTTAAAATTGCGCTACTCTATTACTACGCGTCCACAAACGTCTGCATATCTCTATTGTCACATGAAGGCGGCATCAGTTTATTTTAGTTACTCAGTTATCTCACTAAGAATTTTGATTTCTTGGCTGCTGCCAACGGAATTTTAATATATCCAATAATTTCGAAACTCTAAGTGCATATTGTGTATGTTCTTGAAATAACGCCACACTGACTTTTTTTGTGTATCTTATCACCCCTGCTGGTGTTGTCCTACCTCTCAGATAAACATCATATATATTCGGGCTCGTAACAGGTGGCAGCAATTTTCATTATAGCCACTTTGTTTGCCTACTGAAAAAACCGCCTTTTCAAACCTCTTTAGTCTGTGTATCTTATGACCCCTGTTATACTATCCCCGTCGCTTGGACTCTTAATAGAAATCTGTTACAAACCGATATTTTCTGTTAGTAAGATTGGATATACCAGATTTCAAAATATAAATATTATAATGTACATATATAATACACCAAAATCATGTTTAAAATTATATTTATCATAAACTTTCCTTTAAAAGAATAATTTTTTTCAGGACCAGACAGTGATAAGGTGAAAAAAGGCGAAGACACATTAGATGGTCTATATGCACTGAAGAACTTGCTCGAAAAATTACCAAGCAATCCCAAAGACACCCTGCTTGTCAAAGAATGTGTAGTAAACTCAAGTGCTACAGCGTACCCCTAGCCAATGACAAAGGAGAGTGCCCGGTCCAAAATTGTTGAGTTTACGGTACTGGGCCAATCAAATCAGTAACTAATTACCACAATTATTCCCAAACTAAAAGTCATTTATTATATTCATAATCTATAAAGATAAATCAGTAAAGTATATATTATGATTAGGAAGTTTATAATTTTATGCAATGTAAATAAAGTGTTTTACAAACTTCGGCTTTTCTCTCATTAATATCCTTATCAACAGTAGGTATATTGCTGTGTTGCTAGTCACTGTGGTATAGCACTGGAGCTGCATAATACGATCTTTATTTTGCCTTATAACATCCCACATCATTAGCGTTTTTTTTTATTATATGAATTTTTAAAAAATCAACAAAATGTTTCAAAGAAATTGTGTAACACGTCAAATTTCTTTAATTTCTATATATAATAGTATATTTTATAAGTTATGAAATGGCCCATATTCCACACGTGTGAATCTACGGCATTCCGTGTTCTAGACTATACTTTCTCTAACAGTACTTTAGAAATTATGCAACAAAATAAATAATATTAAAATTAATCTGAATAATGCCATGCTTCTAAAATTTAGACAGCAAATATCTCGAAAACGGGTAACTTTAGCGACGTACGTAGAACGTATTTTTTGTTAAGAAAAGCTTTTTTTTTCAATCAAAAATTTTTTTCAAATGCGTAAAGAACTTACAACATTCTTAAGCTATAAAAGTTACCGCACATAGCACCCTCCAGAAGCTGTGTTAAAATAGCGTATTTGAATTTCTTGTCCCAAAAGACCCGCAAATTCCAACTTTCGTAACGACATCTTGAAAACTAGCAAACTTATGCGAGATAAAAAATTTAAAAAATTATTTTGACTCCCAGTATCTCTGTTAATATCAACTCTAGTACTACTGTAAGTTGGGTTAGATTATCAAAACACTATTTACTATACAGGATAGCCCTATGCCCGGGCGGCAACTTCGATCTCTGTTAATATCTACTCTAGTACTACTGTAAATTGGGTTAGATTATCAAAACACTATTTACTATACAGGATAGCCCTATGCCCGGGCAGCAACCGCAAGAAATGTGCCTGGTAATAGTACACCAGTATGCACATTTTAACCTGCTCCGGTTTTGTGAAAAAATACATAACTTCAGAAATATATTCGGCTGGTAACTAAGGATATCGAGTTAATTTTTCAACAAATCTTAACTTTATTAGTTTTTGTCTAATAGGGTCAGTCGTGGAGGTGTCAATGTACTTTTTGAAAAAAAATACCCTAGAACATGAGTGGGTACCGCTAAATTATTATAGAATTTAATGTTGATCAGAGTCAGCAAAACCTAAAAAAAAATAATTTCTCTTCTCGCAAATAATACTCCTCGCAGAACTCTAACTCCAAACCTGAAATGCAGTTTTGTATTTTTTTTGCCGAAATACAGCGAAAAATCGAAAAAAAAACTAAAAATAGAATGTTGATATTTGTAATTTCCTTATACTTTTTGACCACAAAAGCATTTTATATTTTTCTCTCCTTGATGTGTTCTTTTAAAATAATTTTCGCTTTGGCGAACAGTTCATCCGGTTGGTCATTAGAGATCATCAAAGTTACCCAATTTTTCGACCTCAACTTTTAATCTTGCCCATTTTAAAAATGAATCGGAATACTACAGAAGAGAATTTTGGAAAGAGATAGGTTAACCTTTTCGACAGGTATCGTGTACCATAGAGAAGGGTACGTCCCCTTCCTTACCGCAGGCACGTTACATTTGTATTAAAAATATATTTTATGGTAAAATATCCTATAATTTATACTCAGTGAAGAGTATAATTAAACTTTTGCTCCCCCCAAATTATTTTCCTGGGTCCTCTACCCCCTTCGACAATTTTTCTAGATTTCTGGATCATCTGTCCCCAGAATTCTTTTCTGGCTACGCATACCAGAACGAAATGTATTACCAAAAATTCTGTACTCATCGTCATCGTGGTCGTAGTATCTCTGGGAAAAACAGAGCTCATAATTGGGCCAGCTTTGGAGCTTTTAAACGACTAAAAATTAATTCCAAGCTGTTTTTAGGCTGTGAGATATTGATGATATGGTGACGTCACAAAAATTTCGCTATGACTCAAGATAACTGTCAGTAGTTATAATAGGGGGAGCGCCTCCTCCTCCTCCTCTTCCTCTCTCTCATGTCCCTCATTCTTAACTTCCTCCCCTTTTATTCTCATTCGCATCATATTTTTAATTTTTTCTCTTTGTTCTCCCACATTTGATTTTGCATTCTTAAGTCTTATAAATAGGTGCATCATGATAATTTTAGTATGCCGAGGCACATTTACTAAGCTGTGCTCGAGTTGCGTAAAAAGTTATTTTTGAATTTTTCCACCAATTTTGTATAAAACAAAAAGAAAAAATGTGTCAAGTAATAAGTGAATTATGTGTAATCGCGAAAAATTAACTACAACTATCAGACAGTTAAAAGTTAAATATCTCAATTTCTTTGAAGTGATTTCGAAAGATGAATACACCAAGCTGTTTTATCCACTGAAACGAGATTATTTGGAAGCAATTGACTGTTGTGATGATTATTTAGAAGGAATTATAAGCCTTACCACGTTTTTCAATACATTTGGGAAATCATACTTTGTAGGAGAATTAAGCCACCTAATAGAATTTATAGGAGAAGATTGCCAATTTATACCTGCTATTATTGCAACCCAAAAGAGGTTTCAATTATACGAAGATAAAAAACAGGTATTATCAAGGAAAGTTAATCCTATTCGCAAGAGACGTCCCCCTACATATTTAAAATATTATGTTAAATAAATGAAATGGCTGAGTTGCTGATTGCAGTTAAATTATTAGAGGAGAAATTTAGTAATCTTTCAAAAACCTATTTCTCATATTTTATGGCAAGTGGTCCGGAGTGTATAGACTTTTATTGTAATCAATCTGCGGAATTCGTAAAGGCTGCCCTCTGTTGCAACAAATACATTGAAACATTAAATTTTTTTCAACTTATTCAAGATCTAAAAGATATTGGCTTTGGTTACTATTTAAAAGACTTGAAGCAATTTATTGACGAGGATACTATTCTTCAAGAAATTGAAAAGGAAGAATAAATTTAATAATATTTACAATGGAGCAAATGGTTTCTGAAATGTATGAAGAGTTTATTATATCTGCTGCATACTTCCAATATTTATCAATTGTAGGCGAAGAAGACGCAGAAGCACAAGATTTGTCAGCATATGTTAATAATATAGATCGAATGGAACAATGTAAATTAGCCGCTAAATTTTGTAATGATTATTTAAAATATAAAAATGAGTATGAACTTTTAAATGAATTTAGAAAATTAGATTTAAGGTATCATATTAATTGTATTCAATCATGGTTGGTTAATGCAAAATAAAAAGGTAATTAAGTTTTTTTATATTTTTATTCATTCATAAAACAATTGTCATATAAAAATAACACATTTGTCAAAGCACACATACAAGGTGATTTTGAATGATAGAAGCATTTTGGTTCCATTAGCTTTAGCGCTGGTTGTTCATCTATTTCAATCACAGGCTTTTTAGAATATTTCTGTATAAAATCCTTTTTTTCGCTTCCTTTTACAAAAACAAAATCTGCTTTCTTCGTAAGTGTTTCAATTATTTTTGGGAAATGATGTAATGGAGTAAATCCATTATTCCAATGTATACAATGATAATTTTTCGTTAACCATACCGCCTGCTTGTGAAAATCAGGTGAAAGAAACTCCATTGGAAAAGGCTTTTTAAAAATGTAATGAGTCATTTCATAACCATCAAAAGCTGCAAGCTCTTTCGGTATTGTTTTTTTTTTTTCATCCTTGAATCCTTAAATATCTATAACCAATCTCATATTTTCAAAGCAGCAAATTTTTTAATGAGATTTTTTTTACTTGAATAATTTGCAATTTCTTCTTTCAGTTGATTAATTTTAAAAATAAATTTTTCAATTTGTAGTTGTAGTTTTGATGTCATGACTAAAACTAAAAGCTTTTGAAAATTTCTTTAAATTAAATAGAAATATGAAAATAGTGGGGATAAAGTTTATAATTGTTTCACAATTTTAGTAAGAGGGTTGTAGCTAAATAATTTGTCATGTAAAATAAGACAATAAGCAGAAGTATCTTTTTTAATTGCATTGTGTGTCTCAAATTCAATTCTCATTACTACGGATCCCGTTTGAATTGTTTCTTTTTGATGGGAGCAATCAATATGTGTAATAGGACTAATGTTTTTGAATTGTTCAGGATTAAAAATGGGTTCATTTGGAACACCATAGTAAGACTGTCTAAAGTGGGCAAACATTTCGTATAAAGCAGAAAATTTGTTTTCTTCGAAATTTAAGTACAAATCGTGATAAGGATATCTTTCAGAATTTAAATATACTCTAATATTTGACAAGGTAATATTGTCAAATTTACTCATATCTTTAACAATTTTCCCTTTTCTGTTTTCTTGAAAGCCAATCACAACATGACGAGGAGCTTCTAGTTTACTAGTTGTTTTTACGGCCATGTGTGACGGGTTGTTTCGGTTAGAGAAGAATATTCAACAAGTTCCCAACTCCTGAATCCTATCAATATATCTTTATTTGATTCTAATATTTTTGATAGAGCAAGTTGTTGTGGCATATCAACTAGAATGTGAGGAACTTTCCAATAAATTTTATCGAAAGTAACCAATGGAGTGTCAGGAGCAGTAACAAGGTGTACCGGATCTTCTTTGAAAATAACACCATCTAAATCATCAGTTGATCTAATAAGAACCAATTCCTGTTTCATATTCATAATAATTTTTCTGTAATCTTCAAAAAATCCTAAAATCATTTTTAGTGGTATGGATACGGAGAATTTTCCATCATTATTAACTAAAATTGTATCACCTTCTTTCCGATGTGGAAACCAACCTGCATTTTCCAGTTTTAAACTTTCGTTGGTATTGTGAGAAAGGTAGCTTTTTAAGGTTGATGCTAATCCAACATTTCTTATTGAATCTATAGTAATTCCGTTTAGTTCATAGCGGATTTCTCTGAACAAAAAGACTATACCATTGTTAATAAATAGCAATTCTTTCTTATATTTACCTTGTGTATTAGTTAATTTTCCTTCGATATAAAGTAAACTATCTGATGGTAGAGTGTAAGCATCGAGTTCTTGAATTGGGATCCTTATTTCATCATTGTAATCGAATTTTGAAGAAATATATGGTTGATATGTGTGAAGCTCAGAACTGACGATGGAATTGTCTACATAAAGCTTTTCGTTTACGTTTAATATGTTCATTATTTTAAAACAGTGAAACCCAAGGATGTGAGAAATTTACGATTATCTCGTCTTAACTTGTTGGTGTTGGATTTGATACTGAACTGTTGTTTAGGCTTTTTCTTTTTATAAGTTTTTACTTTGTTGATAGTGGTAGGGGCAAGTCTCATCCCAAGGGCTCTATTATATCTAACAACCATTTTATATTTCACTTGTATGTAAATGTAACCTTACTGTTATAGTTTCTCCTCTAAAACTGATAAGTTCTCCGTCTTGATCAACTATTTTAACTGTTATATTGTTAATTGCTTTGACGCTAACTGGAAAATACAAAATGGGCAAAGGAGATTCAACTATTTTATACCCTGGAGCTACAGTTGGATAAAACTGGTGAATAATATGAACAGGTTTACCATTATTGTAAGAACCGACACAAATATTACAGTCAATACAAATAGCATTCACCTTAGTTATTTTTGCAACATTATCTGATTCTTCCTCTTTCATAGCTTCTAGTATCCTGCTATTAAAACCCAACATTTTTCCTATCGAATCTTACACATTAAAAAAGTTTTTAGAGTATTAACATTTGCTTTTAAAAGAAAAAAAATTTTTTCATTCGGAAATAAATCTTCTATACTTTCTCTTATGTATGTTTCTATATCTGTAATGTCATAAGTTCCGTCGGGAATAACAATTACTTTATTATCTATATAAAATTTATTATATCCTTCTTTTATATTGGGGATAGTCATAAACGTTTCAAAATCAGCTAAACCCAGGTAATATTGTTTTTCATGCTCTAAATATATGGGCGGATTAAAATCAGCAGACAAAACAGAACTGTTTCCTGATATGGCAATTGTGGTAGACATTGCAGTTTATTTATGAATGAGATATTACAATAAATAATGAGTTTATATATTTTTTTGCAAAAATTTTAGGGATAGTTGACCACAGTTATATGAATTAAATTTTTGTTTATTTTCATAAGTATAAAATACATCCACTTTGCCATTCGAATTAAAATATTTGAGAAGTTCAAACGGTGGTTTTAAATTTCCATAACTATCAAAATATATTACATTTTTGTTATTTTTAATATAAGCAGTCCAATGAGATCCTTTATTTTGTTTTTTATCCAAATTTACAATACCACATTCTTTCAGATTAATTTTTTTTGGAAGTTCGTCGAGCATAAAAACACCTCTAAAGCCAGTTATTTTTAACAGCTTTACATATTTAATAATATCATTGTTCGTAAGTGCTCTTTTTGGAAAACTTATTTTGAGTTTTTTTTTTGTCTGATTGCTTTCATTTTGACGGATCCTCCTTTATAAGGTCTAATAAATAGTCCCTTTCCTTTATATGGTCTAATATATAATCCTTTGCCTTCTTTAGAAGCATTTTCCATTGCAATATTATGTCTATGTATTTCTTCTAGTTGCTGTTTAGCTGCTTTAGCATCATTTACTGCCTTAGCAATTCCTGCCGCGCCTCCACCTAGTGCACCCAGGGCGCCAAGAATGGGAAACAAAAGAGGTAGAAATCCTCCAATTTTTTTGGGTGTTCGAATGATACGTTTTTTTCTCAATTTAAGTTTACCCCCTTTTGTATTTTTTAATCCCAAACCGAACTTTCTTTTACCCTTCATTATTCCTGCAACACTTAAAGCTGCAATTTTTTCACCAATAGAAGAATCTTTAGCTTTTACCCTATCCCAGGCTTTTTTTTTCTAATATTTGGTCAGATATGTGTCTTTTTGATAAATCTTCAGTCTGAGAGTAAGATATATCATGTTCTTTGCAAGCGGAATCCAATGGATTTATACCAACGTCACCTCTAGTTAATCTTTTTTCCAAGTTGGTGCCGGGACCACAATAATTATATCCTGGTATATGAACTTCGAAAGGTAGTTTACTAATTAATTTATTTACTAAACCAGAGCCTTTTCTATTACGTGTTTTAATAGTTTTTTTCAGTTTATGACGACCCACAGTCATTGAAGTTCTTTTTATACTAAAAGCACATTGACATTTTTCTGGTATAAATAATTTTACAGCTAAAAATATTTACTAGTGTGATTAAGAATGAGGATTGAAAAACAAAAATTCTCATTACCAGTAAATAATCATGACGAAAAAATTTTAAGTAAACAGTTGACTTATTTTGCGGTGGTTCAAAAAGAGGGCTTATAGTTGGTTGCAGTGGTAGCGGTAAAACCAACGTTATGCTTACACTGCTCGAGCATCCTAATGGAATTAGGTTTGAAAATGTCTATGTTTATTCAAAGTCATTAGATCAACCAAAATATGAATATTTAAGAAAGTTGTTAAAGCCTATGAAAGAAATTGGATACTTTGAATATGATAGCGATGAGAACATTATTTCACCTCATGAGATAAAGCCAAATTCCGTTATCATTTTTGATGATATTCCTTGTCATAATCAATCTATTATTAGGGACTATTTCACGCATGGAAGGCATAGAAACACCGATTGTTTTTTTATTTTTCAAGGATATTCCTCAATCCTTAAACGTCTAATTCGAGAAAATGCAAACTTATTAATTTTATTTAAACAGGACTGTTTGAGTTTAAAACATATATATAATGACCACTGTATATTGGATATGACATTTGATCAGTTTAAAAATATTTGTGCTAACTGTTGGATGGATCCATATGGCTTTCTTGTAATTGACAAAGATTGTGAAGTAAATCACGGCAGATATAGGAGTAAATTCGATTCCTTTATATATTTATAAAAGTAAAAAATTTGCAGTTTTATTTCATTTAAAACTTGTATAGCATGGATAAACGTTTAGCTCGAGAATTAATAAGATCGAGACAAGCCGTGAAGCAAATATCAAAGCTTGAAATTAGCTACTTCTACTGCTCAGTCCGAATTAGAACAAACTTATAGACCAATAACACAACCACTTAAACAGCTAATTTCAAGTATTGGTAAATCCGAACCATTCGATTTAAAAGAAGAAAGAGTTTCAAAGTATGAAGATTTCAAAACACCTACAAAGCTTTATAAAACATCAACTCCGACGAAAAATATTCATAAAACAGGAAAAACTCCGTTACTCCCTACAGAACTACCAACATTTTTAAATGACAGTAGTATCACTTCTTCCTCTTCTGTAGTACAACCATTGTCATCAACTGTTATAGCAGAAACTTCAGATCCTTCTAGTGACACAACAACAAATTTAAACTTGTCAGACATATTGGAACAAACTAGAAAAACAATTCAAACCTATGTTGGTACACCATCATATAAAGATTACTTAGCAGATTTTCATGAATTACCCAGATCATATATTGATGAGGGTGTGAAAGATACACAACATAAATTTGACCATTATTATGGAATAGTTCATGACCTCGAAACGGATACGTTTTCTTTTGGTTTAACACAGATACCGGTAGAAATTATTGGAAAAGACATTAAAGTGGGAGGAATAACGTACACAGGCACGCCAGGTTTATACGAATTGCTTTTCAAAAAAGAACCGAAAGGTTATAAGAAGGAAGATTTAGATAATTACATGAACATTCTAGCTAAAACAAATGTATATCGTAGGAATTTTGATTCAAATGAACAAGTTCAAGGAAATACATCACACAAATATGTTACAATAATAGGACCATATTTACAAAGAACGGGGATTACAAAGACAAAAACCTTGCCAAGATTAGTTACAGCATTTAACAAACCAAAACCTCCGTTTAGAACAACTAGAGCCAAATCTACAGGAAAGGGATTAATTTTGAAAACAAACAGATCAAATACAGACTATGTATACTGGAATAATGTAAACGAAATTGTTGATAGGCTACGTTTATTAATTTCATCAAGTGATGCGGGAAATAATACTCATAGTAACGAGATTATCTCTATTATTGAAGAATTAAGAGAAGATAAAGTAATACTATAAATAACAGCTATCAAATATAATCATATTTATTGTTTAATGAAAGCTCAACATGACAGTTGATAAATTTGGACGCCATATTTCAAAACAAAATCAAGAGAGAATAAGTGACATTAATAATTTAAAAAGGAGATTAGGTGAAAATGAAACAAATAATGAAATCTTTGCTAAAAAGCTTAAGGTTTTTGATGAAAATTTTTTAAAGTATGAAAACCAGATTAAAGGATGTTATACCTCAATTGAAAACGTTAATAAACAGTTGCTAACGCTAAATCAAATAAGTAAAGATTTGCAATTTTTAAATGAACATGTTAAAAAGAAAGACAAAAAATTAAGTGATGATATCAACAAAATTAATAAAATAATGGAAACAAATATAAGAGAAGTAATAATTGAAAAACACAAGGAAAAAATTAAACAATTAAGAACTTTTATAAAAAGGTTAGATGATGAAAAAAAAGAAATCAAAATAGCATTCTTAACAGTAGAACAATTGACCAACTCACTTTGGAAGAAAATCAACAATATATTTCCTTGGAAAATATAATGTCCAGTGTAATTAAGAAATTAGAACAAGAATTAAATAAAACAGACGAGGAATTCAAAAATAGTGATAGTAGATCAACTACTTTCTTAACTGGAGAGATAAAAAAATCCTTTAATGCGTTAGAAAGTTTTAAATGAAAAAAGTTATACAAAACAAATTGATAAATTGAATGAATGGGAAAAAACATATAAAAGTTATATTTCGAATTATTACAAAACATAGAGAGTGAACTTCCTTAAAATTGAATAAACAAGTTTGTTGTCATGACAACCGTTAAACAACAAGTCGTTAATGAATTACATAAACCTGCTAGAAAAAACTACAAACGCAAAAGGGTGGTAGTGAAAGGGTTAAATGATCTTTTTCAAGCTGATTTGGTTGAAATGTTACCCTATGCCAAATTTAATAAAGGATTTAAATATATCTTGATTACCATAAATGTATTTTCTAAGTATGTTTGGGCCGAACCGGTAAAATCTAAATCTGGAAAAGACGTAACAGCGGCCATGAAAAAAATATTAATCAGTGCAAAAACTCCACCAAAAAACTTGCAAACGGACAAAGGGAGAGAGTTTTTCAATGTAAATTTTCAAAATTTGATGCAACAATTTCGAATTAACCATTATAGCACGTTTTCCAATTTGAAAGCGAGTATAGTAGAAAGAGTGAACAGGACTTTGAAGAATAATATGTGGAAAATATTTAGCATTCAAGGAAATTACAAATGGTTTAATATATTAGCGGATATTGTAAAAGATTATAACAATACAAAACATTCTTCAATAGGAATGAAGCCAAAACAAGTAAATAAAACAAATGAAAATAGAATCTTGAAATCTGCATTTACTCATGCTAAAACGTTAGATATAAAATCTCCAAAGTTTAAAGTGGGTGATCACGTACGAATAAGCAAGCATCGAGAGGCATTTTCAAAAGGTTACACACCAAATTGGTCAAATGAGATATTCCACATTAAAGAAGTTAAGATGACAAACCCTTGGACATATTTAATTCAAGACGAAGATAATCAGGACATTCTGGGTGGTTTTTATGAGCAAGAATTACTAAAAGTAAAGCATACCGATGTGTATCTTATTGAGAAGATTTTGAGAAGGAAAGGAAACAAAGTTTATGTGAAATGGTTAGGACTTGATAAAAAATATAATACATGAATTGATAAAAAAAATATTGTTTAATTAAATTGAAATTAAATTTTAGTTAAATTTGTTTTATTTCTGTTCCTCATTTTATGCTTTAGCTGATACAAATTACAAAGTCTTAATGTGCTAATTAATTTCAAATAAAAATTTTATTAAGTAAAACATCAAATACAATTTTTATTAAAACGTGTCAAATATATTTTATTTCTATGTTCCTCAGATAATATCGAATCTAGAATAAGTTTACAATCATTTATTCTTTTTTCAAAACGGAGTCTATCTAAGTACCACATCTGAAAGTTACTCCTACGGGCTTGTCTGTAAGCAAAGCTCCACTTCACTAACACATGCACCTTATTGTTCTCTTCCAGAAAAGATATTGTTTTCTTCGTAATATTTTCTTTTTGATCCATTTTCATTGTTTTCTTCGTAACATTTTCGTTTTCTTCCATTTTGCTTCAATTTGTTTTCCATTTGTTCAGGATATAAAGCAAGTAATTCCATCATAGTTGAAACATTTTCACTGTTAGGATTTTCTGTTGGACTTATTATATTATAAACATGCGTACACAAGTCGCCACAATCAGCTGAAATATTATTTTGAAATATTTTGAAATATGTATTGAATTCTTGCCTTTTAAGTATAGATAATCTATAATCAATAATTTCCTTTAATCGCCACAAATTGTCCAAAGACTCTTGTCCTAAGTATATGAAGTGTGGGCCTTTTGTAATTTGTAGAACAGGGGTATCATTTATTTTCTGAACCTGCAGATGAATGTTGTTTATATTCACACTGGTTTGATCAACTTGAGGAAAGTAGAAATTGTTTACAGTAATTACTTGATGAACACAAATGTCTTTCCAATTTTCTTCGGTTAGTGCGATTGAAAATCCAGTTTTTCCACCAATTACAATTTTTGGAGAAAAATCATTTAAACTAATGCCAACAAGAACAAATTTTGACAAAGAATTATTTAAAAAATAAATTTTTGAATTAAGAAGCGTTTCCAAAGGTTTATGAACCACGGCGTTGTTCATAATGACTAAACGAGACTGAAACATATTGTGTTATTCTTGTACTTAAATATTCTCATCCCCACTTTCTTTAAAGTTTCGATTAACATGGATTAATAAAAAAATAGATTTCCAGTTTGAAATTTGTAATAAAGATAAATAATTAAAATGGTAATGTATAAAAATAATGCAAAGTTTAATGTAACACTAATGATGGAAAAGTAATAATTTTTGAATCCGTCATAATAATTGGTACAGTTGGGGGTTAAAATTTGTAACTGATTATTTTTAAACTCTACCCTTTCTATCCAATTTGTATCAAAAATAGATCGATTTGGATAATGATACAAAATTTTAAAAAATTTACTTGCATTTTCATTTCCATTTATTCGTTCCATCCAACTAATTGTACTATTGTTAATTAATCCAATTTTCATAAATTTACAATATTTACTTAGAGTGACGTCTGTTTTATTAGAAAAACATATTTCACGCTGTGTTACGCCAGGGGGATGATGAACATAAAAAACATTTTGGAAAATAAAATAAAGAAGAATAAATTGAGATCTACTGATAGTCATTAAAACAAATTAATAATTATATTCCAAATTTATTAACATTAAGCAGATACTTTCACCACGAAAGCAAAAGCAGTTGTAAAAAAATAACAATAAAATACTTAATTTAAATATATGTAAAAGTTCATAAATAAGGATATTAATAATACTATATAAAATGTGTAGCTTGAAGACTTATTTTGAATGGTTACAAGTATTCGATTCCTATTTTTCCATAAACAGTTATTTAAATCACAATTCCTAGCAAATTTCTTATGCTCCACAATAGGATCATCATAACTTAACCAATCAAAAATTTCAATACCACAATAAAAACATTTACAAATATCATTGATTGAAGTATAGTAAAAGCCAGCTCCAGCTAACACTTCTGGTCTCAATTTTCCTTTCCATTTTTTAAAAGTGGAAAGTCGTTTTTCATATGTTTTAAAATAACTGTTATCAATTTCTTTGTCAAAAGTTTCTAAGCACATTTTGTGAAAGACTTATGAAGACTAACTTTGGTTTCAAAAACAACAAATTTAAATACCTTATAATATCTACATAAATATATCTAAATCTTCATGTTCTGCATTCCATTGATACAAAGCAATATCTTGGTGTCCCCAAGCTAATGTATTAAAACTATAGGGAATTTTATACCGCTTATCATCTTCGGAACTCAAAGCCAATTTATTAATTAACTCTGTAAAAATTGTATGTTGTCTAGATCGAAAAACATACATTGAACAAAAAGTTTTACAATGATTTTCAACAACATCTTTATAGTGAATAAAATCCAACTGCTTTTTAATTGCACTTTTTTTAACCTTTTGCTTTTTTTGTTAAACTGTTTTCCGTTTTAATACAATATGCTTTTGCTCCAGTACCAAAGAAAGCAGTAATGGGTTCACCAGCATATTCATCTTTGAAATTTCCTATAACTGACTTTGTAATAGGCATTTCATGAATATTATTAAATTCATAATTAGATGTGTCAAATTTGTGAATATTTTTTATCATGTCAGAATAAATATTTGGAGTTGTGACTTCTAAAATGAACGAATCGGTATCGGTGTATAAAAGTGAAATATTTTCCTGATAAAGAGGTTTTAAAAAATTATAAAAGAAATCATACATGACAGTTTTAGATATATCTAATATTGAGAAGCCTACATATATTGGTTTATTGTAAGTAACTTGAATCTTTTGCATTTGAATAGCTACCAAGTTTTCAGAAAATATTGTTAAGTCCTTGAAATATGGTTTTGCAATTAAATTCTCAGCACCATCTTTTCTTCTATTTTTTTCCCACTCTGTAACAAGTCTTACGTCAATTCTCCTATCAACATTTTCCATAGTCTTGCCATAAATACTATTATTTGCCAACTTGTAAGTATTACGATCAAATTCATTCTTTGAATCGTTTCTTAATCTTGAATTCAAGTCTATATATTTTTTCAACCAATCAGATTGAGAAAACTGTAAAACTCTATGAACTTTAGTTAACTTGAGTCCATGTTCCAAACATTGTTTTAATAATTGATAGTGAATAACATATTTTGATTTATCATTTAAATTGGGTATTAATTTTATGCATTTAGAATTTGGCGGTTTAAAGTTTTCTGGACAAAACGGAAAATCGTTATGATAGGAATGTAGACTTGTAGGATATTCTAAATCAACTTCTAAAACATATCCTTTATTAGATTTTTTAGAAATATTCATAACATTTAAATCATTGATTTCTTTATCTGTTAACCAAACAAAATCTCCCGTTGGAATGTGCTGTGACATTGCATAACCATACAAATTTGTTGCATCATAATAAATTATGTATTTAGTTGGCTTTAAAGGATCAAAATTTAAAAGAAATGGGTTATTAGCTTCAGATTTTCTACAAATGCAAGAGCTCACACCACCGCGAACTCTTTTTTTGAAAAAGTGTATTATATCTGGATCAGTTAACAATTCTAACTCTATTCCAGTATAACGCAAACACGCCTCCCAGGATAAACCTGGAAAAGTGTAAAAATGAGCTGGATCGAGCTTATATGTGGATAAACAAGTGCTTCTAATATTTTCAAAAATATCTGCCAAAAGTAAAGTATCAGAGAGTAAGTAAACGTCGGAGTATTGACCAAGAGATTCACATTTAAACAATTGCCAAACCTTTACAGCTCTTTGGTATTCTGCATCACTGATGTGCTCATCCGTTAAAGTATTATAAAATTGGTCTTTCTGAGGTAAAGTTGTTTCTTCTAATTTTAAATAATCATCAATATAACTGTAAGGAAATACACCTTTTTGCCGAATAAGTTTAAATCTTTCTTCATCATTGAAAATTTTTTTTTATTTCCTTACATTGTTCATCTTTTAAGCTTTCAGAGAGTTTTGATAAAGAATGGGATAGAAATTGAAAAGAATCAATAAACCTTAATGATATATTTTTTTTCTTAGCCTTTTGTGTCTTTTTATCAAAATAGTTATCCACATGAATCAGCTTTTCAAATGAAATATATTTTTCCTTGTTTTGTGCGATAACTGTTAGTTGTTCTTTGTTTAAGTATAATTTTTTAAGAAATAGATGAGAATCATAATTACGCAAATTATGCAATATAACTGGAATAAAGTTAGGTATTCTGTAATTTATGTTGCAGAGTGAATGAGCTGGACCTCTATAAAAACCGGTTATATGACAATGATCTGCAACCCTGTCATTTAAAAGAGGTTTATTACAAATATGACAAACTTTTTCATAGTTATGATAAATTTTGTCCAGTTCGTTCAAAGGGATCATTTTTTTAGGAGCCTTTAAATATTTATTGGATATGTTATACACATCTCTTTCTAAAGAATTTATAAATAATGTATCACAATTTTGACCTCTATATTTTTCAAATTTAGAATAATTATCGTCGAAGGAACATTTAATGTAATAGGCAAATGAATGTGGAATATGTTCATATTGTTTTAAGGTGTATGAAGTATTAGGATTTTTATCAACATTGTCATTATTTAAAGGCTTTAAAATGCATTCAAAATCTGCATACACCACGAAAGGAACTTTCATTTGTTTATGATAATTTACAAATTTCAAAATATTATCATATGAATAGTTTCCAAACTTATCTTTTATTAATTCTTTAGAAGGTAGGTTAATTCGTAAATGATCACAATCATAGCTATTGTGTTGTAATAAATTTTCTTCTGTAGGGAAATATTGTAAACAACCATCGCAAATATATTTTTTTCCGTGATGTTTAGAAATTTGTGCAGAAACTAGTTTTGATAAATCTTTAATATAGCAATAATGAAAAGTTTTTTCATCATCATCACTTATTAACAATAAATTGACATGTTGATTTTTTTTATTCGATGAATAATAAAGTGGACCAATTACTTCATACCCTTTTTTAGGATTTATAATTTCTAATCCATATACATTAATAGAAATGTTATTTTTTTCTTCAAAAATCTTAATGTTCTTTAGCAACATTGGAAATTCTATACCTGACATCCAAAACAGAAGAGTAGTGTGGGTAGGATGAAGTTTCAAAATCTAATCCGCTTGGTTGGTGAAAAGCAGACACAACTGCCCAGGCGAAGCAAAAGTTGTCATCATTCCTAATGTTGATCACAGCTTGACGTCTCTTGATCTCTTGAGGAAGTTCGATAAAAGATGAGGCTCTTAGCGGATTGTGCTTGTTAACATTAATTTCCAAATGAAGTAAATTCATCAAAGACCATCCTGCAACGTGAAAATTAAAAAAATTACTTTTTTTGTTGCTGTTGTAAAATCGAAAATAAATTCTTTACCTGAATCTCTTTCTGCAAATTCGTCAGCTTTCTGGTCAATAATGGTTCAGATTTGCTCTAACAGTTCTTTTTTCTGATATCCCTGGCAAATGACTTGGAACGGCGCATTAAAAGATTTGACATCATAGCTGTCGCTGCTGGGGTAAAAAAATAGAAACCGAACAGTTCCATATTTAGCTTGATACATTTATGTTTCTGCAGTTCTTGATCTATTAGATGTGCAATTTTGTATTCCAAATGTTGAAAATATTCTTTCACATTTATGAAGTTTTGGTGTGAGGAAATCCTATAAGATATTATTCGTTCCCTGAATGCTGACTTGATAATTTCAACACCTTCCTCCAAGCCTATTTTGGAATTGTTCTTGTGCACACTAGATCGAAGATGTCCACCCCATAGACTTTGGTTTATATTTTTCTTGCATTCTTTACAATATTTTACAATATTTGTAGAATCTATAAATTAAGTAAAAAATATTTTACAAAATATAACATGAAAAATAAAATGTTCTTACCTTTAACAAGCTTTGGTTTTTTCAACCAACTGTTGAGTTTTGTGGAATTTCCGTTAACATGTTTTTTAATATGTCGCAATAAATTATCCTTTCTAGTGAAGACTTTATTACATGTTACACACTTATGCATTTCTGAAGTTTTCTGGATAATAATAATAATAAAATTAATATTGTGCAATTCTATTTAGTTATAGTCAAATTTTGAAAAAAGCAATTGCATTTTTGAAGTTCTTTGTATAATAATAAAATTAATATTGTGCATTTTTATTTAGTTATAGTCAAATTTTAAAAAAAACAATAGAAATTAATTGACTTTATGAATCCATTTCTTCAAATGAGTCAACTAATTTGTCAAAGGCCTGTTTAACATAATTCACCGTACCTTCGTCTCCCTTTTTAATTGTGATCAAATTAGTTAAATTTTGAATAGCGAAACCCAGACACTTAAGGTTTGCTATTTGTTTTTTATTTTTTTTATTAATTTTAAATTTTTTTTTAATGATAAATGATGGTTTCGAAATTGAATTTTGTTCAACTGGTGAATTATTAGGAGAAATATCCGAAGGTAAATTTGCTTCAATTTGTTTTTCTTGCGAATAAGAATTTACAATAGCATATGGTGAATTAATAGAAGATATAGCCGAACTTAAATTTTGATCAATTTGTTTTTCTTGCGAATCAGAATTTACAATATCATATGGTGAATTAATAGGACAAATAGCCAAACTTAAATTTTGATCAATTTGTTCTTCTTCCGAATCAGAATTTTCACTAAACAAAAAGGGAGAGTAAATTGGTCTCGGAGAATTAATTGGCGATTTTAATGTTAAATAATTTGGATTAGATTTTTGAAAACAAACAATATCCTCATAGCTAGAATTTTGAGTTTCGTCAATGTCATTCAGTTCTTCAAGAGTTTGTTTAGTTTTTGTTGTAATTAAGTCCGTTTTGTTGTCAATAATGTCATTAAGATCGCCAAGAGTTTGTTGTTGAGTAGCTGTAAATAAATATTTTTCGTTGTTGTGTTTGTTGGCATTATTTTGAACTTGGCTATTGTAAATAATTTCATTCAAGTCGTGAATAGTTTGTTGTTGACTAGTTGTAAATACGTCTGTTTCATTGTTTTGTTGGTTTGCAAAATTTTGCATTTGAGTACATGTGTATAAGTCAAAGTCATTGTCAATTATTTTGCTACTCGATTCCAAAAAATTGTCCATTATGAAAAAAATCGTAATAACAAATAAAAATGCCACAAATGTACATAAAAATGTCACCAATATATATAAGAATTAAATCTTGACAAATAAAAATGTTAGAAATAAAAATTAAAATTAAAAAATTACCAAATAGACACAATGTAAACACCAGAAAACTCGCGAGCTCTGCACAGTGTGAATGCAGAAATCAATTGCATTCGTCTCTTCGCTGAGGCGATTTTATATGCAAAAGTTAATTACATGTGTCCTACTTAAAGTTGAACGACAATCTCTAAAAACCACTTTCCCAAGCCGATCAACAACCTTACCCCCACCCCCCCTCCCCCCCCCGGACCCCTGAATTTCCGAGACTAAAATCCCGGTTCCCCAATTTCGGGCTACCCTCTTCAGGTTAAGTTAAGTTAGGTTAGGTTATGTTAGGTTAGGTTAGGTTAGGTTAGGTTAGGTTAGGTTAGGTTAGGTTAAAAGGAGAAGGAAGGAAAAAGGAGAAACATATAAAAAAGAGAAAGAAGGAAGGGAGAGAAAGAAGATAAGGTGAGGGTGAGGGGGGCTTAAGGGGGGTCTCCCCCTTATGGGGGGTTGGCGGAGCGGGGAGGGGGCGAATCCCCCCTTGACCCCCCCCTCCGAGGAAACTGACAGGGAAAGGGACAGCGAAAAAAAAAAAAAAAAAAAACTTAAGTATTGCAGGTAGTAAAAGTGGTGGTCGATGGGATATATACTTAAGAACATCCACTCGACGATCATACAGTATCATTCGCTGTAATATCAGTTGTCGATATTATTTATAACCTATAACCAAAATTGTTTTTTATCAAATATATCTATCTAAATCTAAAGCTCCTAACGATGGCAGAAAATATGATTGGAAACGCTGACCAAATTGAAGAAAATAATGTGGAGAACGCCGCTCAAATTGAAGAAAGAGAAGACATTTTTATTAACTTGGAAGGCGATTCCATCACTTATAAACATTCATTTTTGGACAAATCATCTAGGCTTGTTAGAAGATCATTCTTATTTAACATCGACATTAATTATATTGAGGAGGAAGAAGAAGAGATGGAGGAAGATGATCAGGAAATTGACGAAGGAGTGGACATGGATGGACAACTGCTAAATTTAGGAACCGAGGCTGACGTAAAAGTAAGCAAGTTTAGGGCTAGTGAATTATTTAATAATTTTGAAGAAAAAGATGTATGTGTTATACAAAGCTACTCTAAAATTGAAAGTCGAAGACTAGGAACATTTGCTATTTGCCTTCCTTGTAGTGCAATTCACATGAGATATTTACGGAGAGGGGAGTCCGATCATGTGAGCTGCCACTACAAAAGAGCTTATGTTGTTAGTGCTTCTGATTTACATTGTGCTATTTGTAGGATACATCTTTTTCTACTAATTCCTGAACATGCTTGCTTTTACTGCAATAAAAATGAAAAAAAAGAGATAGAAGATTATGTTGTTAAATATTAATAATAAACATAGTTTGTAAAGGTGATGTGTAGATTATTTCAACAATATTAATTTTAAATATAGGTTATAAACGTAATGGGTAGATAATGTCAAAAATATTAATTTTAAACATAAATTGTAAAGATAATAAGTAGAATACGTCAACAATATTAATTTTAAAAAATGTCAACTGTTACTATAAGCGGTTATATATTTTCAGTGCTATATGCAAAATACTTCTTTTTATTCTAACATCTGACACTGCATTTGTAAATGAAATAGCTAATCATATGTAAAAAAAAAAAAGTGTCGATTATGTCAACTGCCACTAGAAGCACTCATATATTAGCATAACATTTTGTTAACGTTTGTTTCTGTATTCAATTGAGTTTTCTCTTACTTGATGCAAATTATATTAATATTATTAGTATAATTAAAAAGTAGTAGATTAGGCTATGCCGGTCCGACAATCAAAACCGTCATTTTTACATGTAAATTCCCATAAGAAAATTTAAGCTTCGATTTGTAAAAGTGGTGCCATTTTAGGGCGTGGCACTTTTTGTGTAAACCCATAACATTTGTTTTGTTATGTAATGTGAAAATTAGTATGTATTAAAAAACTTGTTAGATCATTGTTGTCGTTTCAATATAGGAAAAGGAAAAAATGTGTGTCAATTATTATATATATATTTACATTTACTTTTTTTTACAAAATTATTTGTTACCAGAGTTTTCACAAACACAAATTATAAAAAAAATATTATCCTCTTTTTAAAATTACAACAAAATGATGTCTAATTACATCTTTGAAGATTTGTACCAAATAGTAATATCTAGTGCGACATACAGGACAATTGTTTACCATTATAGAACAACAATTTTCATCATTCCATCTTAAAATACATTTTAAACAAAAAATGTGGGAACATGTATTTGGTCTACATGAATCATAATATTCGATTATTTCAAAACAAATAGCACAAAACACTTTTTTCTCTTCACTCTCAGTTTTGTTCAAATTTTTTAAAACAATCCCATTATTTTCTTCTCGAACTAATGGTATATTTTCTTCTTGAACTCCTGGTATAATTTCTTCGAGGCTAATTGTCTGAAGCGGAATGGATCGATTTCTTTCTCCAACTGATTCACTCATTTTATTTTAATATTATTATTAATAGATTTATTCAACAGATTTTTTTCTTTTAACAGTCACTCGTACCTTAACATACTAAAATGATCTTGATGCACCTATTTATAAGACTTAAGAATGCAAAATCAAATGTGGGAGAACAAAGAGAAAAAATTAAAAATATGATGCGAATGAGAATAAAAGGGCAGGAAGTTAAGAATGAGGGACATGAGAGAGAGAGGAAGAGGAGGAGGAGGAGGCGCTCCCCTATTATAACTACTACTGTCGAAAAAGATAACCGATCTCGATCAAAATTTCAGAATACATTATTCTCTTTAGTCCTCCGAATTCTATTTAAAATAGGCAAGATCAGAGGTTAGAAAATATATTTTTTATTTCTTTTTAGGTCGGAAATAACTGTGACGTCCTCTAGTGCCCAAACGGCTGAACTGTTAGATAAAAGCGGAAATTACTTTAAAAGGACATATCTAGGGGAAAAAAATTGGTAAAAATTCTATTAAAAATCGACTCAGGGGCAAAAATGAACAGCAGGCAAAAAAGTAATAAAGTTGGGCTCCGTGAAGAGAATTATTTGGGAGGAAAAAAATCAATTTTTTAATGTTTTTTAAGTTTTGCCGACACTGATTAACTTTAAATTCTAATAAAATTTAGTGATTTCCAATCATGTGCTGGGGTATTGTTTTTCCAAAAAAAACACATCGATGCTTCAAAGTGGTGCCAAAAAACTTACCTTATCGGAAAAAACTATTAATATTACGATTTTTGAAATTGAAAATTGACCTTTAAAAAACGATATTCTTAGTTTGAAGACGAATATTTCTTGAGTTATTTACCTTTTACAAAACCGGAGCAGATTCAAAAACTATTTTACACAAGTTTCCAATTTAATTTTTATAATGTTTAGATATATCACAAAATCTAATTTTAAAAAAAATGTCATACATATTGCGGCCAGGAGGATGGTCCCATTTCTGCACAATGTGCGTTTTGTCTACCTAGTAATATACTTTTACTGCCTACTGATATACGTTTACCAGGCAGATATATTTTTCTTGTATCAAATGACGAAAATTATATTGCGGTCGCCTCTCAGCCTACTAAACAGCTTTTTCGAAAAGCGGTGGTAAAAAATTTTATATGGGTTTATTCTAAATAGAATGACGCAGCCGCTAAAAATAAAAATAAAAATACAGGTTTCTTAAAAATATCATGGGGCATGCATTGCACAAAGAAACAGCTGGAGTATTTATCAACGGGGTACATATCTCAAACATAATTTACGCAGATGATACCGTGTTATCAGCAGAATATATTAACTACTTACAAATAATAGTGCAAAAAGTATACGATGTTACATTTTAAATACGAACTTAGGTAAACAAAATTTGTATTCACCAAAACTTCCAATATACAGCTGACAGGGAACCCTAGAGCATAGAACTAGGAGTACACCATTAAAAATATTTATGAAACAATTCTTCTGCAATAAATCTTTATACAACGATATTAAAACTGTTATACAGAACTCTTGTACAGTGTAACCCCTGATGGGGAATACCTGTAAATGTTATTATTTTCAATTTTGTATTTTAAGAGAAACATAAAATTTTGCTTCGAAATCTAATGTTGACCTTTGTCTTTTATTAAAAATCCCTATTTTTATACTTATTGACACGTTTTATAAAAAAATGTTATTATTCCCAAAAGACCTACCGTGGCTAATAGTGAATTTAATAAAGTCGATCCACATTTATTTAGACTCGGTACTATAGTCGAATGAGGTCTCATCGTGCGGGTCCAAGGGTCACCAACATTCTGAATCAAATCGGAAAACACAGTGAATACCAAAATGTTGTGTGATTCTTTTATCGAGCTATTAAATCTCGATGGGCCATTTACAAATATACAGGGAGAAAGAAAATAGTTTTGTTTTATTATATTACGCAATATTATTAAGATAGCCACTTAATATTATTTTATATATTAGATGCCGAGGGACTAAATAAGAAAATTCGCTAAATATGTATTTGGTTAAAATTTTTTGGTTGGCAAAAACAAAAATACACAAAATGGCAAGCGCCTTAATAAAGTCGGAAGGCGGTTCGAATCAATGGAATAATCAGGATATGTTCTGTTTGTACAGCCACTTTAATGAATGTGAGATTTTTTTATCAATCACCAAAAATTATGAGCCCCGCTTGACCTAAAAATCTAACCCCTGTGCAAAGAAAAGTATTTTTTTGTATTGTGATAACAAAAAAATTTTATTTTGCAAAAATATTATACACTTTTGTTAAAAACACAAGATAATTAGTTATTACTTCCCTCATGAGATTTTTTCAGATCTTTACATTAAAGGGTCTCTAGATGCCGGAAAACATGTTTTCTCAATTCCGTCTGTCCGTCAGTTTGTGTATTCGCGGCATAGCTAAAAAACTACTTATCCGATTTCTTCAAGTTTCGGTGTAAAATTAAGGGCCATGCATGCGACAAATACAGGCTATATATATATATATATATATATATATATATATATATATATATATATATATATATATATATATATATATATATATATATATATATATATATATATATATATATATATATATATATATATATATATATATATATATATATATATATATATATATATATACATATATATATATATATATATATATATATAATTTGTTTCTTAAACCTTTTATTTATAATTACTTCGAAAATATTTCTTGGGTCTAGGTTTATGCATTGAAACAATAGTGGTTATATTTCGCTCGACGTTTCGCTTTTGATTAAAAGCATTTTCAAGAGCATTTATTTTAGCTAAAAAGAGAAAAAAAAAAAAACAATATCAGGTCGATACAAACTGGTTTGTTAAAATTGCCGTTTTGTCAATTATAAAAACATTGATAAAGTAAAATTCTTCATTAATTCTAAAACATTTAGCAATCCCTATAAAAAAAACTAACAAAATAATAAAAATTTCTTGTCTTATCGCCATCACTTTGTACCGTTTCTTGTATATCAGTATCATTTTACAATTATTAAGATCAAGTAATGTCACCCAAAACCAACCTAGACATTATGATGCTGATACTATAGGTGCCTTAAATATAATAGAGTTAAAAATGAAGCTTTGTTTTCCAAGGTAGGTTACCTATTTTTAATTAACGGCTTTAAACCAAATTGTACAAATGTTTTTGTTTTTTTTTTTTTTCGTCAATAATGTAAATAAGTTTTTTAATATTTTTTAATGTGTAAAATTGTGAAAGTCATTTTGGAAAAGTGTTCTGCTGCTAAATGTTTTAGGATTAATGAAGAATTTTACTTTATCAATGTTTTTATAATTGACAAAACGGCAATTTTAACAAACCAGTTTGTATCGACCTGATATTGTTTTTTTTTTTTTTTTTCTCTTTTTAGCTAAAATAAATGCTCTTGAAAATGATTTTAATCAAAAGCGTATATATGTATATATATGTATATATATATATATATATATATATATATATATATATATATATATATATATATATATATATATATAGGTAAGTGGGAGGGTAGTCACGACCGAACTAGTTGAATACAAAAGTTTCAATTTTTTTCTTGGGGTAGCGGTCTAGGGCTGAAGTAAAACTCGTTTTTTACATACGACGAGCTTTCGAAAATTTATTGTTTCCTTTTTCAAGCCTACAATACAAAACAGGACTTTACAATATTGCACCAGCTCTCTAAATTAAGCTTTAACGTTTTTTTATATTGAAAATTACATAAAATATCTATATAAAGATATCAAGGAAGAGAGATGAAAGATTTTAACATTTCTGGTTGACTGAAAAATGTCTTTTTTGGAATTATTACTTTCATTTTCTATTTTCTGTGCCTACATTTTACTTAACTACTTAATTTAATTACTAATTCTATGTTTTATTTGTGGTAGATTATGCTTGTTAAAATATTAGGATTCTACATTTATATTCAAATTAGTTTATGAAAATTAATTTAAATTTAATTAATACTCTAGGACTTACGTGCAAGGTGAGTTTTTTACTACATCTAGCTTCTATGTGAAACATTCCAATTTTTTTCATTTTTGTGTTATATAGGACTACATATTGGTATATTTACATAAAAATATAATTATTCTACACGTTTACGTTTTAGATTGTATGCATATATATATATATATATATATATATATATATATATATATATATATATATATATATATATTATATATATATATATATATGTTTATATATATATATATATATATATATATAGCCTGTATTTTTCGTTATCCCCGAGTTTCTGTCAAAGCGATTTTACGGATTTATATATATCAAATTTTGTCTTATAATTAATAAAAAAATTTACTTATTTTAAACACGCTTTAAAATTGGAGCAAGTATTCTATAATTATTATTTATTTATTGCCTACAAAATTACAAATGTACTAAAAAAGCAAGCAAAAAAATGGTGTCAAATCTAATAAAAACATTTTTAAATTAAAATTCACTGGCTAATATCCAGGAGCCAGTGGCAAAACTTGTGAGAAGAAACTTGTGCATGAAAAAAAACATAATTTACTTTTGAAGAAGATTAAGAAATGTACACGAAAAAATCCAAAGGCAAAAGACTTAAATTACAATCCAAAAATGGATATTCATAATGCAATTTATGATTTATACACGTCAAAGACTAATATAATCCTTCAGAAACTTTTTAATATTATAGACTAAAAAATATCATCATCACTTAGAAAGTCCTCATCTTCTGAGTCGTCCTCAAATGGCGCAATGATCATTGGTGCTATTTCTACATCTAGAACTCGTTCTCGGTTTCACCAATCCCATATTAATTTCTCCGTAGGTTCCACAGATTTCTTCCAGTACTCCAGCGTAATATAATTTAATGAATCTTGCCAAACAATTTGCACTTCATCTGATGTAAAACCATCGTTCACGTGTTTTTCGTAGTATGATTTTGCCCCAGCCCCTATTAATTCTATTGCGTTAAACTGGCAATGGTATGGCGGCAGTCGTAAAACCTCATGTTCATTTTCCCGTAATATTTCATTTACGGCATATATTGTTGGTTTTTTAATCGATTTTGCCATTAAAAGAAGTTCTAGTTTCAGCATATTGGGTAAAGGATTTTGTTTTTGTTTTATTAGTATTATTATTTATTAAATATCACTTTTCTTCCAGGATGAAGTAGGTTGTTTATTTAAGATTCTTAAATGATAAGATGTATTGTCCAGAATGATTAAAGATGGATCATCTAAATTTGGAATCAGTTATGCTTTTAACCACTTTTCAAACAGTCCACAGTTCATATTATCATGGTAGTCCATACTTTTGGATGTTGAAGAAAACAGTAAACTTGCACTTGGGAGAAATCCTGTTCAAGAACCTGCATGCAAAATGATGAACCGTTTTCTCGTCCCACATCCCTTTTTTCTCTTGACACTTTTTACACACTCGTCCTGCCAAGATTTCGAACCGCTTCCATTGGGAAATGTCCAAGTCTCGTCTAAAAATACCACTTTTCTAAATTTTGAATTAACATTTTCCGTGTATTTCTTTTAAAACTGCTGACTTGCTATATGTGGCAACTCGGATAAAAATCTTCGATTACACTCCTTTTTATATCGAAAACCCAACATTTTTATTAATTTTGACAACGATTTTAGTCCAAATTCCAATCCATGCCTCGATTTTTTAAAGCTTCTTTTAAAACCTGAAGGGTTATATTAGTTTTTGATGTGTATAAATCGTAAATTGCATTACGAACATCCATTTTTATATTGTCACTTAAGTCTTCTGTCTTTGACTTTTTTCGTATACATTTCTTAATTTTCTTCGGTAGTAAATTATGCTTTTTTTCATGCACAGTTTTCTGCACAGTCCTTATACCGATTTCGAGAGCTTTTGCTACTTTCTCCTGGATATTGGCCAGTGAATTGTAATATTTTATTAGATTTAATACCATTTTTTTCGTTTGTGGATGCAAAAAACCCGAAAATTGTTTTCTATTACTCATTTTGTCACCGACTTGTCAATCTGACTTTGAAGTGACATCGCTCAAAGATTTTTACAACTGCTGGTATTTATATGTTTATCTCTTTTTTCATATGAACATATCATAGGTCTATCTAATTTATCTTCCGGATTTTTTACGGAAGATATGATTACACGTAATAAAAGAAAAACAAACTTAAAAAGTTTGTCGTTGATAAATCGTATGACCCGCACGATTAATTTTAGATAACACTGCTTTTGACTATTTAGAATCGGAAAACACATTGTATATTTATCATTCTGTTATACGGTGTAGAAGCTGCCACTCTGACTAAAGCTATGATGAAAAAGATAAAATCTAGAGATTCAGAAGGAAATTGACAAAGAAAAAATTATTACTGGGACGTCATAAAAAAAACAAGTAATTATTATAATATTTATCCAATTTACCTCAGATGTTGCACAAAATCAAGTAGAAAAAATTATTACAAAAAAAACTATTTATCCAATTTACCTCAGATGTTGCACAAAATCAAGTATTAAATAGGAATGAACTAGTAAAACTTTGGATCGAATCCAAGATGGCAACACAAAATGGCGACTTAATAAATTATTTAAAAAAATCAGCTTGACAAGACTACTTATTAGATTGATTTCAAATTTTATGCAAGAATTATTTATGATATAGAGATAAACTGGTAAAATTTTGGTACAAATTCGAGGTGGCGGAACAAAATGGCGGCCAAATAAATTGTTTATAATCGTGGAAAATATCAGCCTCCCAGTATTTTACAGAACTTCACATGTTAGGACCTCCAGATGACAAAAAAATCTCAGTTCCTTGGTCTGTCTAATCTGATATTTTTTCTCAATTTCTTGGTCTGTCTACTCTGTATGTTTGTAAATTCGGTGCATAGCTAAAAAGTTTTCACATTTTTATTTAATTAAGGGTCATAATATGTGTATGATCTGGTAACTTTTTTGTATGAATCTAAGATGCCGGCTTCAAAAAATATTTAAAAAATCAGCCTAAAAAAACTACTTACGTAACTTATTAATCTAAATTAATATGAAATTTTGTGCAAGCTTTAAGGTGATATAGAGATAAACTAGTAAAACTGTGGTAAGAGTTCAAAATCGCAAAACAAAATGGCGGCCAAGTAAAATGTTTAAAAAATCAACGTAAAAAAATCTTGATTCAAATGATTTTAAAATTTGCACAAAAATTAAATGTGATATGGGGATAAACTGGAACGAATTCAAAATATTTATACGAATCCAATACGGTTGAGCAAAATGACGCCGAATGAAAATGTTTGAAAATATAGCATATATATATATATATATATATATATATATATATATATATATATATATATATGTGGTACTAAATTATTATGTGCGGAACTAAACTGGATCACACTGCACTATTCATAATAAAAAAAAAGATTCAGAGTAGTTCCGAGTGAAGGAAATTTACCGATTTTGTTTAAATGGCATCAGGTCAATTATTTCTAAAATTAACTCAAAATAAAATTAATAAAAATATAACAAAACAAAGTACTCGAAAAACTAAAATGTTCCAGTAGAAAAAAAAATACATTAGAATAATAAAATTTAGAATAACAAAATAACTATCTACGTTAATGATCTCATCGTTTTGGAAAGCTGAAAGGATCAAATCTAAAAATGTTTACGGGACTGACTGAGTATCATTGCGAGCGACTCTTACTATTAATCACTAATCTAGAAAAACTAGATTCACAAGTTGCGGTACCGCAACTGGGGTGCTATATTTGAAATACTGCACCTGCGATATCACCATAGTTTGGCCAAATACCGGTAGTAGTAGTTGAGGCGAGTTGCGGTTTACCTCAAGATCTCACCCCAACCGTTTATACCACCTCCCTAGCGTCCCTGAACCTTCCAGACCTATCAATATAGGCCAGGATGTAGTTCCAAGATAGGTCCTCTCGGTTAACGGAATTCCACTAAATTCTCTTAGAGCAAAACAATGGGTTTTTCTTTTAGTTAAAAAAATTAAGGCCTTTAAACCGAAAATAACTCATACGCTGGAGGTAGGTGACGACGCCCATCAACTTGAGTTTTGCTTACTTATAGGGGAGAAAATTTTAGAAAATAACACATTTTATAGGAACGTAATTTTTCCAGATGGATCAACCTTTACCACCAACGATGCCATATCAACTGAAAATTGCCGATACTAGGCGAGAGAGAATTCGAACTTCCAAATTCGTTCTAGTCGCCAATATTTGAAAAACGTTAATAAATGGTGTGCAATATCATTTCAACATGGCATTGTTGGTCCATATTTTATTGATGGGAGCCTAAGCCAGGTAAAGTACTTGATCCTAAAGTGTTAGGATGGTTCGAGTGTAACTTCCTAAACAATATTCCTCTCGATTAAATACGATCAGAGTATTTCCAACACGATAGTTGTCCAGAACATTCCAGTCAGAGAGTTACTGAATGGAATAGGAAGATGTGGACCCACTCACTGGCCCGCAAGGTCTCCTGACCTATCAATTTTAGATTTCTTCCTGTGGGGACGTCTCAAAAATGTAGTTAGTAGTAGTGAGCCAATTCCCAATGATACAGTTGTTCGAAAGGGAAGGATAAGCCGTGCTATTCGGTCAATACTATTGCAACACATTCAGAACAGTTTTGAAAAATTTAGCTCTTCGTTCTACTCTTTTCATGTCCGTTAAAACTTCACTTGGAAATAATTACTATACCTAGTACCTAATAATAAAAACAATAATTCGTATTTTTTGATTATTTAATAAAAAATTGCGATATTCATTATTCTTTTGTCAAAATTCCTTGAGTAAAAGTGATAAAATATGCAGAAAACTTTAGTTATAGAATAATTTTTTTAAAACTATAGTTTAAATTAACGAGCTATAACTCCAGATGATGACATACATTTTAGTTCTGAATAATGTATTTTAATAACATTTTGGTCTAACTTCCAAATTAAAGGTACTTCATTACTGACGATTTTTCCCAATTTCCTTATAACTGACCCTGTATAATGCCGATTTGAATAAAATTTGGCGAACTGTTGTTTCAGACCCTGCAGACCATAACCATAATACATATTTATATATATGTTTGTGATTAAGTAATTAAGAACTAGTTTGAAGCCGACTTCATAAAGTCAAATTTTCAATGTTTAACAAAATATTATTTTTTACTTTTTGGTGCTTCGTCGGCTCTATTTTTTTTTATTTATACAAATAAGATACCGGAGTGTATCGAACAGCACATGCGCAAGAATAGAAATGACATTTACGTACTTTATAAATTGTTCTGCAGTTGACAATGATTTAATAAATGTAAACAAAGCATTTTTGTCCGACATCATACTATTTCAAAACGAAACATTTTTTTCTATGATTTTTAAGACAAAGCCTGCTATTCAGTGAAAACTAGTTTAAAAAATGTGTACATTCATTTAGGTATATTCCAATTTGTGTTTCATTTATGGAGTGAAAACTGTAAATAAGGCGGAAATAGCAGTGTTATTTAGGAATATGTAATACATTTTTCAAAAATGCCTCTAATTGTTATTTATTCTATGCATATTTATCAACTACTCATTTAGTAGAAAGTAAGTTTTGTATCCATGAAATTTGAGAATCGTTTCTCCTTGCTGACATTCCAGATTATATAGGAAATATATTTTAGTGCAGGAAATGTTGAATAACTCTGCGAATTACTTAGTTTAAGTCGTAGCGTCCTTGAAATCGACTTAAAAACAGAAATGCAAACAAACCCATGCCACTGTCAAATTGTTTAATGATTAATGTTGCATATGACAAATATAAACTGTGAATTTAATTATTTCAGAGATGAATTGTTATGGATAGTATATCTTTTCAAACCCTAATTGTAACAGTCGCCTATATTTGTGGATAAAAAGTAACTTTTGACAACAGGCTTGCACCTGGGCAATTTCGACATTTTCGATAACATATTTTATAGATGCTTCACTGTTTAATCATAACTATTCTTATCCCTACTCATAGTTATATGCTAAAATATTGCAAATATTAAATACTACAATGAAAAAAATCCAAGAAAATATTTTTTGATAACAAATAAAAAATGCGTCGTTTGGTTTTTCGATTTGGAACATTTTTTTTAATTAAAGCATGTTCCCATGTAATTTTTCTCAGGGAGTACAAAAGGCACTGAGGAACATTTAACCAAAAACTGACTTTCCAAAAATAGTTTCCGTCTCGAAACCCATTTGGGGTATAATTTTTAGAGCGACTTGAACATAAAGATTCTATACTCAAAATAATGATAAGCATGATGTCGATGCGTATAACGACTTAGAACTTTTGTGGGTTTTCACCCCTTTTGGGCCCCTACAATTGCCTCAAACGTCCAATCGTTTAAGTAAGCTGATTCTAAGTGTCGAAATATGAAAAAAAAAACTTGTAAATAATTATCAGTTTTTAGCTAAGTCTTTTTAAGAATGTTTTATTAAAAAAATAAATCTTATTCATGGCGTTATTTTCATAGCCTAAATATACTTTTATATAGCTTGAAATGCGACTTATTTTGGGTAATGTAGATATTTTAAGAGATTATAAAGAATATGTCATAGGGAATATTTTTGGCCTTATGTGCTATTATGCTATTTTTTGTTTTTCTTTCAAGTAAGGTTTTCTTCAGATTAAGGGAAATACATCATCATCATCAGATCTCAAAAAGTGTAACAGAATAAGGTAAAGATTATCGTTTTCGTACAGGAAAGTGTTTACTTTCTCTAGAATTCAAACAAAATTGAGAAGTGGTCATATCATTTAAATCTGTTTATAAAGTTCTGTACTTTACATTATTTACGATAGTATAACTTCTGACCTTATGCAAAAAGATCAAAAAATCAAACATATTTATTAAATTCAAAATTTTCTAGAATTTCAATTTTATTAAAACTTTAAGCAACAAAATAATAGTTTTCTTGGTTCGAAATGTGAATTATCATTGCTATGGAGAGATCAAACTCTTTTTCGTATTTCGGTGGTAATTATGCCCAACCAAAGAATCATGATTTATTTACCAGCACGATGGATATCCATCACATATCATGTGTCAACGCACGACTTAATGAAAACTAACCGAATAGATGGATGAGACGAAAACGGACTATACTGTGACATGCAAACTCTCCAGACCTCTCGCTCTTAGATTTTTTGTTTGGGTAAAGATCTGTTATGGAACCTACATAGCCTTATTGCTAAAATAAATGATTGCTGCGAAATTTTACGGCGAGAGATTCGGTTGTGCCTAACCACTATGAAAATGCGAAAAAGGGCTGGATCCTGCAATAGTAGTTCACTTTTCGAACCCAAGAAATAAAATTTTGCTGCTTAAAGTGTGATTAAAATTTTAATTTAATAAATATGGTCGATTTCTTCTGCTGAGTACATTTTGATATTACCATAGCTCCTTAGAAGTTCTAAATTCCGCTATTATTTAATTTTATAGTCGGTACAGTACACCAATAATAGGAGTGCGAATAAACACATTTGAGTGATATTGACATTTTTCAATTTTCTTTAAATGCTAGGGAAAACCAATCTGTACGAAAGCACTGTCCAGGCTATTCTTTATATCTTTGCCCCATTCTCTTTCACTTTTTGAGATCTTATAGTCTCTTGTGTAAATTGATTGAACTGTTTTTATCACAGTTGCAATTTTGTATTTTTTTTTCTTAACCTTCAGATTAACTCCTATTTTAAGAAAAAAAAACCAATATGGCAAAAACACGAAATCCTTGAGACTTTGCATAATAGCATATAAGGTCAAAAATATTTCATATGACATTCTGCATCATCCTTTAAAATATATACATCTATCCACCAATCACCCTGTATTCCTAATGTTTAAAATTTCAATTTTTTATTTTTTAAAACTCCACAAAAGTATATTTTTTTAGATATCAAAAGTCTTCTAACAAAGTTTCTGATACCTCGATTTTTACAACCTGAGGGAAGATGAGGTTGAAGCTATTTTTTTCTTAAATGCTATATTTAACTTATATGATAAGACTGAATCATCTAGGAATATATACACCTTAAATAAATTTTCTGAAAAACCTAAAAAAAAATAATTTTGTGCCCACACCCAACAGAAAACCTCAATTTGACCAGGAAATGTTTTTGTTCGAAGCTTTCGTAAATAATTTTGTCCAAAACCCCTCGAGAGAAGTATTAAAAATCGTGAAAAAATCTTCGTGAGACATTTTTCCAGATTTTCATATTTCAAGATCCCGAAAAACGTTCTTTCTGTCGGTTTGTCTGTCTATTCGCGGCATAAATAAAAAATTATTTATTCAATTTTGCACTCAAAAAAAAAGTGCGATACAAGGATGAACTAGTAAGATATTGGTACGAAAAAAACAGAATGTTGCTTTACAATTTTACTCGGAGTGAAAATTGCTCAAAATAAGAAAACTTTTGAAAAATACAGTTAAATATGTTTTGTATTTTCTTGAGACAGAGTGTTAAATCTCAGTTATCGTTTTCACTCTGTTTCTAAGAAATTATACAGTTCTGGATATACGTCAGTAAAAAAATTTTCTTTATTATTTAAGCTAAAAGCATCACGCATAATTTCGGTAGAATTATGGTATATTAGCAAAATTATATTTATCATAAATGTGAAAAAACATATGAATTTGTACAATAATTAAAAATTTTCTCGAAAACTAGTTCTATCGTAATCATTATTATCTTTTATGTAGATTTATTAGCTCAAACCTCCTCACCTGACTGAAAAAAAAACACTGATGTTCTATTTTAACCTATTTTTATTCTGAAAAAATCTTGAAAAGGTTACCTATATCCACGCCTCTGGCTTAATTAAAAAAATAGATAAGACTTTTAGAAATTAACTTTTAGAATATTTTAAGTTTTTTGTAAATTACATTTTCCAGGTCGGTGATTCAAAAAAAATTATATATTTAAAAAATGACACCCTGTGCTTTTTTCAGCAACCTGTATATTATCATTACATATAGGCACTAATGAATGTACATAGAGAAATTTCTACTTGTGTGCAATCGCAGGGCCAAAAAATTAAAAAAAACTTGACAGCCATTACAATTTTTTTTTTATTTTACATGTATTACAATTTTACAATTTTTATATTGATTTCTTTTTGGTAGGTTAGCTCGGACAAAAATATCGACCACTCTTTCTACAACAGAGCTCGAATTGAGTAGTCCTAGTTCATTACTTCCAAGTTCAGCAGAAGAACTGGAAATATCTGAGTCAACTTCTGAATTACAAAAGGACGTACATTTTACAAATATACAGCCAATCCCGACTGATGGTAAGGAATTCAACACAGTTTGTTTAAAATCGTACTTTACATATGTTAAACATAAAAATGATGTAAAGAAATCATGGTTTCACGAGACTAGACCGCAATGCCCATATTATGTTCCACATTCTAAAGAGTACGGCTAACTAGAATCCCAGCACATACTCCACACAAACATCCCTCTCGAAAAAATCACTTATCATCGACCGTCTATTAATCAGCCTATTCTATACTAGCCAAGCACTTTTCTGAAATGGATTCTCTGATTGATGAAGAAATTTTGAGTCTGCGTAGATAATCTATGAAGCTATAGAATACAGTTAGACTGCCTCTTCTACTTTTGGGGGTGACGACGCGACGGTTTAAACGGCGCCGGAGTCCAGGATTTTATTATGGCCAAGTGCCGGGTTGTAACCGTCATTTTATATATATATATATATATATATATATATATATATATATATATATATATATATATATATATATATATATATATATATATATATATATATATATATATATATATATATATATATATATATATATATATATATATATATATATATATATATATATATATATATATATATATATATATATATATATTGCCGTTGAGACTAATAGCGGCTCTTTTAGTAAAGGGATTACAAAACTTCTTCTGGATGTCCTTCTTTCGAGGTGCGAAATGGTGGTCGGGGCGCGTATTTAATTGGATTTTTCTTGGAGTGGTGGAAAGGGGAGGCTTTCCCCTACCCTCTGGTATGTGAATTGATGGCAGCTCTCTTCTCCTTCGAGGGATGGTAGCCTCTTGAATATAGACACCTCCATTTTCGGCTTATATACATCAGCGGTATTGCTATTGAAAACACCATTAGAAGATTTAAACCGTTTTTCTTATATAAGATGACCAAGAAGTTCTGCACATAGTTACGGGGCTATATATATATATATATATATATATATATATATATATATATATATATATATATATATATATATATATATATATATATATATATAAATTTGACGCAAAATATTTGTATTAAAAAAGAATACATTCGAACCTTGATACAACAAATAGGTCACAGTACATTTGAATAAAAATATTTTAAGTAACTCTTCTTGCCCTTTGGAGTCTAGATAAACCAACAAGACGTGAAAATGATTATTGAAATATAGAAAAATCAGCTTAATAAAATAAATAAATTACTCGTTTGTGCACCTTAATATGGCATCTACTTGAATTTAACATAAAAAAAAATTGGTTTAAAACCGGATAACTCAATTTAAAAATAATCTTCTGCAACTTTTTTTGAGAGTATTTTTGCTCCCAATATAAGTTTATACCAGGTCTAACTGAGAGTGTAATTTGACAGTTATAGGTTTAAGATGACATGTGTTGACATTGAAACAGATTTAATTGTTGCGACAATTATAGGGTACGGCAAATCATAGCCAGCCATGGAATATTATTATAATTTTGTTATTTAGCATTTGCATTTAGACGATCTCAATTGCGCCCGGTTCGCGCAGTGACGTCATTGCGTGCGTAGATTTTTAGATTGCTTATGGAGATGCATGTCGTTCCTAGCGTTTAGAAATTATATTAACTTATTTTTCAATTAAAAATGTTTTTCTAATGAAACACTGACATATAACTGATTAAAATAAAAAACTTATAACATATATTTATTTAATAAAAATACAAAAAACACGCTAAAGAAAGAGTTAAGGTTGTATAAAATCCGACAGTATTTAATTTTAAAATGTTATTTTGTTATATATGTTTATATTTAGTTCAAATTAAAACTAAAAAATGCTATAATACCTTCGTTTTTTGGTAAGTACAGGAACGTAACTAAGTCCCATTTGAGGAGAGGAGGTCTAATTTAAAAAAAAGCAGGTATGAGAGGGAATAAAACATCACACACTAAACAAGTTTAACCTGTATGTGCACAAGCTGCCGTTTGCTTCTATATTATATGTAATTATATAAACAAATAAAATTTAAATAAAGGATAGCCTTATTCTAGCTGAAAAACTCCTTTTTATTAAAAATGTCGACTATTGCGTCCAGATTTACATTGTTGTCTTGTTTTATTTAGATTAATGACATATTAGTGAACTAGACGTGGCCCGTTTTAATCTCAACTAATTTAAAAACTTTCTGATAACGGATAAAGATCTTTACCATATAACTGAAGATACCGGTAATATTATCAGTAGAAATATCACAAGTGCATACAAAAGAACACAGAAATCAGCAAACACTTTTAAACATCAACTGAAAATGCACTAAAATCATATGACCCAGCCGGCGTTAATCATGCGATGACGTAGCAGAGCCAGGCGGGAATGCGCGATATCCTACCTTCGGTTTGTTATATCATGTCCAAACCTTTCTTCGAGAATTTTAACTCAGCGCCCTTTTAAGAGAGTGAATCTCACACCCCAATAACTCGTTTAGCTGACGTGTTCTTACAGACTGGCACAATAAGTGGTGAAAACTACACTGGAAGACCTCGTTCTGGTGATTCAAATGAAAATTTTGATTGATTGATTCGGAACACATTGCGCACTAAACAACGACTTTTTGGTCAAACTGCACGTTTTCTTGAATAAAACTAGGGTTAACTGTTTCCCAAAAACGATCATTTTATTTGTTAGCACGACCAAAAATTTCTGGTTCCCAGTTACACTTTAACAAATTCTGTGTGTTCTTGAAGCGCTTTAACTTTGAGAGCTGTCAAAAAATACCAAAATTATAATAATATTCTATGGCTGACTAGATTTGGTCTAACTCTTAAACCTTTTTAGGATATCGGGCGTATATGTGCAAAATTGTGAAGTGCAGATTATTTTTCGAAAAAAAATTCAATTGGTACGGTTGATAACTCGAGAATGGTTAGGTATAGACACTATTTTGTACCAACCACTATCAAGATATATGAGAAAAAAACAGCAACGGAGACATATTTTGGGATCCCTGGAACGCACGAATCGAAAGTTTCTTCTCAATATTGCCAGACAGACCATAACCGTCAAGTTGCTGGGTATATTGAGATATCTCTCTCGAATGTAGAACTATTAGTTTCATCCTACATTTTTGTAAAGTATTTGTGTATGTTTTCTTGAATTTTTTGTATTACTGCCTCAACTAACAATAAGTTAGGTCCAAAAATATTTAGACTGGCCGTTGCCGTCATCTTGGCCTTTTTTCAGCTTTCTTGTTACCTCTGCACTACGACGTTTTTTAATTCAATAAAAATAAGCTTCCCGACCTTTATACATTTTAATATGTTTACTTAATATTTATTACATGTACAATTCCGTTCTTCGTGCAGTAGTTGTTTTCGGAACTAATTCAGTTATTTGTCCTCGACAGTGCGGTAATGTGTACTTTACCACATTAACTTTATTTTAAGCAATTTTATTAGAAAGTAAGACGTCCGTATTTGGAGGATACTTCTGATGTAATTATTGTAACTAAATTATCATTTGACATTTCTTTTACAGTTTTATAAAACTGCCCTCGCCTAAAATTATCCTTGGTAAAAGTTCAAGACTATTCCTTACTTTATATTATCGGTATCAATTTTTAAACAAAAGAGTTAACTACTTTTACAAACGACTTCTAGGTTTATAACCCGATGAATAACAAAAATCGAAAGGATAGATATATTTCGGTATATCTCTTGATGTATAACATATACTGAATACAATACAAAGTTAAAAACCATTTAGAGGGTCTTATTGGTTTATTGGATCGACATTTGGGGTTAGCATTACTATACAGCATTTTAGTGCTGACCATAAATTATTCTTTTAGTTATAAGTACATTTATTTCGAATTATGACCAACCTTAACAGATAAATGTATTTTTAGAGACTAGTACTGTATCGATGGAAGCCACGACGACACCTTATGAAGTAACTACTGAACCAAAATCAATATGGACTACAACTACAGTCCAAGGATACACTTTTATATCCTCGGCTTCTTTTGAGGATTTTAAAACGGAATCGTACACACTTGTCCAAGAAGCATCTCTTGATGTTACCACCAATGAACAAAGTTGGTCTAAAAAGGATAAGGTACCAGTATATAGTAATCGTACTGACTACTATGATTTAAAGTACATATGTAAACCTTGCCCTAGATTCAAGATTATAAAAAACCTATCAGAACGTGACAACATTTCAAAACAAATTATAAATTACCATCGTAATAAGTCAATAGATGAACAAGAACTTAATTACAGTAGGCAAATGTTTTGGACAAAGCAAATGTTGCGTGAAGGAAGTAGTTTTTCGGAGAAACCGGAAACATATTTGTCTACTTTTATTACCGATTATAAGCACGATATTTCTCCGACATATGTATATAACCCAGGCAAAAATATTGATCAGGATTATAAAGGTAACAGGCTTATGGTAACAGCAAATGCCAATCTTACTGTTTACTATGATTTAAAATACATATGCAATCCTTGTCCCCATAAAAAAAGCATTTCTAACACATATGCATACCACCCTAGTAAAGATATTGATCAAAATTATGAAAGTACGACGCTGCTGAAAACAACAGTAAGAGTTAATCGTACTGTATACGATGACTTAAAATACATATGTAAACCTTGTCCCCGATTCAAGATCATAAAAGGCATAACGACGCAGCCGAATTTTGGATTGCAGTCAGCAGAAACTGTAAAAGTTCAAACAAAAACCACTTTAAAAAGTTGGTCTACAACTACGTATGGATTTGAAAATAAAACCTTTTCGAAAAAATTTAAAACTCAATACGAATTGTATTTATGTAAACCATGTCCGAAAGTAAGTACAAAAAAATACAAAACACTGAATACTCAAACAGACTTTCTTGATAACAGTTATACAAACAGGTTAATAGATGAGAAAGAAGAACTACAAACTCTGTTTGAAAATGTCACGCAAACTCTTTGGACAGAACATATGCCGTACGAAGAAAGTAGCCTCTCGGAAGAACGCGAATCATATTCACCTACATACTTTACTGACTATAAGCAAGGAATTACAGAAACTCATATGTATGATCCTAATGAAGACATTGATGAAGAATATGAGAGTAACATAGTTTCAGAATTAAGTACTAAACAAACAGAAAAATACGAATATATGTCACCACTATCTTTTGAGGTTTCTAAGACTGAATCAAATGCAGTTATTCCTAAAATATCTTCTATCACCATCACAAATGAACAAAGCTGGTCAGAGAAATATGAATCTATATCAACACTGCTCTCTGAGTTTTCAAATACTGAATCATATTCTATTGTTCCTAAAGCATCTTTTGCTACGATCACAAATGAACAAACTCTGATAGAGGAATATGAAACTATGTTAACAAACCCCTCTGAAAAAATCAAAACCGAATCACATTCAGTTGTTCCTGAAGTAAATTCTGCTATTTTCAATACAGAAAATAGTTTGACAGAGAAATACGAAACAATGTCAACACTATCCTCTACAAATCTTACAACCGAATCGCAGTCAGTTGTTCCTAAATTATCATTTGCTACTATCACAAATGCTCAAAACATTACAAACAAAAATGAAATTTCATTAGCAAAAAATGTTAATCGTACTGTATACAATGACTTAAAATATATATGTAATCCTTGCCCTCGATTCAAAGTTGTAAAAACTGAATCCCATTCAGTTTCTCCTGAAGTATCTTTTGTTACTACCAAAAATGAACTAACTTTAACAGAGGAATATGAATTTATGACAAGGCTATCCTCTAAGAATTTTAAAACATCTTCTGCTATGATCCCAAATAAACAAAGTTTAACAGAAGAATATGGATCCATATTAACACTCTCCTCTGAAGAAATAGAAACCGGATCATATTCAGTTTTTCCTGAAGTACATTCTGCTATATTCACAACAGAAAAAAGTTCAACAGAGGAATACGAAACTATGTCAAAACTATCCTCTGAAAATCTTAAAACTAAATCAAAATCAGTTACTGTCACAAATGCTGAAAGCATATCAGATAAAAATGAACTTTCATTAACAAAAAACGTTAATCGTAATCTATACAATGAATTAAAATACATATGCAATCCTTGCCCTCGATTCAAAGTTATATCAGGAACTGAGTCACATTCAGTTGTTCATGAAGTATCTTTTGCTACGATTACAAATGCTCAAAGTGTATCACACAAAAATGGACTTTCAGTAGCAAAAACTGGCAATCGAACAGTCTACTCTGATTTAAAATATATATGTAATCCTTGTCCTCGTATCAAAGTTATCAAAGGCATATCAGCAACTGAAAGCCGCCAACGAACACAGAAAGGTTTTACATGGCAATTTGGAAAAACAGAGGAAGTTCAAACACAAAATCCGACCAGCTCAAAAAGTTGGCCTCTAACTACGTATATATTTAAAAATAAAACCCTTCTAAACAACTTTAGAAAACAATACGAACAGTATTTATGTAAACCATGTCCAAGAGTGAGCATACAAAGAGGTAGAATATTTGATAATCGTTCCGAACAAATTATTAATCATCCAACTAAATTGCTAGATGAACAAGAAAAACTGCAAACCCTTTTTGAGCAAGGAAAGCAAACTTTTGGGACAGACTATATGCCGTTCGAAGAAAGTAGTTTTTCGGGGAAACCTAACGATGAAAAACCTACATACTTTACTGTATATAGGCATGGAATTACTCAAACCTATATGTATGACCCTAACGAAGATATTGATCAGGAATATGAAAACAAAACAACTTCAAAATTATTGAAATCAAGTAACAGTGTAGAGATTTCATCCATAAATAAAAGCATGTCATATGAGTATTATGAAACTGAACCATACTCAGTTGCTCCCAAAGTATCTTCTGCTATTGTCACAAATGAGCTAACCTTAACAGATAAATATGAATCTATGTCAGCGCTTTCCTCTACAAATCCTAAAACTGGATTATATTCAGTAGTTCCTAAAATATCATTTGCTAGTATTACAACTGAACAAAGTTTTTCAGAGGAATATAAATCGATATCAACATCATCGTCCGAAATTTTTAAAACTACTGAATCATATTCAGTTGTTCCTGAAGAATCTTTTTCTAGGTTCACAACTGAACAAACTTTAATAGAGGAGAGTGTATCTATATCTACACTGACCGCTGAGAATCTTACAACTGAATCGTACTCAGTTGTTCCTAAGACGTCTTTTACTGCTGTCACAAATGAGAAAATTGTATCTGATAAACATACGTTGACAATGCCCTCTAAAAGACCTAAAACTGCTACTATTACAATTGAACAAAGCTTGACAGAAGAATATGAATCTATGTCTAAATTGTCCTCTGAAACTTTTAAAACTGAATCGTATTCAAGTTTTTCTGAAATATCTTTTGCTACTACTACAACTGAACAAACATTGGTAGAAGAATCTGAATCTGTATCGACACCATCCTCTCAGCATCTCAAAACTGAATCATATTCAGTTTCTATCACAAGTGAAGAAAATGTTACTGAGGAATATGAATCTTTGTCAACACTCTCTTCTGAGAGTTTTAAGACTGAACCATATTCAGTTGTCCCCGAAGTGTCGTTTACTATTATCACAACTGAACAAAGTTTAACAGAGGAATATGAATCTGAATCGTCGATTTTCTCTGAGAATTTGAAAAGTGAAGTATCTTTTACTACAGTCACAACTAACCAAAGTTTGGAAGAGGAATATGAATCCATATCGACTCTGTCCGCTGAAAATATTAAAACTGAATCAGTTGTCCCTGAGGTGTCTTTTGCTACTTTTACAAACAAAGAAATTCTAATAGAGGAACAGGCAACTACGATAATAATGACCTCTAAAAATCCTAAAACTGTTACAACTGAACAAAGTTTGACAGACGAATATAAATATAGGTCAAAATTGGTTTCTGAAAATTTTAAAACTGAATCATATTCAGTTGTACCTGAAGCTTCTTCTGCTATTATCACTAAACAAACTTTGATAGAGGAATATGAATCTGCATCGTCGATGTTCTCTGAGAATTTTAAAAGTGAAGTTCCTTTTACTACAATCCCAACTAAACAAAATTTAGAAGAAGAATATGAATCTATATTGACATTGTCTTCTAAGCATCTTAGAACTGAATCATACACAGTTGTTCCTGAAGTGTCTTTTGCTACTGCCGCAAATGGAGAAATTTTAACAGAGGAATATGAATCTACGTTGGCAACAACCTATAAAACTGCTACTATTACAATTGAACCAAGCATGACAGAGGAATATGAAACTATGTTTAAACCTTCCTCTGAGAAATATAAAACTGAATCATATTCAACTTTTCCTGAAATATCTTATACTACTACTACAACTGAACAAATTTTGGTCGAGGAATCTGTGACATTGCCCTCTGAGCGTCTTAAAACTGAATCATACTCACTTGTTCCTGAAATGTCTGTTGTTTCTACCACAAGTGAAGGAACAGAGGAATTTGAGTCTATGTCAAGAGTCTCTTCTGAAAATCTTAAAACTGAATCATATTCAGTTGTTCCTGAACCTTCTTTTTCTATTATCACAAGTGAAGAAACTCTGACAGAAGAATACGAATCTTTATCGACATTGTCCTTTGAGCAGTTTAAAACTGAATCATATTCAATTGTTCCTAAAGTCTCTCTTGCAATTATTACAACTGAGCAAACTTTGACACAAGAATATGAATCTACATTGACGATGCTATCTGAGAATTTGAAAAGCGAAAATTTGGAAAAAGAATATGAAACTATATTGACACTGTTCTCTGAGAATCTTAAAACTGAATCTTATTCAGTTGTTCCTGAGCTGACTTTTTCTACTATAACGAATGAAGAAATAGTAACAGAGGAGAATGAATCTACTTTGGCAATGCCTTCTAAAAATCCTGGAACTACTGCTACTACAATTGAACAAAGGTTAACAGAGAAATATGAATCCGAGTCAAAATTATCCTCTGAGAATTTTAAAACTGAATTATATTCAATTGTGCCTGAAATACCTTTTGCTACTAGTACAAGTGGATCAAGTTTGGTCGAGGAATATGAACCTACAGCGACACTGTCCTCTGAGTATTTTAAAACTAAATCATATTCAGTTTTTCCTGAAATATCTGTTACTTCTCTCACAAATGAAGGAAATGTGACAGAGGAATATGAATCTATGTCAACAATCTCCTCTGAAAATTTTAAAACTGAATCATATTCAGTTGGTTCTGAATTTTCTTTTGCTATTATCACAACTGAACAAAGTTTGACAGAGGAGTATGTATCGACATTGCCCTCTGGGCATCTTCAAACTAAATTATTTTCAGTTGTTTCTGAAATGTCTGTTGCTTCTATTACAAATGAAGAAAAGGCGACGGAGGAATATGAATCTCTATCAACACTCTCCTCTGAACATCTCAAAACTGAATCATATTCAGTTTTTTCTGAAATGTATGTTGCTTCTGTCACAAATGAAGGAAATAGGACAAAAGAATATGAATCTATATCGACATTGCCCTCTAAGAATCTTAAAACTGAATCATACTCAGTTCTTCCTGAGGTAGCTTTTGCTACTATCACAAATAAAGAATTTGAAACAAAGGAACATGAATCTATGTTGACGGTGCCCTCTAAAAATCCTAAAACAGCTACTATTACAATTGAACAAAACATAACAGAGGAATATGAATCTATGTCAAAACTTTTCTCTGATTTAAAAACTAAGTCATATTCAGATCTTCCTGAGGCTTCTTTTGCTAATATCAAGGCTGAACAAACTTTGGCAAAGGAACATGAATCTATATCGACATTGTCGTCTGAGGAACTTAGCACTGAAATATACTCAGTTGTTCCTGAGTTGTCTTTAGCTACTATCACAAATGAAGAAATTGTAACAGAGGAACATGAATCCACGTTGACAATACCTTCTAAAAATGCTAAAACTGCTTATATTACAATTGAACAAAGCATGACAGAGGAATATGAATCTATGTTAAAAATTTCCTCTGATAAGTTTAACACTGAATCATATTCAACTGTTCCTGAAATATATTTTGCTACTACTACAACCGAACAAATTTTGGAAGAGGAATATGCGTCTGTATCGACAATATCATCTGAGCATCTTAAAACTGAATCATACTCAGTTGTCTCTGAAATGTCTGTCGCTTCTGTCACAAATGAACAAAAGGCGACGGAGGAATATGAATCTGTATCAACACTCTCCTCTGAACATCTAAAAACTGAATCATATTTAGTTGTTTCTGAAATGTATGCTGCTTCTGTCACAAATGAAGGAAATAAGACAAAGGAATATGAATCAATATCGACATTTCCCTCTAAGCATCTTAAAACTGAATCAAACTCAGTTCTTCCTGAGGTATCTTTTGCTACTGTCACAAATAAAGAAATTGAAATAGAGGAACATGAATCTACGTTGACAGTGCCCTCTAAAAATCCTAAAACAGCTACTATTACAATTGGACAAAACATAACAGAGGAATATGAATCTATGTTAAAATTTTCCACTGAGAATTTTAAAAGTGAATTATATTCAACTGTTTCTGAAATATCTTTTGCTACAACTGAACAAATGTTGGTAGAGGAATATTCGTCTGTATCGACACTATCCTCTGAGCATTTAAATACTGAATCATATTCAGTTGTTCCTGAAATGTCTGCTTCTGTCACAAATGAAACACTATTTTCTGAAAATCTAAAAACCGAATCATATTTAGTTCCTGAAGTTTCATTTGCTATTATCACAACTGAGCAAACTTTGGCAGAGGAATATGAATCTACATCGACGATAGTCTCTGAGAATTTGAAAAGTGAAGTACCTTTTACGACAATCACAGCTAAACAAAGTTTAGAAGAATTATATGAATCTGTATCGACACTGACGTCTGAGAATCTTAAAACTGAATCATATCCAATTGTTCCTGAGGTATCATTTTCTACTAGCACAAATGAAGAAAATGTGGCAGAGGAATATGAATCTATGTCAACACTCTCTGAAAATTATTTTTCTTTTACTGCAACTAAACAAACGTTGACAGAGGAATATGAATCTACATCTATGATGTTCTCTGAGAATTTTGAAAGTGAAATATCTTTCACTACAATCACTACCAAACAAATTTTGTTAGAGGAATATAAATCTGTCCCTACACCGTCCCACGAGAATATTAAAACTGAATCATACTCAAGTGTTCCCAAATTATCTTTTGCTACTATTACTGAACAAAGTTTGCAATCTTCTAAAAATCCTATAACTGAAATTTATCCACCTGCCCCTGAAGTATCTATTAGTTCTATCTCAAATGAACAAACCTCGATGGAGAAATATGAATCGATGTCCTCATTGTCCTCTGAGAATTTTAAAACTGAGCCATATCCAGTTATTCCGGAAATATCCTTTGCTATCACTACTGAACAAAGTTTGACAAAGGAAAATGAATCTATGTCGACACTGTTGTCCAAGAATTTTAAAACTGAATCAAACACAGGTGTTCCAGAAGTATCCTTTACATCTTTAACAAATGAACAAACTCTGACAGAAGAAGAGTCTAAATCAATTTTATCCTCTAAAATTCCAACAACTAAGTTGTATTCAGTTTCGCCCGAAGTACCTCCTGCTGCTATCACATATGAACAAAGCTTTACTGAGGAATATGAATCTATAGCGACACAATCCCCTGTGAATTTTCAAACTAAACATGATCATATGTGGATACAAGGACAGGAAGAACTACAGACTCTGTTTGAAAACGGCGAACAAGCTCTTTGGTCAGAACATATGCCATACGAAGAAAGTAGTTTTTCGAGAAAAGACGAATCACATTTATCTACTTACTTTACTAATTATAAACAGGGTATAACTCAAACTTATAAATATGACTCTAATGAAGATATTGATCAGGATTTTGACAGTAACACAGTTTCAAAATTAATGAAATCAAATAATAACGAAGAAATATTGACAGAGGGTTACCAATTTATATCAATACAATCTTCCGAGAATTTGGAAACTGAGTCGTCACCTACAAATATTTCTGGAGTATCTTTTGTTACTGTCGCAAATGAACAAAGTTTGACAGAAGAAAATAAGTTGGTGTCAACACAGTCATTTGCGGATTTAAAAACTGAATCACCTACAGTTACGCCTGAAGTATATTTTGCAAGTAGTTCAAATGAACAAAGCTTAACAGCGAAATATGAATACATGACTGCTATGAAGAATGAATCAAATCTGACAGAGGAATATGAATTGATGTCAACATTCTCCACTGGAAATTTTAAAACTGAATCATCTAAAGTTACTTCTCAGGAAGTTTATGCTACCGTCACAAGTGAACACATTTTGACAGAGGAATATGAATTTATGACTGAGATGTCTTCAGAGGATGCTCAAACCAAATCACCTACGGTTATTCCTAAAGAATCTTTCGTTACCATCACAAATGAGCAAAGCTTGACAGAGGAGTATGAATCTATATCTACAATGTCCTCAAAGAAAGGACAAAATAAAATCACTACATTTGTTTCTGAAGTACCTTCTACTACTATGGCAAATGAACAAAGTTTAACAAACGAATATGAATTTATGTCCACACTGTCATCGAAGTTATCTGCAAATTTAACACCTGAATCACCTACAGCTGAGCAAATTTTAACAGGGGAATATGAGTTTAACACTTCGCTGTACTCCAAGAATATCATAACTGAATTATCGACAGTTATTTCTGAAATAATTTTTGCTACTATGGCAAGTAAATTTAATGTGACACAGGAACATGAATTGATGTCAATATTTTCCTCTGAGAATTTAAATTCCGAATCAACTACAGTTGCTCCTGAAGCTAATGAAGAAAGCTTGTCAGAGGAATATGAATTTATGACCACACTGTCTTCAAATAACGTTAAAACTGAATCACCTACAGTTACTCCTGAAACATATTTTGTTTCAATCACAAACGAGCAAAGCTTAACAGAGGAATATGAATCCACAATGTCTTCAGAGAATGGCCAAAATGAGTTAATAACATTTATTTCTGAAGTTTCTTCTACTACTGTGGCAAATGAACAAAGTTTGACAAATGAATATGAACTTGTGTCTACACTGTCATCGGAGTTATCTGCAAATTTAACAACTGAATCACCTACAGCTGAGGAAATTTTAACAGGGGAATATGAGTTTAAGACTTCGCTGTACTCCAAGAATATCATAACTGAACTATCGACAGTTGTTTCTGAAGTACCTTTTGCTACTATGGCAAGTGAATTTAATGTGACACAGGAACATGAATTGATGTCAATATTTTCCTCTGAGAATTTAAATGCCGAATCAATTACAGTTGCTCCTGAAGCTAATGAAGAAAGCTTGTCAGGGGAATATGAATTTATGACCACACTGTCTTCAAATAACGTTAAAATTGAATCACTTACAGTTACTCCTGAAGCATCTTTCGTTACAATCACAAATGAGCAAAGCTTGACAGAGGAATATGAATCGACAATGTCCTCAGAGAATGGCCAAAATGAATTAATAACATTTATTTCTAAAGTATTTTCTACTACTGTGACAAATGAACAGAGTTTGACAAATGAATATGAATTTGTGTCTACATTGTCATCGGAGTTATCTGCAAATTTAATATCTGAATCAGCTTCAGCTGAACAAAGTTTGACAGGGAAATACGAATTTAAGACTACGGTGTACTCCAAGAATATCATAACTGAATTATCGACAGTTGTTTCTGAAGTACCTTTTGCTACTATGACAACTGAATTTAATATGACAAAGAAATATGAATTGATGCCTACATTGTCCTCTGAGAACTTAAACGCAGAATCACTTACAGTTGCTCCTGAAGCTAATGTCGCAAGTGAACAAAGCTTGACAGAGGAATATGAATTTATGGCCACACTGTCTTCAAAGAATGTTCAAACTGAATCAACTACACTTTATCCTGAAGCATCTTTCGTTACAATTATAAATGAGCAAACGTTAACAGAGGAGTATGAATTTATGTCCACAATGCCCTCAGAGAATGGCCAAAATGAATTAACTACATTTATTTCTGAAGTATCTTCTGCTACTGTGACAAATGAACAGAGTTTGACAAACGAATATGAATTTGTATCCACACTGTCATCGGAGTTATCTGCAAATTTAACACCTGAATCAGCTTCAGCTGAACAAAGTTTGATAGAGGAATACGAATTTAAGACTACGATGTACTCCAAGAATATCATAACTGAATTATCGACAGTTGTTTCTGAAGTACCTTTTGCTACTTTAACAACCGAATTTAATATGACAAAGGAACATGAATTGATGCCTACATTGTCCTCTGAGAATTTAAACGCAGAATCACTTACAGTTGCTCCTGAAGCTAATGTCGCAAGTGAACAAAGCTTGACAGAGGAATATGAATTTATGACCACACTGTCTTCGAAGAATGTTCAAACTGAATCAACTACAGTTTATCCTGAAGCATCTTCCGTTACAATTACAAATGAGCAAACGTTGGCAGAGGAGTATGAATTTATATCCACAATGCCCTCAGAGAATGGCCAAAATGAATTAACTACATTCATTTCTGCAGTATCTTCTGCTATTGTGGCAAATGAACAAAGTTTAACAAACGAATATGAATTTGTATCCATAATGTCGTCGGAGTTATCTACAAATTTAACACCCGAATTAACTACAGCTGAACAAAGTTTGACAGGGGAATACGAGTTTGAGAGTACGCTGTACTCACAGAACATCATAACTGAATTAAGTACAGTTGTTTCTGAAGCACGTTTTACTACTATGACAAATGAATTTAATGTGGCAGAGGAACATGAATTGATGTCAACATTATCCTCTGAGTATGTAAAAGCCGAATCACCTACAGTTATTCATGTAGTATCTTTTGCCAGTGGCACCAATGAGCAGAGTTTCACAGAGATATATGAATTTGTCTCTACACTGTCCTCAACGAATTCTGAACTTGAACTATCTACAGGTATTTCTGAAGGATCTATAACAAATGAATTAAGTTCGTCAGAGGAATATGAATCGATGTCAACACTGTCCTCCGAGAATACAAAAATAAAATCAACTACAGTTACTGAGGGAGTATCTTTTGCCAGTGGCACAAGTAAACAAAGTTTGACAGAGGAATATGGATTTGTGTCCACACTGCCCCCAATGAATGTTGAACCTGAATCACCTACAGTTGTTTCTGAAGTTTCTTTGGCAATTATCACAAATGAATTAAGTTTGACCGAGGAATCAATATCAACACTGCACTCTGAGAAGTTTAAAACTAATTATCCTACAGCTACTCCTAGTGTATATTTTGGTAGTGGCACAAATGAACAAAATTTGACGGAGGAATATGAATTTATGAAAACTCTGTTCTCAATGGATGTTCAAACTGAAAAACCTACAGTTACTCCTGAAGTATCTTTTGCCAGCCACAAAAAGGAACAGACTTTGACAAAAGAATATGAAATTATGTCCACACTGTTCTCAACGATTGCTGAGCCTGAATCACCTACAATTGGTTCTAAGGGATCTTTTGCTCCTCTGACGAATGAATTAAGTTTATCAGAGGTATATGAATTGATGTCATCACTGTCCTCTGAAAATGTAAAAATGAAATCATCTACAGTTGCCCCTGGAGTATATTTTGCTAGTATCACAAATGAACAAGGTATGACAGAGGAGTATGAACTTACGTCGACACTCTCCTCTGAGAATTTAAAAACTGAATCATCTGTAGTTACTTCTGAGGAATCTTTTACTACTATTACAATTAAAAAGAACTTGACAGAGGAATATGAATCTACTTCAACACTGTATTCTGAGAACCTTACAGCTCAATCTTCTTCAGTTATTTCTATAGAATCTTTCGCTACTATTAAAAATGAGCAAAATTTGACAAAAGTATATGAATTGATGTCAACACTGTCTTCTAAGCATTTTAAAACTGAATCATCAACAGTTGTTCCCGAAATATCTTTAGCTATACTGCCGACGACCCGCTTGGAACAATTACACCCAAAAACTTCATGGGACGAAACCCTTACTTTAAGTGGAAACAAAGTAACTCTTGGCGAAGATGAGCTTAAACATATTTTTGAGGGACAAGTAGTAGCACTGAATACTACAATGCCTACTGAGTCACAAAGAAAGTCTACGGAATACCCTGAATTAACTATTTATCAAAAAGGTGCCAGCATAAGTTCGCCGACGGTCTCACAGGAGTTTACACATCTAGGTACTAAATTTTATTCAATTGCGTCAAATATTTTAAGTAATAGGGAAATCGAGAACTGTTCAAAAAATCATACCAAGTGAAAAAATTTGTAGACATATTATTCTGAACATCCTTATTAAAACTTTATAAATTCCCACCCCAAAGGAAAGTTATACTTAAGTCGTCATCTTATAAAATTGGGAAAAAATATGTGTTGGCTATTTAAAGAAAAATTTCATTTAAACATTTATTGGAGTTCTATAAAGTCCCCAAAATAATAGCTGTTCTTGTTAAAGTAGTCTGCAGAAAAAAGTAAATTACCCTTCCAGGTTTTTACTGATCTTCACGTTTTAGAGTTCCTAGATTCCTGTCTTTTAGCGGAAAGGCTAAAAAAATTATTTACCCGATTGACTTTGAATTTGAATTTCGGTCAAAATTAAGGGTCATATGGGGATGACCTGATAACATTTTGGTATAAATCCAATATGACGAAACAAAATGGCAGCCTAGTGAAATGTTAAAAAAATATTTCTAAAAAACTAATTATCCAATTTGCCTCAAATTATGCACAAAAATCAAGTGTTACATAGGAATGAACTGGTAACATTTTGATGTGAATATAAGATAGCAAAATAAATTACGGCCTAATAAAAATTTTAAAAAATTAGCCTGAAAAAAACTACCTATTAGATTGATTTCAAATTTTGCGCAAGAATTAAGTGTGATACAGAGATAAACTGGTAAAATTGTGATACGAATTCAAGGTGGTGGAAAAAAAAGGCGGCCAAATAAAATGTTTATATTCATGAAAAAATTAACCTACCTGGCTTGATATATCTTTACGTTTTAGCGTCCAAAGTTTAGTTTCCAAAAAACATGTGCTCTTAATTCTGTTGGTCGGTCTATTTGTTGGTCTGTTTGTCAATTCGCGGCAAACCACTTACCCGATTGACTTCAAATTTTGGTAAAAAATTAAGGGTCATATGGGGATGACCTGATAACATTTTGATAAAAATCCAATATACCCAAACAAAATGGCGGCCTGGTGAAATGTTAAAAAAAATTATTACTAATAAACTAACTAGCCAATTTCCCTCAAATTTGGCACAAAAATCAAATGTTACATACAAAATCAACTGGTAATATTTTAATACGAATCCAATCCAATCCATTTTATTAGGTATAAAATGTTTAAAAATGCAGCGTGTGCATAACTACTTTTTAGATTAATTTCAAATTTTGAACAAACATTAAGAGTGATACAAAGATAAACTAGTAAAATTGTGGTAGGAATTCAAGATAGCGGAACAAAATGGCGATCAAATGAAACGTTTAAAAATTCAACGTAAAAAAATCTTGTATTTAATTAATTTAGCAAAAAAATTAAATGTGTTATAAGGATAAACTGATCCTCTCGTTTCGGGGTGCCTAAATGCCGAAAAACATATTTTTCCGTTTCCGTTGGTCTGACTCTCTGTCCACGGCATAGATAAAAAACTGTCCAATTGATTTCAAATTTTCTACAAAAATCAAGATCATATGTGAATGAACTGGCAACAATTTTATAAAAAAACAATAAAAACATAGGGAAAAAATATTATTTCCTACTTGCAAGTCGTGATTTAACCAAATTTCGAGTTGTACCAGAGCATAGAGGGGCCACAATAAAAAAAAAACAAAAATTTTAGTTAAATTTCGAATTGCAAGTTTAAATTTATGTTTTTTCTTCCCTCGTAAAAGGGAAGTATTGTAATCGTAAAAAAATCACGAGATTTTTTCAGATCTTTACTTTTAAGGGTCCCTAGATACCGAAAAACATGATTTCTCAACTCCATCGGTGTGTCTTTCTGTTGGTCTGTTTTCGGTTTTTCTGTTGCTAAAAAACTACTTTCTCAATTGACTTCAAATCTTTATCAAAAATTAAGGGTCATATCGGGATAACATTTTGGTAAAAATACAATATGGCAGAACAAAATAGCGGTCTAGTGAAATGTTAAAAAATTATTACTAAAAACTGCTTTTTTAATTTATTTCAAATTTTGCGCAAAAATCAGGTATTCTATAGGAATCAACTGGTAAAATTTTGGTACGAATCCAGGATGGCTAACAAAATGGCGACCAAATAAAATGTGTATACCTAACCGTGAAAAAAATCGGCCATTCAGGTTTTTACATATCTTCACGTTTTAGCGTCCCTAGATACCAAAATATATGTTTTATCAATCCCGTCGGTCCGTGTGTCAGTTTGTTTGTCCGTCTGTCAGTTCTCGGCATAGTTTCAAAACTACTTACCAGATTTACTTTAAGTTTTAGTCAAAAGCTAAGGGTAATATGGGGATGACCTGGTAATATTTTCGTAAAAATCCAACATGCCAGAACAAGCGAGCTAGTGAAATGTTAAAAAAAATATTACTAAAAAATCTAATTATCCAATTTGTCTCAAATTCTGCACAAAAATCAAGTGTTACACAGGAATGAACTGGTAACATTTTTATGTGAATACAAGATAGCAAAACAAATGGCGGCCTAATACAAATTTTAAAAAATCAGCCTGAAAAACTTATTAGATTAATTTTGCGCAAGCATTATGAGTCAAATAGAGATAAACTGGTAAAGTTGTGGTACGAATTCCAGATGGCGGAACAAAAAGGCAGCCAAATACATTCTTTTAAATCAACGAAAAAATTCGTATTCAGCTGACAATGAATTTTTGCAAAAAAATTAAATGTGATACAGGGATAAACTGGTACGAATTCAACATCAAGTAACAAAATTCCGGTGGGTGTCATTGCAAAAATGACTTATTGCATTTTTTTCATTTCTGTTGTATGCTGTTGTAGCTCCTGTATGCTTACGTAATATACTTACACAACAGTAAAACGATAAAAAGACAAATTAGAATCTACACTGATAATAACAGGTTAGAAATGCCAGAATGTTTAAATCATTGTTTAGAGTAGCAATAAATATTAACTGCGAGCAAATAAAGCCAAAAATAGAAAGTTTTAGAACTTGTAGACAGGGCCGTGTTAACACATTACGCAAGTTAGTTTTAAAATTAGGCAGTGCTTAAGGGCCGCCTATATAAACTACTAAAAAAACATTCGTTAGAAAATGTACTGCTTTTATTTATTAAAAAGCAAAAAAAGTTGTGGTTTCAGCAGTGATTTTTATTTACGCTATTAAAAACTATGTAAGATGATCAGGAGAAGTTACCTCTAACTGATTAATTATTTGGATTGAATAAGATGTACTAATTCGATTGAATAAGATGTATTAAAGTGCGGAACACGAAAGAAAACGGGGTGGTCCTTAAAATAAAGGTTCACAGTCTTAAGCAAGCAGAAAAGTATAAAGAAAATATAAATTATATGAAGTAATATCAGCCAACAAGCCTAGAGAAAAAAAGTATAAAATTGACGTTCTTTTACGTAACCTCGGTCATACACCGTTAAGGCTGCCTTCATACATGTGCGACCTCAACCCTATTGAACTTGCATAGGCATGGCATCATTTTCAGAGGAACGATTTAGAAGGATCGAACTATTAGAATCACAGGCGTCAACCTCAAAAATGGCTTAGTTTTTTTTTCATATATTTTGTAAAATTGTTCATAAAGTAGCTGTCAATAAACTGCTTCAAAATAATTAATTTTCTGTTCAATACCGGGTGTCAAAAAATATCTAGTATTGCAATTAATATTTGAAAAACTACAGAACTCATATTTTTTCAAAATTAACACATCAATGTAGTTATAGTAGGGGAGCCAGCACTGATTCCAGTGAACAAGATTTATCAAAATTTTAAAAGTGACAGTTTGTCTCCGTCTGTCATATTACTTTGTACAGGGGGCGTCATTGTGAAGTACGATACAGGGCGTTTCCTAATTGCGTGCTAATCTTAAAGGGGGGTGATTCTTGGACCTTTTTAAGAAAAAAGTTTAATATGAACCTTAAAGTCTTAACTTTGGAGATACAACGTTTTAAAAAAACATTTTTTTTAAAATCCTAATTCTGATGCTATTATAGATAAATAACTGTGTGATATTTGATACACGTCTTTTATGCATAGAAGGGCATTTTTTATTAACAATCAATTTTTGAAATTTCTACCAGTGGCGTGCATATGTAATTAACCTGGGTAAATCCGTATGCTCCTTAATGCATAGAAGGCGTGTATCAAATTTCATGCAGTTATCTACAATAGCATCAGAATTAGGATGAAAAAAAAATGTTTTCTTTTTAAACTTTACCATCTTGTATCTCAAAAGTTTAGGACATAAAAACACCCCTTTAACATCAGCACGCAATTAGGAAACGCCCTGTATAGTACTTCACAATGACGGCCCCTGTATAAAGTAATATAACAAACGGAGACAGACGCCCACGTTTGGCATACCCGAGTAGCCCAAAGTCGAACTGCATAAATTAAAATTTTGATAAATCTCGTTCACAATACATTGACAGAACTCAAGAAAAAATATATTTATAGGTAAATCGATCAAGAAAAATCAAAATTAAATCATTTTAAAATTCGAAAGTTCGCCGTTTTTGCAATACAAAAGAGATATAGAAGTGGGGAACATGAAATAAAACAGACAAATATAGATAAAGGTTCATTAAGCATAGTTACATTTTTTAATTATCTGAAGTGCGTATAGTCAAAAAGGAGTGCCATGTTATTTAAAGAACGACGGGACACCACTGGTTTAAAGAGATTTCTTGGCCGACCTTCCTAAACCAATTGACTCCGCCCGGTTTTCTTTCGTTTCTCGCACTATAAATGGTATTGAGAGCTAACAAATCGTTTATGATTTTATGGAAATGAAAGTTAGAAAAATATATTTTAGCTAAATATTTTTGTAGTTTTTTAATATTGTTTTATATTTATTTATGTTTTTTTTTGCACCGCAATTCTTTAAATTTGTAAGTTTTATATTATTCATTAAAGCACAATTTAAATAAATGGTATATTAAAAACATAAAATCCACGCTTTTATAAAGGGACAATATAATTTGAGCCTATAAATTTATGCCATTATATTTTGAGCTAAATATATGTAAATTTACTATACTACACAAATAGAATTAATAAGACGAAGTACCAAGCATGTACAGGGTTGTCCAACGAAGGGTAAACACCTTTATAATTTCTTTATTTTACAAGATATTGAAAAATGGTAAAAACAAAAGTTGTAGGCATTTTAGAGAGGAATAAGGATAATTTATGATAAAAACAATTGAACATCAAATAAAAAAATTACGCGAAAAAATTATGGTTATTTTGCTTATTTTAAATGGAACACCCTGTATATTATTGCATTTTTGGATTCTCCCGAAAATTCTAAACACTTTTTATATAAGATATTACACCTTTAAACCTAATAGTTTCGGAGCTATGAACAGTTGAAAATCAGTATTTTGGCTAATTTGCATTATTGTAAAACCTATCTAATGAAATAGGTACCATGAGTATACGAAAGTTGGTACTTCAGCTTGTACCATAGTAAGCACCACTATTAATTAAAGTGGCCAAGAGGCCGATTTTTACTTGTTTTTAGCTTAAAAACATATGAATTTAGGAATAACGAAGTGGCAACATATCTGCAATAACTAAACGAGTAGATATTAAATAACGACGGAACAATATTTATTATAAACAAAATATATGTTTCAAAAAAAAACTCGTGGCTGATTTTCCTCATTAAAAAAAGGCTTGTTAACAACTCTCTTCTTATAATCCGCATTCCCGGGCTCGCTGCAGAATCTAACTCCTAATTTCTTTAACGTGTTTAAACTTGGATATCGTCTATCGAGATACCTGTGCAAATACTGTCGTTTGGTTGCCGGGCAACAAGTTAATCAAAGATTTGTCAAACTTTCGGTAGTTTACTTTTTAAAGAATATTATTTTAGTGAAGTTGTTAGTTGTTAAAGATGAACAGAAACGTCACACGTTATTCCAAAGCCGAAATGATAGATTTGTTAAATATATTGGCGAGGAATGGTTATCAGTTAAGACCGTCCAAACGAGAGTATCTGGACAGATATCCCGATAGACGACAACCAAGTTTAGGAACATTAAAAAAATTAGGAGTTAGATTCCGCGAGACCGGAAACGTGGATTATAAGAAGAGAGTCGTTGTTAACAAGCCTGTTCTCAATGAGGAAAATCAGCTAAGAGTTCTGCTTTCCATTTATGAAAATCCAATTCAAAGTACCAATTCTCGGAGCGAAGCACTTGGTATGTCTTACACATCTGTGAAGAGAATTTTACAAAATCACAAAGTCCATCCCTATCGTATATCATATCCTATATATAGCCGAAGGACCGATTCTATGGCCCCCTAGGTCTCCGGACCTCAGTCCTTTGGATTACTTTTTATGGGGATTCGTCGACAATTTTGTAAATGCTACGCCTTGTGAAGGTCCAAACGAAATGAAGGAGAGAATACAAGAGGCCTTTAGAGCCGTTAACAACGAAATGTTACGTAACACTCAAGAAAACTTTATAGAACGCATGCAAATGTGCTTAGCCGCTGAAGGAGGCATTTTTGAAAACTAGATTTTTTTCTCATAAGTTTTGTTTCCTTGTTCTTTGATACCTATTTGTTTAGTTATTATAGATTTTGTTTATAATACATATTGTTCCGTCGTTATTTAATACATATTCGTTAAGTTATTATAGATTTGGTTTATAATAAATATTGTTCCGTCGTTATTTAATATCTACTCGTTTAGTTATTGCAGATATGTTGCCACTTCGTTATTCCTAAATTCATATGTTTTTAAGCTAAAAACAAGTAAAAATCGGCCTCTTGGCCACTTTAATTAATAGTGGTGCTTACTATGGTACAAGCTGAAGTACCAACTTTCGTATACTCATAGTACCTATTTCATTAGATAGGTTTTACAATAATGCAAATTAGCCAAAATACTGATTTTCAACTGTTCATAGCTCCGAAACTATTAGGTTTAAAGGTGTAATATCTTATATAAAAAGTGTTTAGAATTTTCGGGAGAATCCAAAAATGCAATAATATACAGGGTGTTCTATTTAAAATAAGCAAAATAACCATAATTTTTTCGCGTAATTTTTTTATTTGATGTTCAATTGTTTTTATCATAAATTATCCTTATTCCTCTCTAAAATCCCTACAACTTTTGTTTTTACCATTTTTCAATATCTTGTAAAATAAAGAAATTATAAAGGTGTTTACCCTTCGTTGGACAACCCTGTACTTTCTTCATTGGCATGTCATTGTAGAAATAAATTTATATATCTATTACGGCCCTAAATGTACTGGCATAAATGTATATATTTATTCTCAAATTGTAATCCCATTATAAAATGAATTTGTTAATATATTATTTATTTTATACTTTTTCCTGGAAATACTAAAAATTCATACTCTTAAAAACAGATGCCTCCCCCCAGATACACATTTAGTTGTTAAAAAAATCCAATTTATCTCAAACTTTGCACAAAAATCTAGTATTATGTCGAAATTTAGACACGTATACAAGGTGGCGAAACAAAATGGCGGCTTATTAGATTGATTTCAAATTTTGTACAAGAATTATGTGTGATATGTAGATGAACTGGTAAAATTGTCGAACTTATTCAAGATGACGGAACAGAAGGGCGGCCAAATAAAATGTTCGTAATCGTAAACACTCCCCCTTCAAGTTTTTACATAGATTCAAGTATTAGCGTTTCTAGATGCTCAAAAACATGTTTTCGTAGATCTGTCTGTCCGTCTGTCTATCTGTCAATTTCGGACATAGTTAAAAAACTACTTACCCGGTTGACAAAATTTTGGTCAAAAATAAATGATGACCGATTCGATTAAATGACAAGGGTTTTCTAAATCAGCAAATTAAAAAAATTCTTACATTGTATCTGTTACCTTCAAAATATCATAATATATCAAATTCTTCTTAAGTCCTTAAATCGATGCTCTATGTTCTGAAATGTATTTCGCGACGGAACCGCCCTATTTGTTGTGAATGCATTATCATTATGTTGATAATACAAACGTAATATGTCGCAATTTTCTTCTTCTGTAAACCGCATTTTAAGATTTCATATTGTTCTCCATGATTTTAATAATTCTAATTTTTACTGTTTAGAGCTAAATATTTTGCAAGCGATAAAAGCAAATATATCCATCCTGTATGTTATGTACCGGAAAATACACTTTCTTTAAATTTCAGTTGTTTTCGAAATATTAACATTTGAAAATTAACATTTTGGGCACCTCCTACGTATTGCTCTATCTGAAGCTCATGTAGACTTTGTTCACGTTGTGCAACTAGCATCTTAAACGCTCGATGCCATCCTTTTATAAAATTATTCGTTTCTGGTAGTTTTTCTACCCTAGTCTCCTAACAATCTGGTGAGCGTCTTTGCGGGCGAGCAATCCAAGTCTCTCGGAGTAGTCCACAATTGTGTAACATTACACAAACGGTTTCAAACGCCTCTACTAAATTTGCTGTGGGCACAAATGCTAACGCTGGCAGTAATTTCATTTTCCTAAGACATCCTGATTCTAAGGATGCACTGTGAGAAATGGAAGACGCATCAACGAAGTTTTGAGCCTGCCTGGAAATTCGCAATAACACTTACGCCAATTTCAAAATCCATGAAGACGGTACTTGGTAACACATCAGTCATACATTTTTTAACTTTTACAGCAATCGAATGTAGCTATTTTTGGTTTCGTCTGATAGCACATACACTAATGGAATAGAAATATTTTTCTTCAGCATATGTACCACGAATAGCTGACAAAATAAGTCTACCAATATTTTAAATATCCCGTCCGCATACCCTCTTAGCCAGTAGTGAAATATTTCTTCTCGTGCTAAAAACAAGCATGCTGTCTTCATTTGGTCCAGAATCGTACAGCAAAAATGATTTTCCATTTGCTTTTAAAGTGCATTTTTCTAGAAAAACGATCTCTTCGATGGAGTGGCAATGCCGGCGCAGCTTCTCAGTACCAATATTTTCTTATAGTTTACGTCACGCAAACTTTCTTATAGTTTACGTCACGCAAACTTTCGGCAAACATGTAGAATGTAGGTCACGTATTTATTATATAGTTTTGTTTTTTCCCACTTTTCTGGCTCTCCACTTTTTTTAAAAACAGTTTCTACAAACGCTGCAACTAGAGCATAGCACCTTATTTTGTAGAAATAGTCACACTTTCGAAAAAAAATTTCCTTTTGTCTTTTCGATACAATTAACCATCGAGCAGCAACTTTTTTTCCTTTTTTCACAAAGAACAAATTCAAACAAATTTTTTCCGAATAAACAATATCAAGACCTTGGAATTTAATGTATAGCAATGTTCGGACATTTAACCTTTACCTGGTGATACTCTTTATTCAGGTATATTCTAATTATTATTTTCCCCAAATAATAAGTCTTTGTGCAATAGGAGTCCATCGGACCTTCATTTATTTTATTAGGTACGCTTAATTTATTATGTCTTATATATTATTATATTTAATTACTATGACCAATAATTATAGGTATCATATGTAGGGTCCTTCAGAGTTTAGACCCACCTTGCGAGTAAATAGGTTTACGAAGTTTATTATTGTCGGAGAATTTTCCATTCGTTGAATTATTTGTCGGGAAATCTTACCGTCGGGGAAATCTCCGTTGGTGAATTGTTGTCGAGGAAATTTCCGGCAAACATACATAGATACATAAATACATGTATATGATTTTTTTTAAGTAAAGTTGTCACCCATTTTATTTTTCACGCTACGTCTTTCTATTTTTAAAAGTTTATGATAACTGTACAAAATAAATAGCTCTACGATGAACAATGCAAAAATTCGTACAGGTTGACGAAAAAGTTTGATATTATTTTTATAATTTTAAATCAATCAGAAAATGTCTTAACTTAAAAATATAGATTTTAACATTTAAACATTTATAAGATTTTAACGTGCTTAAAACACAAACCGAACTTATTTGATTTTTTAGAAACTTGTTACATCCTTGTGTCTATAAGTCAAAAATCTAGGAACGGTATGGGATTTTTTTAACTTATACATAAGGAAATTACACTAAAAATAAAATTGGCTTGTATCCCGGTGCATTTAAAATATTCAATCCGAGCTTTAGTGCCACGCAAATCCTATATAAAAATAAAGAAAACATTAGTATTTTATTTTTTATTACTTACAAAAAGCTGTAATTCTACAGAGGTACTGAAAAAATTCACTGGGTGAGTGGCGACAAGTTTCCATTCGAACTTTATAACGAAGGAAAAAAACTATTGATAATTAAGGATTTTTATGTTTTAGGTATCCTTTATTCAAAACAAACATATATCTAGTGGTACCAGTCATCATTGTAACCAATATTATTTTTATTTATTAAACTACTATGAAAATATTGACAACATGACAATAAATAACAAAATCTAGGGTAAGATCTTCCAAATTACTAGGAGCATTTTTCCAGAAGCAAACCACACGTACGCTAGGTAATTTGCATGGCCAACACTATTGGCCTTCACAACCTCCTACATTTTTTTTTATTTTAAAAAAACATTCATGAAACATACAAATCCTCAATTATCAAGATATTCAATAGCATTTTACTACTTCATTAAGTTCTAATGGAAACTTTGCGCGATCATGCAGCGAATTCTTCGACTCGCCTTCTAGAATTAGGTTTGGTTTGGTATAAAGGTTTGGGTCAGCGATAAAAACGCATTCAGACATTTTTCTATAGTATTCGTGGGATTCTAAAGCTCCATAGAAGTGTCCCATATCGTTAAGTATTTTATGTGTACTGGGATGCAAACCACTTTTATTATTAGTGTAATTTCCTCATGTATCGAGTTTTAAAAATAAATCCCAAATAATAATAATAATAAATGTCTTTATTTCTGAATTTGATGCAAGTAATACAATATATTACAGAGAATAGGAATAAGTTTGTTTAGAAAAAGGAGTTCAGACTGGACATCCTAAGATATCCCCCATGTGATCAGACACAACCCTTATACAAAAATATATACATATACTTACATACATAACTAAAAGTAGATGATGATGAGAGACCAAAAAAGAAGTTTCATCAATTTTTACATTTACTCATAACAAATATTATAATAATTGTTCCTGAAAGCAGACTGTGAAAGTGACTTGAACTTATTTGGTAACTTATTATACTGTTTAGCAATATGGTAAGAAAAACTACGTTCAACAATTGCAGTTCTGTAATATGGTGGTGTTATTTTGTCTCTAAATCTAAAATTAATACTATGTACATGAGTCCCGAAAACGATACAGTTATATAAAAAGAAAGGACACTTAAGAGCAATGATTTTGTAGAAAAAAAACAAGCTAGGTGTAGCTCCCTCCTTTCCTCTATACTCAACCAATTTGTGTGATATATGTTCATATTTCCTTATCCCATAAATAAGTCTTAGGCAAGAATTTTGTATGGATTGAATTCTACGTTTATCAATAGCACGAAGACAATTATCGCAAATTGCATTACCATGATTGAATACATAGAGAGAACAGGGTAAGGTATTTGTCGTTCGCGACCAAAAAATATCGATTTTGAAATAACAACTTTAATCTAACAAAGGCCCTCTGAATACAATTAGACACATGCGCACTAATCAAACGTCACACCTAAATTCCGAACAGTTTCTTTCACAGGTAGAATCATGTTATCTATTTCTATTTTAATTTGATCCTTAACAGTATCTAAATCTACCTTACGACCAAAAACCATCAAACAACACTTCTTAGGATTTAATATAAGAGAATGTTCACAGCTAGCAACAACATTGGCGTTTTTAAAAAATAAATAAACTTGCATATCATCTGCATAATATTGAGTAGAGCATATTTCCAACGCTTTCGAAAGTGGAGATAAAGAAAAGAAGTATAAAAATGGTGAGGTACACCATTAGCTATTTTTATTAGAGCGGATCCCGTATTGTCAATTCGGACTGACTGCTCTCTATTTGTTAAGAAATTCTCGAAAAACAAAACAGCGCTACCAGAAAGACCAATATGGTGTAAAACAAAATTATGTGTGTTGTATAAGGCAAAAAAAAACTATAACTTCTGACACAGTCTGCGCCTTCAGCCCCAGATCTTATACCCATCAAAATTTTGGAAACTTCAATTATGATTATCAACACTATGAGACGCCGACACAGTAAAAAATAGATGACCGAGTATGACCTAAAGATGTAAAAAATTACTTAATATGGAAAAATTATTTGTTCTTTGAGTATGCACGTTCATGTTTGTTTAAATCTATATTTTGTTAGAACTCTTCATTAAAGTCAAATTTGCGTTGTGACATCAACGTTTTTCGTCAGACTGTAGACATTTTCTTAACTGTATATTGCCAACGCGTTTATTTTAAACAATTAAACTAAACGATTAAATTAATGTAAGTTTAGTAAGTTGCAATGTAAAATGTAAAATTAGTAGCTTTTTCCCCTGAAAAGCTTAATGCCACGCCTAAAGCCAAACCCCTGTATAATATAGAGCACAGTATGCTCTGAAGTTCCCTAGGCTCTGTTTATGGCATTTCTATATTGGCCAAAAAAATGTCAGTACCTACGGTACAGAGCAAAATACGCACAGCAGGCGAAGTAAGTTGATAAAAATCGCGTTTGTTCTAGTTTTTCATCGATTTTCATCAACCAAATCGTACTTTGAATTGTTTTGGTTAAAAATAATTCAGTTCATTAAAATCGATTAAATACAAGAAAAACCGTGATTCGTATTAACCAGCCTCACCTCCCGTGGCGTATTTTACTTTGCATCGCACTGGCATTTGTGTGGTCAATATACAAATAGCCATAAACAAAGCCCAGAGCATATCGCACTTTGTACTGCACAGGGGTTTGGATTTACGCTACTGAGATATGTGTTTCCGTTTCTCACGTTTCTGAGACATTTCATTTTAAACTTAGATAGAAAATGTTGGTATTGCAGTTAATGTATTCAACAGTTTATTGCAGTATTATGGTATTTCATAAAGGACAGCAAATATTTTCAGAATATCGAATTATAATTTTGAATTTTACGCTTGTGACTGACGACTGACGGCTACCTAACAACTGACAGGAGATGGCAAACTCGATTTAATACATCCTTGGATTACCCAACCCTCCGAGCTACAATTTTAAATTATCTAACAGCTCGATGACCTAATCAAACTTTCTTAACCTATTTTAGAATCACGAAATGTCACAAACAAGATCCTAATGACAAATTCAAAGAGAATTTTTGTCATTTTTTAACAATATTTTTCTATTATTTTACATATACTTATTATGCGGCGTCAGTATACTAAGTATGGGCGAAGAGACTACGGAGAGTAAGTCAGAGAAAACCAAACAATCATTTAGAATATGCAATTTAAAAGAGATTAAGTATAAGATAAAATATGTTTATCAGCAGACTTGGTATTTTTAGGAAAAACGAAAGAGCATATTGCTTCAGATAAGTATTAAATAGTACCTAAATTAAAATATTTTCCTCTATTTTATACATACCCTTGTCAGTTTGGTTAATTTTAAAATAAACAACATTAAGTAAATATAAACTGCTTTGAGAATACATCATTCCTCTCTCTACGAATAGCGCAAAATATGGGAGAGCCTCTACTTCTACCCTATCACGTACCTTTTTTTCATTAGGTATAATTTTTAATCGTTAGTTTAAGAAAATAAATAGAAATAGAAAGGTTTAAATAGAGGGTTGCAATATAAACTATATGCTGCCTACAAATCGCAATAAATTAAAAATAATCAATTATTTGTTAACGAATTTACAATCAGAATGTTTGGAGATATAGATTTTCAATTTTGCCATAAGTTTAATATTTAGATAGTTCTTGGCCTTAAACCAAAATGCAATTAAACCTTCTAGCTGGGAACAAGATCCCTCCTTTGTTCGGGGTCCAACGACGTGGTATAGTCGACTTGGATTTGGGGTTACTGCCTCGTATCCACCATAGTTTACAAGACCTATTTCTAGATATGGAAACTAAACTAGAGGCCTGGTAAAAACCTGGAAGAGCGATTTTTTTACGATTACAACAATACAATAATAGTTTAGATAATGTCTTACGCGGATTATATTTTAGGTGTCAAGGGATCTTCATTATATAAAGAGGTATAGAATGAAATAAAATAATTTCTTGGAAACGCGCAAAACGATATCAGAAAGGTTTAATATAAAAGCAATTAAATAAATATGTTGACATAAAAAAATGGTGGAAGTCATTGGCGTAGACACTTGATTTTTTTACTTATATATTTTAAAAATTCACATCTTGAGAACATACCACAAGATTTTAACTACATTAAAAAAAATGTATAGAAAGGTATAGATATTATTATAAACAATAATCGGGAATTACTGGCATAGATAAATGATATTTTTAGGGGTACATATTTTTATACAAAATTATGAGAACATGTTTAATGATGTGAAACATATTAACTTGGTCATTCGCTAAATTTGGTTACGGTAAAAAAAATTAAAAAATATACTTTAAAAACCGATTTTAATAAAACTACGTATCTGAGCCATAAAATTGCATGGGTCAGAAGCATAGAGATTTGATATTTTTTGAGGCATAATTAAATGTAAAATACGCGAATCTGAATCCAACTGAAAACAAGTCTTGTGTAGGTAAATATAATGACACCATTGGGACCGCTGGCATAAATTTAGTGTTTTTTTTAAGAATATAATTTAAAAAACGCCATTTTAAAGATAAATATGAAGTTGTGAAAGCCATACGTGCAGCTCGTCCGAAAAGTCTTACAACCTTATTATAAATGCAACCCTCTATCGAATTTTACCTCATTTTGAAGACCTCTAAAAGACAAAAAAATTTTGTAAACCGGAGTTCTCTATTTCGACCTGTTTTGGAATGGTAAGTAGTAGTAGCAGTGTGGGTGGTCGAAGCCTGGCGCCATCTCCTGTCCACTCACTCTCACTCTGGATCACCTCCAGCCACACCTATCGCAAATCTCTATTAAGGAGATAAGAAAACTGTGGATGTTGAACTATGATGAACGATTTTATTAAAAATATGCTTTACGAACAATTACAAAAGTCTTCTAGCGAAAGATTTTGGAATCTGCAATATATTTTAATCTATTTTTAACTAAGTTAAAAGAATCATATGGCTTTATTTAAAGTATTATAAGAGATGAAATGCCTCTAAAAATTACCTTAAAAATTGTAATTCGTCAAGCGGAGTATCAAATAAAAAATGTTATTTTCAATGAGAACACGTGTGTTGAATCCGGGTCTAACCAAGTTGGAGATAGTTCTTCAACCCAATAGTTACCACCCCAAACTTTTTAATAATTCAACATGTGGTTGTAAGAATAAAGAATTCCCGATCTACACTTCTCATCAATTGATAAGAATAATAGGAATTTGTTATTCATTTTTAGTCTTATTTTCTTCTCTAAATAGCAAAGAATCTGAACGCAGTTGTTCTCGATTGAAGCGAAATTGTTTCTAAATAACTTTAACCGAAAATCATCAATAAAGCTCCCCTGTCAAAAACACCAGCTTTTCGCAAATACCTTACAAAAACTTAAATATTAGATATTCTCCCATTTTGTCATATGTCGTCTTCTTTTAAGTAATCATGGTTCTTCGGATGACACCTACTTAAAAAACTTAATTTTAAACTTAAGAAGATTATCTCTTTACATTTTTCAATTTGTTTTTTCTTGATAGTACTGTATGTATAAAACCCTTGATAGACTTCAGACAATTAAAATTATTTGTAAACGACTATCGCAAGTTTTATTCCACCTCGAAAAAGAGAAAAGGTACAAGTGAGTGTATGCTTAAACCGGATATATTCTTAAAAAACTTACCAATTTGTTTGGGATTCTGTAAACGAAACCGCAGAAATAAAATTCGCAGTTTTTTTAAACGTTCAAACAGAATAACATCTTGCAATATAACCAAATTTTCCTTGATGTTAATGTTACATACCAAATCTAAAAAACTTCTCGAGTTATACGCTAACCAAAGAAGATGTGAAATAGACGAAAAATATTTTTTGTGAACAATTTTCGAAAAGCCCAGGATAATTAACAGGGGAGCTTTACTAAGGATCAAGAAGGTTTTTAAGAAAGAATTTCGCTTCAGTTGAGAAAAACTGCGTTCGAATTCATTGCTAATTAGATAGAGATAAATAAGATTAAAATTTAACGATAAATTCCTAATATCCTTATCAATTGATCAGCAGTGTATTTTCCAGTTCCAAATATAGAAGTTATATATATATATATATATATATATATATATATATATATATATATATATATATATTTTTTGCTTTGTGTTCTTTGACCTTTTTTTTCAATATATATTTATCCTAATTTTTCTTGGTTTGGGGTCAATACATTAACAACAAAATTAGTACATATTTTTAAACATATATTTCGTTTCTAAGGTGACGTTTCGACCATAGTTTTGGTCTTTTTGCAATAATTGTAACGGTGTTTATATTGGACAAACAAGCCAATACTTAGAAAATAGACTGAAAAGTCACAAATATGATAAAAAGAACAGCACCGCATTAACACACCATGAGATGTCCAAAAAACATACTTTCAACTACGAACAAGTGAAAGTATTAAAATCCGAACCTCAGTTGAAAAAAAGAGAATTTTTTGAGATGGCTGAAATTCAAAAAAACAAAAACGCCATAAATGACAAAAAAGACATAAACAACCTAAATAAATTGTATATATCTTTACTATAACAGTGTTCGCTCAGTCGCTTGTAATTTGTCTGTAATAAACGTCCACAATATTTGTAAAATGTAAATTAAATATGTGTAGTATATGTCAGATATGTGGATTATGTATACTTTTTAGTCAACTATTTTACGTTCTATGGTAAGTCCTAAATTTTTAATACTTTATAAACTTAAAAAAATAGTGCTAAACAAATTTTAGGTTTGAAAAAGACCAAAACTATGGTCGAAACGTCACCTTAGAAACGAAATATATGTTTAAAAATATGTACTAATTTTGTTGTTAATGTATTGACCTCAAACCAAGAAAAATTAGGATAAATATATATATATATATATATATATATATATATATATATGGGTGATTCACGACCCACTGTACATACTTATGTGGTGTATAGGGTATCCCTAGGGTATATCGAAATGGATATTTAAATTGATTAATTCGGCTTTATTACCAAGATACAGGGTGATTTTCGTATTTTAGTAAAAATTTGTTCACCCGGTATCTCCTAATCTGCTTAATAGATTTTTTTAAAATTTTGTACACAAACACTCTTGGTATATCATAACTTTTTGACGTTTGAAAAGTAGCAAAGTTCCAGGGCCGTATCCAGCCAATTCACACAGGGGAGGGGGGTTAGTTTTGAGACACCCTGTACATCGGAATTCGGTATTTTTGAATTTTTTTCTTAAACTACATTCATTTGTGAACAAAAATATGCCACCATCTTGAATGGCACACTAAAGGTTATGTACGAAATTTAAATCTTTAGATAGTACATACATTTCTTGGAAACGCGCAAAACGATATCAGAAAGGTTTAATATAAAAGCAATTAAATAAATATGTTGACATAAAAAAATGGTGGAGGTCATTGGCGTAGACACTTGATTTTTTTACTTATATATTTTAAAAATTCACATCTTGAGAACATACCACAAATTTTAACTACATTAAAAAAAATGTATAGAAAGGTATAGATATTATTATAAACAATAATCGGGAATTACTGGCATAGATAAATGATATTTTTAGGGGTACATATTTTTATACAAAATTATGAGAACATGTTTAATGATGTGAAACATATTAACTTGGTCATTCGCTAAATTTGGTTACGGTAAAAAAAATTAAAAAATATACTTTAAAAACCGATTTTAATAAAACTACGTATCTGAGCCATAAAATTGCATGGGTCAGAAGCATAGAGATTTGATATTTTTTGAGGCATAATTAAATGTAAAATACGCGAATCTGAATCCAACTGAAAACAAGTCTTGTGTAGGTAAATATAATGACACCATTGGGACCGCTGGCATAAATTTAGTGTTTTTTTTAAGAATATAATTTAAAAAACGCCATTTTAAAGATAAATATGAAGTTGTGAAAGCCATACGTGCAGCTCGTCCGAAAAGTCTTACAACCTTATTATAAATGCAACCCTCTATCGAATTTTACCTCATTTTGAAGACCTCTAAAAGACAAAAAAAATTTGTAAACCTGAGTTCTCTATTTCGACCTGGTTTGGAATGGTAAGTAGTAGTAGCAGTGTGGGTGGTCGAAGCCTGGCGCCATCTCCTGTCCACTCACTCTCACTCTGGATCACCTCCAGCCACACCTATCGCAAATCTCTATTAAGGAGATAAGAAAACTGTGGATGTTGAACTATGATGAACAGATTTTATTAAAAATATGCTTTACGAACAATTACAAAAGTCTTCTAGCGAAAGATTTTGGAATCTGCAATATATTTTAATCTATTTTTAACTAAGTTAAAAGAATCATATGGCTTTATTTAAAGTATTATAAGAGATGAAATGCCTCTAAAAATTACCTTAAAAATTGTAATTTGTCAAGCGGAGTATCAAATAAAAAATGTTATTTTCAATGAGAACACGTGTGTTGAATCCGGGCCTAACCAAGTTGGAGATAGTTCTTCAACCCAATAGTTATCACCCCTAACTTTTTAATAATTCAACATGTGGTTGTAAGAATAAAGAATTCCCGATCTACACTTCTCATCAATTGATAAGAATAATAGGAATTTGTTATTCATTTTTAGTCTTATTTTCTTCTCTAAATAGCAAAGAATCTGAACGCAGTTGTTCTCGATTGAAGCGAAATTGTTTCTAAATAACTTTAACCGAAAATCATCAATAAAGCTCCCCTGTCAAAAACACCAGCTTTTCGCAAATACCTTACAAAAACTTAAATATTAGATATTCTCCCATTTTGTCATATGTCGTCTTCTTTTAAGTAATCATGGTTCTTCGGATGACACCTACTTAAAAAACTTAATTTTAAACTTAAGAAGATTATCTCTTTACATTTTTCAATTTGTTTTTTCTTGATAGTACTGTATGTATCAAACCCTTGATAGACTTCAGACAATTAAAATTATTTGTAAACGACTATCGCAAGTTTTATTCCACCTCGAAAAGGAGAAAAGGTACAAGTGAGTGTATGCTTAAACCGGATATATTCTTAAAAAACTTACCAATTTGTTTGGGATTCTGTAAACGAAACCGCAGAAATAAAATTCGCAGTTTTTTTAAACGTTCAAACAGAATAACATCTTGCAATATAACCAAATTTTCCTTGATGTTAATGTTACATACCAAATCTAAAAAACTTCTCGAGTTATACGCTAACCAAAGAAGATGTGAAATAGACGAAAAATATTTTTTGTGAACAATTTTCGAAAAGCCCAGGATAATTAACAGGGGAGCTTTACTAAGGATCAAGAAGGTTTTTAAGAAAGAATTTCGCTTCAGTTGAGAAAAACTGCGTTCGAATTCATTGCTAATTAGATAGAGATAAATAAGATTAAAAATTAACGATAAATTCCTAATATCCTTATCAATTGATCAGCAGTGTATTTTCCAGTTCCAAATATAGAAGTTATATATATATATATATATATATATATATATATATATATATATATATATATATATATATATGGGTGATTCACGACCCACTGTACATACTTATGTGGTGTATAGGGTATCCCTAGGGTATATCGAAATGGATATTTAAATTGATTAATTCGGCTTTATTACCAAGATACAGGGTGATTTTCGTATTTTAGTAAAAATTTGTTCACCCTGTATCTCCTAATCTGCTTAATAGATTTTTTTAAAATTTTGTACACAAACACTCTTGGTATATCATAACTTTTTGACGTTTGAAAAGTAGCAAAGTTCCAGGGCCGTATCCAGCCAATTCACACAGGGGAGGGGGGTTAGTTTTGAGACACCCTGTACATCGGAATTCGGTATTTTTGCATTTTTTTTCTTAAACTACATTCATTTGTGAACAAAAATATGCCACCATCTTGAATGGCACACTAAAGGTTATGTACGAAATTTAAATCTTTAGATAGTACATACCCCTTTTTTTAGCGGTATCTGTATTAAAGCTTTTAACTAAGTATAAAATTATTTCAATGATTGACTTAAAAAAAAATTAAACTATCTCTACTAATAAAACACAGCCTTGTCGAATTAATTTTTATTTTCAGTATCCAAAAAAAAACTAAAATCTACCCTAACACAATAACGTCTTAAAAGCTACAAAATGTTTTCAAAATGCATACCACCGGTGTCTCTACATTTTTGTGCACGCCTTTTGTGGGTTTGCAATTGAGCGGTGAATCATTTGAGGGTTTTGTCTAACCTCGTCACAATAAAAATGTATCCTATTTATTAATTGATTCCTAGTTTCGATTGGAACACTGTAAACTTTTTGTTTTAGATGCCCCCACAAAAAGTAGTCGGCTGGATTAAAGTCTGGCGACCTAGCTGGCCAAGGATGTGGTCCTCCGCGTCCAATCCACCGATCAGCAAATTGTTGATTGAGATAATTTCGAACATCAATTCCAAAATGTGCAGGTGCCCCATCGTGTTGAAACCATATGCCTCTTAAATTTACATTTTCTAATAAGCCCGGTAAAATGTTTTGTAGAAAGTCCAAATACACAACAGCCGTTAGTCGTTGAGGGAAAATATGTGGTCCAATTAAATGATTATTTATTAAGCCGCACCAAACATTCACTGAAAACTTTCGTTGAGAATTGGCCAATCGCAACGAATGAGGGTTTTCATCTGCCAATACATGAGAGTTTCTAGAATTAAACACTCCGTCCCTTGTAAATTGGGCTTCATCAGTGAATAGTGCTCTAAAAATAGTTCTTCGATGATTTATTACCCACCTAGCAAATGCTAATCTAGGCAAGTAGTCGCCTTCATCTAATCTTTGAACCTCTTGTACATGGAAAGGGTATAAGTTTTCATTTTTTATAGTTCTCCATACTCTTGTCTGCGGTATCGCTAATTGGGCGGAAATTCGCCTAGTGCTTGTAATTGGATCTTCCCTCACAAGGTTCAGAATATTCTCTTCTTGGACCACGTTATTAGCATCCACTCTTTCAACATGAAGATCGGTTGAGGGAAACTTACCCTTTTCATGCAATGTATTAAAGGTTGCGGCAAACGTTTGGTGATTTGGAATTCTCCGATCCGGAAATCGTCTTCTGTATTCTTCTGTAGCAGCCTTCCGTTAGCATTACAAAATCCGTACACAAATACGATGTCTGCGTACTCAGAATTTGTAAATAACGGCATTTTTACAATTATTGAAACGTACAAACTTTTTGCAAAGAGAAAATTCAAATAAAAAATCTTTAATTAACAATGTCAAACACAAATGATTGAATTGTATGTACGTAATGTCATTTTTAAAATATCTGTCTAAATTCCAAGGCTTACTTTATTATTTTTAGGTATTAAAATTTATTGAATTTGTATTTTTTTGTAGGTTTTAAGGTTACGAAAAAAATAAAGGTAAATAAAAAAATTTAAAAAAAAACAAGCTTTTACACGTAATTTGTATACAATAACAAAAATAAAAAAAGATAAATTTTTACGGTAGCCGATAAATGATCACGATCTCGAGCATTAGATAAGAGATGAGGCGAAAAAGACTCAAACAGAAATTGACTGGTTTATTAGTAGAGATAGTTTAATTTTTTTAAAAGTCAAGCATTTAGACAAAAACCTCAAATGTAAATGATTCCACGCTTAATTGCAAAATGTAGAGATACCGTTAGACAGGCGTTATTGTGTTAGGGTAGATGTTGGTATTTTTGGGCCACTAAAAATAAAAAATAATTATAAAATAAATATATATATATATATATATATATATATATATATATATATATATATATGTTAACCTATCTTTATTGGAACTATAATTAAAATATATTAAATATATATTGTTTTTAGTAAACAACTTTTAATAATGATAATAAAAATGTCTTTTTTAGAAACCCTAAGCAGTGTTTCTCTATTTTCCACAACTTGTGAATACTGCGATTCCGAAAAATCTACCACCCTATCCGTAAAAGGTGAAACTGCTGAAGAATCGGCAATAACCGAAACGAGTACTGAAGAAACCGGCAATACAGAAAGTGAATCATCTTCTCCAGTGGAATCTTCAACTGAAGAGGCAACCTCTGTCCAAGAAACTTCTGAAAATCAGGAGAGTAATGAACAAATAACTACGCTTGAAAATACCGAAGAATCAACAAGTGAAAGTGTGTCCCAAAAAGGAAATGAAGGGGAAGAGTCGGATAATACTACAGCAGAAGTAGTTTCGCCTAGTGAAACACCTGAAAAATATGAATCTGAGAATGAAAGTGAAAGTATTAAAGAAACGGAATTACAACATGCAGATAGCATTAATACAAAGGCGATTGGTGAAACAGAAGAAGTTTCTGGTGAAACACAAGAAGTTTCTAGCGAATCGTCAGAAATTTCTAGTGAAACGCAAGAACTCTCTGGTGAACCACAAGAAGTTTCTAGTGAATCACAGGAAGTTTCTAGTGAAACACAAGAAGGTTCTGGTGAAAAATTAGAAGTATCTAGTGAGACACAAGAAGTATCCAGTGAAATACAAGAAAATTCCGATAAAGGTGAAGAAGTTTCTAGTGAAACACAAGAAGTAACTAATGAAATACAAGAAGTTTCTAGTGAAACTAATGAAGTCTCTAGTGAAACTAATGAAGTCTCTAGTGAAACACAAGAAGTTTCTGGTGAAACAGAACTTTCTATTGAGACACAAGAAGTCTCTGGTGAACCACAAGAAGTTTCTAGTGAAACACAAGAAACTTCTAGTGAAACCCAAGAAGTATCTAATGAGACACCAGAAGTATCTGGTGAAACACAAGAAATTTCTGGTGAACCTAAGGAAGTTTCTAATGAAAATGTAGAACTTTCTAGTGAAACACCAGAAGTCTCTGGTGAAGAACATGAAGGTTCTGGTGAAATCCATGAAACTTCTAGTGAAGGACAAGAAGTTTCTAGTGAAAGAGAAGAAGTTTCTAGTGAAACAGAAGAAGTCTCTAGTGTAAAACATGGAGTGTCTGGTGAAACCCAAGAAACTTCTAGTGAAGGACAAGAAGTTTCTAGTGAAACAGAAGAAATATCTGGTGTGGCAGAAGAACTTTCCAGTGAAGCTAGGGAACTTTCTAGTGAAACATCAGAAGTCTCTGGTGAACCTCTGGGTGTTTCAAGTGAAGCACAAGAAGTTTCGAGTGAACAAGAAGAAGTTTCCAGTGAAACTTATGAAGTTTCTGGTGAAGTCCAAGAAGTTTCTAGTGAAGCACAAGAAGTTTCTAATGAAAAAGAAGAAGTTTCTAGTGAAACTAAAGAAATATCTGGTGAAACAGAAGAAGTTTCTAGTGAAGCTAAGGGACTTTCTAGTGAACTATCAGAAGTCTCTGATGAACACCAGGAAGTTTCAAGTGAAGCACAAGTAGATTCTAGTGAAACACACGAAGTTTCTGGTGAAATCCAGGAAATTTCTAGTGAAGCACAAGAAGTTTCTAATGAAAAAGAAGAAGTTTCTAGTGAAACACAAGAAATATCCGGAGAAACAGAAGTCTCAAGTGAAATACAAGAAGTTTCTAGTGAAAAATTAGAACTTTCTAGTGAAGTACCAGAACTATCTAGTGAAACACACACAGTTTCTGGTAAAACCCAGGAAGTTTCTAGTGAAGAACTAGAAGTTTCTAGTGAAAGGGAAGAAATTACTAATGAAGCTCAGGAAGAGTCTAGTGCATTAGAAGAAGTTTCTAGTGAAATACAAGAAGTTTCTAGTGAAGCAAAAGAAGTTTCTGGTGAAGTCCAGGAAGGTTCTAGTGCATTAGAAGTTTCTAGTGAAACACATGAAGTTTCTAGTGATACACAGGGAGTTTTTAGTGGAACACAGGAAGTTTCTAGTGAAATCCTGGAAGTATCTAGCGAAACTCAAGAATTGTCTAACGAAATAGAAGAAGTTTCTAGTAAATCAGAAGAAATTTCTAGCAAAACAGAAGAAATTTCGGGTGAAACCCAAACAGTTTCTAGGGAAACACAAGAAGCTTTAAGTGAATCACAAGAAATATCTAGTCAAACACTAGAAGTGTCTGGTGAGACACAAGAAGTATCTGGTGAAAGCCCAAAAGTTTCTAGTAAAATACAAACCGTAAGCGAAGTACGTGAGGAAGAAACCAGGACCGCAAGTGAGGAAAATATTACAATGTTTGGTCAAGCGCAAGAAAGTTCCAAAGCTAATGTTTCTAGTGAAAAACAAGAAATTTCTAGTGAAACACAAGAAGTTTCTAGTGAAACACATAAAAGTCATCAAAAACAAACAGCTCCAGATCTATTTACCGAGGAAATAGACAAAATGCCTCTAGGATTCGGAACTACCCCATGTGAATACTGCCACACTAAAAACGTTCAAACTTCAGCGTCTATAGAGTCAGAACCGGAATCTACTAACAGTAACCCAATACTTGAGGAAAATACCATGTCTAGTAAATCGAATGAAATCCCAGAAGAAAAGAAAACTTCTGAATCAAATGGAACTCCTGAACTCAATGTTTCTAATGAAATACCAACCAGTAACAAAGTAGAGGGAACTAACGAAGGTAATTATGTATCAACCGAATCTCCAGAAGTTTCATCTACCACGGAAATAGAGAAAGTGCCCATAGGATTTGAAACTACCCCATGTGAAACCTGCTATACAGGAAATTTAAAGCCTTCTGAATTCGAATTGACATCAGTATCTTCCTCTAGTACAAGGGAAATTGAAAACGTAAATACACCACTTCAAATTACTACTGTTTCTGAAAATTCAGAACCCTCAATTCTAAGTTCAAGTAAGAGTACTTTTATAATCACTTCATCTTACGAAAGCAATAGAGAGAAACAAACGCAAGAATCAATTATTTCTGCCGAAATTGAAAGCACTACTGAAATTGAGGGTAATCCTATCGGATTCGAAACAAGTACTTGCGAATATTGCCATTCAGGGCAGAGTTCTCCATACGAACATGCATTGACGACTGCAATCAAAGCATTGGAGACTAAAATTGTTTCTACTACAGAAGTTGAAGAAACTTCTGAAGAGGAAAAAACTGAAGTTAGCAAAGCAACTACAGAAACTTTCGAGAAAGAGGAAACTGAAGTTTTAGAAGTAACTACCACAGAAGTTGAAGAAACTTCTAAAGAAGAGAAAACTGAAGTTAGCAAAGAAACTACAGAAAAGGAGGAAACTGAGATTATCGAAGAAACTACAGAAACTTCAGAAGAGGAGGAAACTGAAATTATCGAAGAAACTACAGAAACAACAACTCATAAACATAAAGGAAGTAAAACAACAAAAAAACCTAAACAAGCTGAGAGTTCTGCCACTACACAATTCAAAGAATTTTCACGAAAACCCATTGTTGTGATGATAAATAGTTTTAAAGGCAAACATCCCAAGTTTAATAAAACACTTCTAAAAGATATTATTAGTACTCCGATCAACGATTATGAATTACATTACATAGATCTTAATTTAGAAGAAAATGACGAGTCACTCAGATCGCATAATAGATCACTTCTAACAAATATACCTTATGAATCTTGCAAGAAAACGGATTTTGAGAAAGGAAATAATTACTGTCTTTGCGATATTCAGCAATACTTAGACACGTTAGAAAATAAAATAAAATCTAAGGAAGTCATTAAGTCAAAAACAAACTACTGTGAAAAATTTTTAAGACTAAAAGCCGGTCTACGTTTGCAAAATTCTGTTAAGCCAATACGGAGACAAAGGAGAGGGCTAATTTATATGGATAATTTAAAGCATAAGGGGGAAACTCTTCAGTTTGACTCCCCCGACGGATTGTTCGAGAGCAACTTTGAGGTGTCGGCAACAGGTAAGTCTAAAAAATTAAGATCTTGAGCTTATAATACTATACCAAAGAACGATTATACCTCGAATAGACTGTGCACTAGGCAGTTTCATAAATTAACAACATTAATCGCTCGTGGCCCCCTTTAATCGTAATATTATCTCACCTGCAACAAGATTTGATGCGGTGTTGTCCACAAAAAATCTAACGTAAATGTGTCTATGGTGATAGTAAGGCGATTTAGGTTTGCTTGTTTAGAAATGTATTTATTTTATTTATTTTATTTTATTTATTTTATTTATTTTATTTATTTTGTTTATTTTATTTATTTTATTTATTTTATTTATTTTATTTATTTTATTTATTTTATTTATTTTATTTATTTTATTTATTTTATTTATTTTATTTATTTTATTTATTTTATTTATTTTATTTATTTTATTTATTTTATTTATTTTATTTATTTTATTTATTTTATTTATTTTATTTATTTTTTTATTTATTTTATTTATTTTATTTATTTTATTTATTTTATTTTTTATTTATTTTATTTATTTTATTTTATTTATTTTATTTATTTTATTTATTTTATTTATTTTATTTATTTTATTTATTTTATTTATTTTATTTATTTTATTTATTTTATTTATTTTATTTATTTTATTTATTTTACTTATTTCATTTATTTCATTTATTTTATTTATTTTATTTATTTCATTTATTTCATTTATTTTATTTATTTTATTTATTTTATTTATTTTATTTATTTTATTTATTTTATTTATTTTATTTATTTTATTTATTTTTTTATTTATTTTATTTATTTTATTTATTTTATTTATTTCATTTATTTCATTTATTTTATTTATTTTATTTATTTCATTTATTTCATTTATTTTATTTATTTTATTTATTTTATTTATTTTATTTATTTTATTTATTTTATTTATTTTATTTATTTTATTTATTTTATTTATTTTATTTATTTTATTTTTTTTATTTATGTATACATAAACTAAAGTTATGTTGTAATATACCAAAAAAAATCTTACTATAACTAATTGACCTTAAAGAAATGCTATTAAGCGATCGTCATAACCGCCAAACAATTAATATTGCCTGCTTTTTGAATCTCTCCCAACTAAAACACTTCAATTGTTTCACATTATTTGTTAAAATAATAACAATGCCTTATAAATTTTCGGAAAAATCGACTTGAATTTTTTTTTAATTTTCACAATTTTTCCTATTTGTCGGAAAATTTTAAGGATTTTCTTAAACAATTTAATAAAAATTTCCCCCGGTTTACTTTTTCTGAAAAGTTGCATCTCTAGCTTTAACTATAGAGAAAAGTAGAAATTGTCTATCTCTCTTTAACTCATTGCTGCTTATGGTGGGACTTTTGTTATTTTTTTCTGCTCTCTTTAAAGGTCTGGAGGACTTAAAGCTAATACAACTTTCCCGGATTGCTTGTGAATGCGTGAATTGAATAAAATGGGACATATTCGGAAACTCGGAGGTTCAAAGTTAGGATGGCAGCAATTTCGTCTATATTCCGGCTTTTATCTAGTTCCACGGAAACTAGGCGTGCGAGGAGTTGGGTTAAGATTGTTGGGGGCGAGCAAAATATTAATATATAAATAATATTTCATAACAAAAATAATTAATAATTATTTTTGTTATGTTAACGTAAATTCTATATAAGATTGTTATTGAATAAAATTATTATTTAATTTCAGATATCAGCTTATTCTACTTACCTAGTGAAACTGCCAAGATTCCATGTGATAACCAATCATCGAAACGTGGTCAAGAAGAAAACGATAAAATATGGACATTCTATCCTTTGTTTTCGTCGAAAGGTAAATGTCTTTTTTTATTTTATGAATAGGGATGGGCAAAAGTCCCCCCCCCCCCCGCCTCTAGAAATACTCTCCAAAAATAAAAAAAAGATTATTAATTATACATATATTACTTAGTACAAAAAAACTGACTTTTCTTCTTTCTTTTGCGTCATGCATTTTGTATTAGAGGAATGTTTTAGTAATCTTTTATATTACTAAAAGGTATAAACAAAAACGACAAATATATTTTCTATGTAATTGATCAAACAGAGGACAATTCGGTTAAATTGCAAAATATATACCGGCCGCCCTGGGGCCGATGCATGTTTAAAAAGATACCCGGTAAAAAAGGGCCTAACCCTAGGTGAGTTGTAAAAAGGTAATAATAGAGCGGAATGTTTAATTTTGTTACTTAAAAAAATAAGAGCAAGCCATGTATCTCATTATTAAAATGTGTAAAAGAAAATAAATTAATTAAACCACACAGTTTGCAATATATTCGTTTTTGTTACACACATCTCGTCACCGCTCTGCATCGATCGCACTTCGGCACTTGTATTTCTACAAACAGATATTCATTTAATAATATTTGGTGCCGGTGTACACTTTTTTCTAAAACTTGTTGTTGACCTATGATTGGCACGCACAAGAAAAAACAATAAAAAGGGGCACCCACAGGAAGATCAAGCCGCAGATCTCTAGAGAGAAATCTAAAGCTCTAACCGCTTCACTACGAGGACTTGCATTTCAAAGTAACGTACCCTTATTTTGGAAGCCCTACTAGCTGGCGCATGAATGAATTGTTGAAATGTCAGCAAAAATATGCATTATGCAGGTCGGAAGATAAACTATTAACTTGGCTTTTCCTCTTAGACAAAAAAAATTATTATTTTTCACAATGTTAATCTGTGGCAAAATCTTGTCAACATGAGTGTTTTTTAAACATCCGTTGACTTTTGGTTGTATCCTAGATGCATGATTTCTAAACCTACTGGACTTGTGAAAGGCAAGGCTCTTATTGGTCTGCAATCGCTAGATTTGTTGATATGCTTTTTTTACATCAAAACAAAAAACCTAACCTGGTCTACCTGGTCTATCCAAAATGCTGCCAGTAATTAAAACACTATTACGTACAAAATTTTGTGTTATTTTAAAATTTAAAAAAAATAGCATTTGTTCTCCAGCTTTCCAATTGACTAGCACCCATTTAAACTACTGCGCCACGGCAGCTTGTGCAGAATTTACTGGCATAGCCAGAAGGGAATAAAGGTGCAAATGCCCTCTAGACTCATTTGAAGTTTATATTTAAAATATAATTTATAGAATACTATATTAAAAATATACTTTATATAACAAGCATACAACCAAAAGTAAAAGAAAATAAGGGTAAAAACGTCATAAAACCTTTTTTTTAAGTTGCTTGTTTCTACTCGAACGTCATTTCTTCATACCTTGCCCCTCACCCTTCAAGAGGAGATATTCTAGAAACGGACCTGAATTTTTGATACGAGCGTTGACATTCAAAGGTCCAGTAGGTTCAAAAATTAAATAACCAGTGGATGTAATTAAAAATAAGCTAAGTATTAGTATACCTACAGTAACCTAGATAATTATGTGAATTATTTTTTTCACTTTTTTTTTAAATATTGGCATTAAAAGTTTTTCTTGAAAGAAAACAAGATAATCTGAAAAATCAGTATTAAAATTAATGGTTTAAAAATTTGCATAAAAATTGCATTGGTAAAAACTTACTAATTTTTCGAAATTTGTTTTCAATAGTTCATTAAAATTCGAAAATTGCAATTGGTGCACGTTGTAAGGATATTTGTAAACTAAATATTTTATTTTTAGGAAAAAGCTGGATGAGTGTAATAATAACATTTTTTAATTGAATACCCTGTATATTATGATTCGACTTATTTTCGTGACTTTAGATGACTGCAAAATGCATATATCGCACAGCACACTATAGTTCTAGAACCTCCATTATTTTCGCATTATTGACCTTTGAAAATTGATTGCAGATTGTATGGCTATAAACTAAATCGTTTGTAGTTTAGGCCCAGATAAAACCAAACCAGATGCGAAAATCACTGTGTCGCCTGTGCTGAAGGCGAAGGCATACAGTAGTGGGGAGCCGAGCGGCAGGCCGCTTGGCAACGAGTATGGGGACCGTTGGTTATAAAGTTTCATGGCCGCCTCGGTAATGTGTCTTCCAACTGCCTTGTAGTATGAGTGTTTTTGTCAGAGTTTGGATGTTTTTAATTTATTTTTATTTGTTATTATGTGAGAATGTAAAAAAAATATTTAATCGTGTGTACAATATCATTATACCTACGTATAGAGACGTTTTACTTTGCTAGAGCGAAAATGCCTGGTTATATATGTCTTTACTTGTTATGTTCTAACAAAGATAGTGGAGGAAGGACTTTATTCAGGTTCCCAAAAAATCGTCAAAAGTAAGTATATCTAAATGCTTCCAGTGATATGTAAACATTACCGGCGCCATACTTGATTTTTCTCCTAAACTAAAATCCCTTTCAATTTCAGACGAATATCTGATACCGAATCATCTATTTTTTTTATAAAAACGCTATAAACAATAAATAAACGCCGTCCCAGTCAGCATACTAAGCGTTTGGACTTGGGCTGTTATCGAACTATCTTTTTCTTTTTTTAAACTAAGTGTATGCTGTTCCTGACGATTTTTGCCCACGTCGGCTGTCCATCTATAACTCTAGAACAAGGAACAAAAAAATTGACAATGCGCGAAACAAGGAATTCGTAGATGAATTCCAGTGGATATGGATGGATGCCCTTGACACTTATTTACGTTATGGCTTACGGCAAACCAAATTGTTACAGGGAGTTTCCGCATTTTTTAAGAAGCCTATTAAATTTTAAGAAATAACCGCTATGAATCTGTAGGAAGCAAGGAAACAAAACATTCTCACCTTCTGCGTATCAGCTTGCAATGGAAACCTCAATAATATGGGGCTGCAATGCAATCACTCTTCAACGAGTATCCTTACATAGTGTTTAAAGTCTTTCAAAGTCTACGATCATCGAAGTGGGTCTATGATATATTAAACTCGAGAAAAAAAATATAATTAAAATGGCAACGTTTACCAGGGTGAAACCAACTAACTATACCCACTTCATAGGATAAAGGAATAACTGACTAGTTACCCAACATCAACGGAAGTTAAACAAAAAGCATAAGAAAAGTTAAATAGCTATTACATTTGATATAAACTCTTTGTCCCAAATTTAAACAACCAGGATTCAAGTCAGCACATCGACCATTCACTATTATTAGTAAGACAAAATAATAACCAACACAGTATTCTTGATTTTGTTGTTAATAAGTCCTAATTAATGTTTTAGAGGAATGGCGTGGCTTGAGGCTGCTGGAAGATCAAATCTTCTAGAAAAGAACTATAATAATTACATGTGAGGATCATTCTGAAAGAAAATTTATTTCTACGACTTCAACAAGCATCAAAACGATCTATTACTGACGTAGGATCTGAAGAGCCACCTCCAAAAATCGTTACGTTATCAGAAAAAAATTGTGTAAAACAAAATATCTCCAAGAGATGGGGAAGTATATTATCAAAACGTATAAAAAAACATTATTTCGGCGAAAAAAAAATTATGTCTGTCTGTCTGTTAGTTTACGCGATAAATTTCCAAAGGATTGGGCATACGAGTTGAAATTTAGTACACAGGGAGTGGTCCATACAAGAACGGGTCGGATTGTTTCTGGGAAAAAAAAGGTGTTGAAACGGGGGGTTAATTGGTAATAAATAGGGATTTTTCGTAAATGACCGTGAATTATTTCTTTCCATGGGTCTTTGGTATTATAGATTTTAATAATAAGCCCTCTTTGATACGTCTGTCAAAAGTAAGAGGTTAGGGAAAAAAGAAAAGGGGATGAAAATTAAGAAGATGGAAAGTCGGGTAATATATCGTTTTATGTGTTCATGGATATACAGATCCCAAATTAAGAACGTATTTGATATTAAATAGTAACTTTAATAATGTTGAGAGGTAGAAAGGGAGGGCTGAAATTTACCCTTTCCTAAAAGAATGCAATGTAAGGCATAAACTAGGACATTTTTCCACTTTTATTATGAACGTTATTTCCCTGTTGTTCCAACTGTTATCTCTTTTATAACATACAGTGGTTTAATTTAGATTTAAGGTTTTCAGAAATGACACATAATTTTTAAGATTTCCCTAGAATAATACTGTATCAGTAATAAATTATTTGTTTCAGTTACCAATAAACGACATATTTATAAAATGAGTGTTTTAATTTTGCTACAATTTTAGAAACTTAACACGATTTAAATAGAACTGCATTGGTAAGGGCAATTTTTTAACACACGTTGCAATAGCTATAAAGACATGATGGTGCAGACCGCTTAAATCTGACGTATCAAGGTCATTGAAACTAAATGATAAATTGACAGCGTTTCGCATCTGGTCTGGTTTTATCTGGGGTTTAGGTCTAAAATATATCAAATGAAACCATGTCATATATAGTGGGAACGATTTTGATACACTATTAGTGGGATCTCAGAAACTACTTTGCCTAGAGCGACAAAAAACTGGATCGGGTCCTGCTGACTTTCACAACTGTATTTGAGTTGAGACACAAATATTTCTTGTACATAATAAAACTGTTTATAAAAAAATAGAATCCAACGAAAAAAGTGCTAAAAAGTAAAAAATATTATTTTATTCCACACTGAAAATTTGACTTTATGAAGTCAGCGCGTAACTAATTCTTAATGACTTCAATCACAAAAAGACATTTATATACCACATTGAATAGACACAGTCTTTCTTGCTTTGATACCGACTTCATAAGGACAAATTTTCAATGTGGAATAAAATATTATTTTTACTTTTTTATACTTTTTTTTCAAGTCAGTTCTATTTTTTATAAATTTTTTGGATTTCATCCTTTGTAATTCTATGTATACAAAATTTTAAGTTTTAAAGTCTAAACTTAGGTTAAAATTTGGATCCATTGCATATGAAGTAATAATAAAAAATACATAGGGTCAAATTGACAACCTCCTCCTTTTTTGAAGTCGGTTAAAAATGAAGAAAATTTGCCAATGAAGTTTATTTCAAGCTGTAAGATTTAACTGAATTAATAAATTGTTTAATGTCCTTTAGCATTTCTTAAGACACACAATAATTATTGAGAAAAACCAAGCTTCCTTTCTGTATTAAATAAATACTCAGATTCTGCTACATATATCAGAGAAAATTAAAATATAGAAATCTAAAATAGCATTTTTATGCAATTTAAATATATGGGAATTTTTGCATGTTTAACTGAATATAGCAATATATTATATATCAGTATATTTGTTCACCACTGCTCCATTCTGCATAAACAAAACAAATATCACTATTTAACTTACCTAATAAGAAATATTTAATTAGTTGAATTTGTTTTTAGGTCAGCTATTGCCCGAAAAGGGCACGGAGCTTGTATTGCACGGAGTTTCAGTGAAAAATGCTGGAAACTACACGTGCTCGAACGAAAACGAAAAGGACACTCCAGATAAGCAACATTGGCACGAGCTAGAAATAATATCATTTCCAGTCTATCAAATAAATATGCAAGTTTTCTACAAATTCAACGATTCTTGCAGTCTACAAATCGGTGATACTCTATATACATACTTGCCCATGATCATCAGTCCTCTGTTGTGTGCCAATGAGAATGAATTGTGTTCAGTAGAGGTTGAACGGCCAAGATGTTTGACTAGAGTAAGTGACAAATATTTACCATAAATAAAAATTACTGTAGCCAAGTTTTAATAAATCTATGCATTATTTTGAGCAAATAATTACGAAATTGTAGGGGCGGATCCATGGTTTAAAACTATTTTTTAGGTTTTTCGCCTTATAAAGTCTGAAAATAAAAAATATTTACCTTATAAAATCAATAGACAGTCTTAAGTTCTGGGTCCACTATGAAGGTACCCGAGGAACGACACTGAAAAATGTTTGTTTTCTGGACGTTTCGGAGGAAAGTCTACCCCCGTCTTCAGCAAACCTACAAATAAAAAACTAAAAGCTAGAAGAGCATACATGTATGAACGTCGCCATCTCCATCTTATGACTTCAATTTGTTGTAATTAATCGTGTTGTTGGAAATAAAGGTACTTTGTATTGTATTGTATAATATATCAAAAAAATAGAACAATAAACACAGTTTAGCTGTAACAAATGAATTCTTAATAATACATGAACATTCGTCCACAATCATACGAAATCACTGAAGACTCAAATCAACTCATTGATAAATAGAAAATTAATATTTATAACAAAATAATTTGCAACAAATTTTTGCACATAAGAAGTGAATATCTAGTAAAAATGTTCGCTCAGAATCATTGTATATCGTATTTGTTTTATTTGATTCCTGATGAATTTTTAAACACGCATCTTCACTTCACTGAAGATCAAGACACTCTATTTTTAAAATCAATTGAGCTTACGGGTACACCAAAAAAATTAATTATAGCATTGTGTAATCAAGTTTGTTAGAGTAAATTTCTATTGGAATTTATTAGGATTTGCTGAATATACTTGAATAAATCGCTACTGAGCAAAATTATGAAATATTTTTAAACTCTTTGAGACAAAAAACAGGAACGAGTATGTAAAGATCCAAGAGAGATGACTAAATTCACTTTTGTAGTTAATTGTACTTAATAAAATAAAAATGGTTTCAAGACCTCTGATATAGGCCTGACGAAAGAACACTAGTTTTAATAAGCAAAAATAAAAAATTTATTGACTGTTAAAATTAACTCTTTTCCTAGGGGGTGGCTTCCCTTCCGAAGAAAACAAAAATAATGTTTGGTTTCAAGGAGGTTTTTTCGAAAAGTATAAAGAGACGGTTTATTTATTTAATGTATTATTCTGTAGTTTAAATAGGTTTTAAGAACAGAATATTTTTACTTTTTAGATACAGATGAATATTTATAAACGCAGTCTTTGCAGCCTAAATATAAAAAGTTATTTTATGTAATGGAAATTTTTAGGAATAGCTTTGGATATTGAAATTCCAAATTAATATTTTGTGGAATCCTACAAGATTGCGCTTGTTACAAACAGATGAATATTTATAAACGCAGTCTTTGCACCCTAAATATAAAAAGTTATTTTATGTAATGGAAATTTTTAGGAATAGCTTTGTTGTTGAAATTCCAAATTAATATTTTGAAGAATCCTACAAGATTGCACTTGTTTTACTGTAATATAAAGAAATAATTTAAGTAATTATAAAGCAAAAGTTATATTTAGCAAGGTTAGAAATTTATTTAGATTGGTTTTTAAATACTGGTTGTACATGCAATTAGATTAAATATGCTTAGGTGTTTGGACAGTTTGAGAAGTGTGTTTCCTGAACAAGAGTCGATCTACCGGCGTCTAATGACGAAAATATATAGTAAACTATTCATGTACTCCTTAAAGGAAGCTCGTTTTTCATTTAAGAGGGAAGTAAAAATGGGATTTACTTCAGATTTAGCTCAAAAATCAAGGGTCATATGAAAATGAAATAATTTGTCTCTTTTTTAAGACTGCGTTAATAACAATATGAAAATGAAAGAATAATAAAAATAATTAAATTAAAAGTAAAACCAAATAAAAACGAAATAAAATATGGTATACTGTAATATAAGCAGTAGTATTATTTGGGTAGGTATGGAATGTAAATAATTATACTTTGGGTCCAGTCCGAAGACATCACTTTGTTTACTATGTAGTCCGCCCCTGGAGTACTAATCGCGCACCAAGTAGAAAGAGATAAAGTACACTCTTCCCGGCCCGGCCCCCGCCATCTGCCTAAGATCATTCGCTTTTTGGTGCTCAAATCGTGCGGTCGCCCGGCCCAAATTCTTTCCGACGGAGGTGTGTACGAGTGTTTTGAGTCGAATTTTGTCGCATGTGATTATAACTGCACGGCAGCTATAGGGTAAATGATTATTTTGATGTCTTGTTTCTAACACTCGTTAGTAGTCTGTAATATTTATTTAGACAACAAAATGGAGCCACTCAAAAATGGATCGGAGAATGAGCCATCTTCTCCCTTAAAAAGTATGATCAGAGAAATTATACGTCAGGAGCTTACGCAAATTAAAGGTAGATCGGCTTCGCGTTCTCATTCTCGGAGTTATCGAGGGGGTCGGTCTCGTAGCAGATCGAACTCTCGTTGCAGCGGTTCGTCTTATAGGCGTTCAAGGTCTCGCTATTACAGCAGCCGCAGTCGATCACCGAGCGTGTCGGGGCGGCGGCGGCGGAAGCACAGGGAAAGACGAAGTCTTTCACGCCGAGGCGAGTCGTTTGCCGATACGCAGGTTAGGCAGCATCAGTCGGACCCAGATAGTCGTTCCCCGCGCGGGGCGGAATCTGGGGGGGACAGTCAGGACCGGATTTGGCAGCTACAACAGCGGTTACAAATACTTCGGAGGAGGTGTTACTGCTGGACGAGGGCGATTATATTCAGTTATCTGAGGACACTTTAAATATTCTTGGCGCTGATCCAGAAAAACCCGTCTCGTCAGAGTTTAAGCTTCACGGCGCCTTAGCTTCCAGGTGGTCCCACACTTTGACGCACGGGATACCTAGCGAGGAACTTTCCACCCTTAAGGGAAAGCATGCTCTACCTTCTAACTGCGGATTACTGTTTCCCCCAAAAATAAACCCCGAGGTAAAGGCGATCCTTTCTACAACCCACGTGACCCGAGATGCCACTCATTCTGGGTACCAGTTACACATTGGTAACGGATTGTCTGCGATGGGGAAAGCACTCAATGTCGTTCTGGAAGAAGAAAATAACATTCCCAAGGATATTCGGGAAAAAGTATTATCTAGTCTTACTGATTCAGCACGTATTTTTGCTGCGCTTTTTTATGATATTTCCAACATGAGGAAATACTTGATAAGTCCGGTCCTGAACAAATCGGTCAAGGAATTAACCGAAAATACGATTCCGGGAGAATTCCTGTTTGGTCCGGATCTAGGCGAACGTGCCAAAAATCTAAAATCATTAGAGAGGGCAGGTCAGGAATTGCGCCTTCCTTCTACTTCCTCACGTAACACATCCCATCCAGGACGTTCATTCAGTCACTCGGAAAAAAGAGGGGGGGGAGCCAACTCATCAAGGTCTACAGGGGCGTTAAACAGGTTTCGCCCGTCTTACCAAAGGAGGGAGGTGAGACACTACAAGGGCAGTTCCTCGAAGCCGTCCTCGCAGAACAGGCGACAACAGTTCAGGAAACGTTAAAGGTAAAGCATGCTCCGTTTGCTGGGCGTCTAAAATTATTTTTTCAATCCTGGTCCAAAATTACATCAAATACAACAGTCTTGTCCTGGACTCAAGGCTATAAGATCCCATTCAAAGACGCGCCTCCACCATTCCATAACCATATAGTTAACAACAATTTTTCACCTTCTGAAATTTCGTTGGTAAGGCTAGCTATAGACCAGTTGTTAAAGTTGGGAGCTATAGTTAAATCTAAGGCAAATCATGAACAGTTTATCTCCCCAGTCTTCCTGGCGGACAAACCTAACGGTGAAAGGAGGTTTATCTTAAATTTAAAACACCTAAATGATTATGTAGATTGTCCACATTTTAAAATGGACGATCTACGAACAGCCATAAAACTCATTCATAAAAATATTTATATGTCAAAAATTGACCTGAAGGACGCCTATTTTGTCGTGCCAATTCATACCGAACACCAGAAATTTCTTAAGTTTTTAGTCGAAGGACAATTATATCATTTTACTTGTCTACCGTTTGGGCTGTGCACAGCCCCGTTATGTTTTACCAAGCTGATGAAACCTGTCATGTCTCATCTTCGCTCCATAGGCATTTGTATAGTAAATTATTTAGATGACATCTTAATTTTCGGCGAATTTTATGAATCATGTCTTAATCATACAAGCATCACGACTAGTCTTCTTACCTCATTAGGTTTTGAGATAAATATGGGCAAAAGCTCGTTAAAACCTTCTACCTGTATTAAATTTCTGGGTTTTATATTAGACAGCACAAATTTAAAAATTAGACTCCCCGACGAAAAGAAAAATAATATAATTACGTTAGCGTCACATTATTTAAATAAAAAAAACATGCAAAATTCGAGATTGGGCTAGCTTCATAGACATCTTAATATCAGCCTATCCTGGTGTAAAGTACGGTTTTCTGTATTGCAAAGCCCTAGAAAGGGAAAAATTCTTAGCGCTACGCAGTCATAACGGCAATTACAATGCAATTATGCCCGTTTCTGAAAGTGTGAAATCTGACATTCTTTGGTGGAAAAATAATATCGCTACAGCGTTTAACGATATTCGATATGACACATTTCATATCACGGTATTCACTGACGCATCACTTACGGGGTGGGGCGCTTGCTGTGGTCAGGATCGAACCTATGGATTTTAGTCTGACACTCAGAAGCGACTACACATAAATAATTTAGAACTACAAGCTATTTTTTATGGCATCCAATGCTATACAAAAAATCTAAAAAATTATAATATTTTAATTAGATGCGATAATACGACAGCAGTTTCTTACATCAACAGAATGGGAAGTATCCAATTTCCGGATCTTTGCTCACTGTCAAAACGGATTTGGCAATGGTGTGAGGAAAGAAACCTCTGGCTTTTCGCGTCTTATATTCCTTCGAGGGACAACGTTATAGCGGACGCTGAATCGCGGCGCTTAAGTTTCGATACAGAATGGTCCTTATCTCACATTGCCTTCAATAGTTTAACTGCTAGTTTCGGGAAACCCCAAATTGATCTATTTGCTTCGCATCTAAATAACAAATGCAAAATTTACGCATCTTGGCACAGGGACCCGGGATCTACATATGTCGATGCCTTCACAGTTTCCTGGAAAAAATTCTACTTCTATGCTTTCCCCCCTTTCACCCTAATTTTACGATCCTTACAAAAAATTATTCAGGATAAGGCTGTTGGAATTTTAGTTGTACCTTGGTGGCCTTCGCAACCGTGGTACCCACTTTTTCGTAAGCTAATTGTGGGCCAGGAGATATATTTTCATCCTTCACCGAATTTACTTTCCTCTCCATTTTTTAGGATACACCCGTTGTCAGCGAACCTTACCCTGGTGGGGGCGAAGTTATACGGAGGGCGTTCTTAACCAGACAGGCTCCAGAATCGGCAACAGCTACTATTATCGCATCGCTTTCCAAATCGACATTAAAACAATACGACAGCACGTACAAACTATGGTGGCCCTTTTGCATCACAAATAACATTCCAATTTTTAAACCCATGGTCAAGGATGTACTATCATTCTTACAAGATTTAACAAAAAATGAGAGTCTTAAATTTGGAACCTTTAATTCTCACACCTCAGCTCTTTCATTAATATGTGCCGAGGATTTGGCTTCTAATCCAATAATAAAACGGTTTAAAAAAGGCTTATCCCGTCTTCGACCGGCTCGCCCGAAATATACTTCTAGTTGGGATCCTACACCTCTTCTTAACTATATTGAGAACCTACCGTTACCCCTTAACTTTCAAACCCTGTCACAGAAATTAGCTACGTTGCTAGCTCTTATAACAGGAGAAAGACTACAAACTATCTCCCTTATTCGTCTTTCGAATATTATACATGGCCCTGGGGAAACGGTAATTAACATTTCTGACCAAACTAAGACCAGTCGCGTTGGAAAACCTCAGCCCAGTCTACATATTCCAGTTTTCCGACAAAATCCTCTTCTCTGTGGGGCCACCATCCTGAAAGAATATATTGACAGAACAGCCTCTCTAAGAGATCCTGAGAACGATTTCCTTTTTATAACACTTAAAACTCCCCATGGCCGAGCGTCTAAAGACACCATCAGTAGATGGGTAAAAAAGACACTTACCTCTGGAGGAATAGATACAGGGGTTTTCAAACCCCATTCTGTTAGGCATGCCGCAACCTCTGCGGCATTGCGGAAAGGTGTCCCGATTGACATTATATGCAAGACGGTTGGCTGGACGCAACACTCCACATTTGCAAAGTTCTATAATCGTCCACTCAAACCAGATAACGACTTTGCTAATGCAATTTTATATATTAATTTATCCGATTAAAAAAAAAAAAAAAAAAAAAAAAAAAAGGCAAATACATATATATATTTTTATAACTTTAGATATAAGCTTGTTCAATTAATTATTAAGGTTGTATTTAAAGGCTATGACATGTTAATAATTAAGAGCCTCTAGATGGCTGGCACACGCTCAAAATATGTTATGTTATTTTCTTTTTAGGAATTTTGCTATATGTTTATATTACGTTTTTGCTAAGGATTTCAACAAAATAGATATAGAGTTTTGTTGATTTAAATTAGTTGTTTCTTTTTTATTTTTCTCCAGAATCAACTGAAGGTTGCTCGCAACTTTACTGCATCTTTAAACATCTACATAGTAAACAAAGTGATGTCTTCGGACTGGACCCAAAGTATAATTAATAGATCAAACGAACTTTCCTGAAGTGAAGTTCGATCGTAATTATACGAGGGTCCAGTCCGAAGACATCACTCCCACCCTTTATTGGACCCTCCCAAGTTGCGAGCAAAAAGTGATTTCTTTTAACAAATGATCTTAGGCAGATGGCGGGGGCCGGGCCGGGAAGAGTGTACTTTATCTCTTTCTACTTGGTGCGCGATTAGTACTCCAGGGGCGGACTACATAGTAAACAAAGTGATGTCTTCGGACTGGACCCTCGTATAATTACGATCGAACTTCACTTCAGGTAAGTTCGTTTGATCTATTAATTATATGTGCGTATATATGTTCGATCTGGAATTTTTTTTTTCAGATAAAAGGTGAAGAGATTAAAAATGTGTATTCGTCCCAAGCTAAATCAATGTTAGATATATAAATAGATGTATTGTCATAGATTCTTATTTGCGCATGCACAAGAAGACTATTTAAAAAAACGGTGACTTTCAGATTGACAAACAAGATAAAAATCTAGCATATTAAGTACCTATATACATTGTTATATATTTCTCTTTTCTGTAATGAAACTACCCCTGAGTCAAGCAAAGTGAAATATATTACAATGGAAAAAACTATACAAATATTTTAACGCGAGAAAGTCAAAAAAATCTTATATAATCGTGCAATTTATCCTTGTGTTTTAAGAGACGTACTAAATATTTTATTCACTTTAATATCCAAAACTATTAATTACATCATTATTAATTCAATAATTAAATTTCTTGTTTAAAATAGTGGCAACATTTAAAAAGATATTTAACCATTGAATGACCCTTATTTCAAAATGTACAATCCGGCAACATGGAATAAATCTTACTTGCTCCAAACATTATGTTTGCTGCTAGAAACGGACAAAAACATTACGTTGTTAAGCAAGAAAAACTATTTTAGTTGTACCTATTTATTCAGGCGCTGTAATTGTAAGTGTTTTTAATTAATTTGTTATAATTTAATTACTTAAATCCATTGGTTTCTAACAAAATAGATAAAACGGCGACAAAAATTTACGATCTAATACAATGACCTAATCTAACTAGCGCTCAGAATACCTAGTTGTGCAGCATTCAGAGAAAAAAACTGCAATGTTTCCGCCTTTTCAGAAAAATTGTAAATTTTAAGCAACCCCTAAATGTTGTCTCCGTAGTATATAAGACTTTGTTGCTCTAAATTACTCCTACTTTTATCTGTTAGGATATTTACAGTCATTTCCTTTTCACCCTGTATATTATACATAAAGTTTCACAAAATAGCTATACAAACATCAGAACTTTGCTTCATAACTTGAGTTGTAATAATTAACTAACTTCTGAATTTATTGTAGGAAGACGACAACTACTTTAATGTAACTATGAAAGCAAAAATAAGTTCAAATTTTGTTCTATCTCTACACGAACAATGTGACATTAATTGTAAGCTGAGACTCTATGAAAATGTAGTAAATATGATATACAAGAATTCAGAAATAATTGAGCAAGTGCCTGGTAAGTGTAATAATTAATTCATTATGCCATACAATTAGAAATACATACGACAACCTAGAACTTTAGAAGAAGAGAGAGAAAATGTTAGATATTATTATATATTATATAAATTGCAAGTAGTATATCTAGTGGGTCTCTAGTCATTATCCGCAAGTGTCGGCGGCAAATTGAAAAAGATTGGCGTACCTATACAGAGAAATTCTGTTTGCCGAAATATAATTTTTGGTCTTTTTGTTAGCAATAATTTTCAAACTGCAGAATAACATTATGTTGTTATCTAGGTATAAAGTATTATTTCTTAGGAAGGTTTTTGTTTTGTTTTCTTATAATTTTAGTCAGAGAAACACAGCAGCCCTACTACATATGTTTCTTTTTTCTAAAAAAAAAGAACGAAATAAATTAATTATGTCGGTAGGCGTTAATTTCTCATAATTATTTAGGAACTCAGATGTTCTAATTCATGTGCTGCTTACATCCTAATTTGCAAGGTCTATTCCTCATCAACAAATTTTCCCTTCTTTTTTCACTTAAGGATACCACCGCGATACTTAATTATTGTTCTTTTGAAATTAATAAATAAAATAATCAATAATTGAAAGGTAGGATACATGTACTAATACTCAATCTAGGGTAAATGACAGTGGCGTAGCCAGCTCTTAGGGGCGGAGGTGGCAATCGTAATAAGGATGCCAAAGTAAACCTACACAAAATTAATTTTTTGCGAATAGCAAAAATAGATATAAAAGAACATCTAGGGAAAACAATCAGCAACCAAAAAAAAACGTCATCACGCCTGACTGATGAATTTGTTTTGCATTCTGTATTTATAAATAATGTATTTTTGTCACAGTGGGTGCCAAAAGGCAGGGGGCAAAGAAGACAAAAAGACGTGGAACATTCTTACTGCTAATTAAATCGTTCCATCAATAATTTATATAGAGGCATATATCTTTTAACTACAAGCAGAGAAAATATAGATAGAGATAATGTTAAAATAATTAAAGAAAAGCTTGTTGATATAAGATTTAGAGCTTTACAAATTAGGATATGAAAGAAAAACAGCTGTTTGTAATAAATTCCATAATCGGGACACTTCAATAAAAAAAAACGTATTATTTTAATTCTAGTTTATTCCCTCCTGGATGTTGTGCACGTGATTGCTTTCGTACCCCACGTTGATGGCAAAGAAGGCAGCCCAGTAAGTGTTAAATCACCAAGTATAGTTGTTTCCTGTCCTGCAGGATTTGGATTAGAGAGCAAGAAGCAAAGTGTATGTGGTAAGTGAATCTCACCTTACTAAATTAAATCGAGGCACGCAATTTTCTGCACCCTTGACATTAATCTTCCTTCTCTTTTTGAGTCGACGACGGTGAACTGTTTGTATTTATCTTAAACCTCAAGTAAACGCCTCTTCAATATTACCGTTTTCTTAAGGCCTCCAAATTGATAAACCTACCGTCTAAGTTTTATGCAACTCTTGGATAACCCAGTCCTATCTTTTTAAACTGCTTCCTTCAAGGCTCCTTCTGCCGTTTACTAGTGCTAATGCTACAATTTGAGCAGCTTACTCAGAACTAATTTGTTGTGCCATTACTAAGAAAAAAATTTAAACTTTAAAATTTCACACTCCATTTTTAATTACTCTTAGAGAACTTATAGTAAAAACGCCGCTTCACTTATACGGCTGTATTTCTTCTAAAAAGTAAGATATAACGATTATACAAAAAATCAGACTGTTACTTAAGAACGAGGATACAAAAGAACATTTACAAAATATTAATATTGCCGACAGGACATTATACAGGATGACTCAAAAACTAGTGAATAATCACATATCTGACTTTGACCCCATAATACCTATCTAGTAATGAATTAACCGTAGTTCAAATTTAAATCATCTTGGAAAGATAATGCTATGAATTGTAAACAATTATAATATAACTTATAACTTTAAGAATCCGATGAAATGTAATATTAAATTCCAATGTGATCGTGTATATTATTTACTATACATGAGTTCAGAAATTTAACATTTTGGTATGCAGAGTGTTGAAAATTAAAAAAAAACTACACGTTTATTAATCTATACTACTTAAATTGTTTTTTTTTTATTTCTTCGACAATTTTAAATATTTTATTTTTAAATATAGTTATTTTTAAAACTGTAATTATGTAATAAATGTTGATTTTGAAAAATTATTCATTAAAATAAAAAATTAAGTTTTTTTTAATTAATCATAACGGTTTATTAAAGTGTTGTATTCGTTAACCTGAAATAAACCAATTTAATACATCAAAACATAAAAATTGCAAGGACGTCAATTTTATGATTTGAAACGATTAAAAATTCACTCTTTTTATAGCCCCCCTTTTTATTCCCAGTGGTCCAAACAGTGGTTTGACTATTCAAAAGCAGTGTTATCGTGCGGTTCATACGATTTATCAACGAAAAACTTTTTAAGTTTGTTTTTCTTTTATTACGTGTAATCATATCCTCCGCATAAAATCCGGAAGATGAATTAGATAGACCTATGATATTTCCATATGAAAAAAGAGGATAAGCATATAAATACCAGCAGTTGCAGAAATCTTTGAGCGATGTCACTTCAAAGTCAGAATGAGAAGTCAGTGACAAAATGAGTAATAGAAAACAATTTTCGTGTTTTTTGCATCCACAAGCGAAAAAAAATGGTATTAATTCTAATAAATTATTACGAAAATGAAAATTCACCGGCCAATATCCAGGAGGACTGTGCAGAAAATTGTGCATGAAAAAAAGCATAATTTACTACCGAAGAAGACTAAGAAATGTACACGAAAAAAGCCAAGACAGAAGACTTAAGTGACAATGTAAAAATGGATGTTCGTAATGCAATTTACGATTTATACTCGAAAACTAATATAACCCTTCAAATCGTTGTCAAAATTAATAAAAATGTTGGGTTTTCGATATAAAAAGGACTGTAGTCGAAGATTTTTATGCTAGTTGCCACATATAGCAACTCAGCGTAATCAGTTTTTAAAGAAATACACGGAAAATGTTAATTCAAAATTTACAAAAAGTGGTATTTTTAGACGAGACTTGGATATTTTCTAATGGAAGTGGTTCGAAATCTTGGCAGGACGAGTCTGTAAAAAGTGTCAAGAGAAAAAAGGTATGTGGGACGAGAAAACGGTTCATCATTTTGTATGCAGGTTCTTCAACAGGATTTCTCCCAGGTGCAAGTTTACTGTTTTCTCCAACATCCAAAAGTAGGGACTACCATGATAATATGAACTGTGAACTGTTTGAAAAGTGATTAAAAGAACAACTGATTCCAAATTTAGATGCTCCATCTTTAATCATTCTGGACAATGCATCTTATCATTCAAGAATATTAAATAAACAACCTACTTCATCCTGGAAGAAAAGTGATATTTATGACTGGCTAATAAAACAAAAACAAAATCCCTTACCCAATATATGCCATAGATGAAATATTACGGGAAAATGGACATGAGGTTTTACGACTGCCGCCATACCATTGCCAGTTTAACGCAATAGAATTAATATGGGCTGGGGCAAATCATATTACGAAAAACGTGAACGATGGGCTTACATGAGATGAAGTGCAAATTGTTTGGCAAGATTCATTATATTACGCCGGAGTACTGGAAGAAATCTGTGAAACATACGGAGAAATTAATATGAGATTGGTGGAATCGAGAACGTGTTCTAGATATCGAAATAGCACCAATGATCATTGCGCCGTTTGAGGACGACTCAAAAGATGAGGACCTTTTAAGTAATTATGATATTTTTAGTCTATAATATTAAAAAGTTTCTGAAGGATTATATTAGTCTTTGACGTGTATAAATCATAAATTGCATTATGAATATCCATTTTTGCACTGTAACTTAAATCCTTTCCCTTTGAATTTTTTCGTGTACATTTCTTAACCTTCTTCGGAAGTAAATTAGGTTTTTTTTTCATGCACAAATGTTTATACGTTCCTTATACCGGTTCTCAGAGTTTTTGCCACTGGCTCCTGGATATTAGCCAGTGAATTTTAATTTAAAATTTTTTTTATTAGATTTGACATCATTTCTTTGCTTACTTTTTTAGTACATTTGTAATTTTGTAGGCAATAAATAGATAATTTTAGAATACTTGTTCCAATTTGCGTGTTTAAAATAAGTAATTTTTTTTTATTAATTATAAGACAAAATTTGATACATAAAAATCAGTAAAACCGCTCGGGGCTAACGAAAAATACAGGCTATATATATATATATATAGCCTGTAATTTTCGCATGCATGGCCCTTAATTTTAGACTGAAATTTGAAGAAACCAGATAAGTAGTTTTTTAGCTATGCCGCGAACAGACAGACTGACGGACAGACATACCTACAGACAGACGGAATTGCGTAAACATGTTTTCCGTCATCTAGGGACCCTTAAACGTAAAGATCTGAAAAAATCTCACGAGGGAAGTAATAACTAATTATCTTGTGTTTTTAACAAAAGTATATAATATTTTTGCAAAATAAAATTTTTTTGTTATCACAATACAAAAAAAAACAAGTTTTCTTTGGACAGGGGTGCATTTAAATAAATGACACTGCGGGGGCTCATAATTTTTTGTAATTGATAAAAAATCTCACTTTCATTAAGTGGCTGTATAAACAGAACATATAAAATAATATTAAGTGGCTATCTTAATAATGCGTAATATAAAATAAAAAAAAACTATTTTCTTTTTCCCTGTATATTTTTAAACAGCCCATCGAGATTTAATAGCTCGATAAAAAAATCACACAACATTTTGGTATTCATTGTGTTTTCTGATTTGATTCATAATGTTGGTGACCTTTAGACCCGCACGATAAGACCGCATTCGACTATATATGAAATTTTTTGCAAAACAAAGCTTTTCATGGAGTTTTTTCTTTTCGAGATTCTAAAAATAAAGAGGTTCACCACTTACGGAAAGACAATTTAATTTATACGTACCATAGAATAATTGTTTAATGTAAATATCTGAAATTCAGGAATTGCTTAAAGCGTATATTATGTTCTAGAATATAATAGATATTGATTGTTTTATTTTTTTCAGTTGTATGTCCTCCACAAACCTTTAGCAACGACGACGAAGCATTTTGCAAAACCTGTCCGGTTGGGCAATATCAACCTGAAATAGCTTCAAAATCCTGTCTACAGTGCGTTTCACCGGTCGATGACAAAATGTGTCTGCGAATGCTAGTAAGTGTGTTTTTCAAATGATAGTAACTGTATTATATTACAGTTTGTTTGCAAAACGTCGAAATATATCGGAAATATTATAAATATTGAATAAAAAATTTGAAAAAGAAAACACGAAAACTCATCGATTGTTTTTAAGTTTCCATTTTTCGAGTACTTGGGTAACGTAACAGATTTACCTAGGGCAACCAGGCCAAAAATGGACGATAATCTAAACCTCGATCTTTTTATTTTGCTAACGTTATTGGTTATGTATAAGGATCCCAAATTAGCAACTTAGTAAACTTAAGTAGCATTAAATTCAAATATTGGTTGAACTTCAGCTAAAAATATATCGCACAGTCTTTACAAGATTAGTCTAATATATGACCTCAACGACGACTGCAGAGTCTAATTTTGTGAAATCATGTAGGAGCGTTGCAACTCGTACCCACTTTTTAGTTCCAGAATTTTCTTTTGAGATGAAGCAACTTTTTCTTTAAATGGAACTGTGCACAGGAACGGACATATAGGGAGGGATGTGGGGGAGAGTCCCACCCCCCAATACTTTACTATGTTGGCAAAATCTTATGTCTTGTTGAAATATCGAAAACAAACTATAAATGATACTACAAGCACACTATAGCTACACAAAACTGCGTACCTTTTTTTTGTTCTCAAAAATTTATTGCTCTAGAATTGGTGTTAAATATTTGGCACATATATATAAATGACCTCGTATATTATGTTAAATTTGTTTTTAGATAATGTAATAACAATGGTAATTCACAGACTATTTTATTTTTCTTTTTTTTAGTACTCAGATACTAAACTGTTTAAAATATATGTCGGCGTAGGATTTGGATTTTTAGTTTTAATGATAATTGTAATCATTGTCTGGACAAGTGGACAAAGGGAACACTCAGAATCTGCTAATAGGCAATATGAAGGTTCCCTTCGACATAGAGCTGCCCTTAACAGGAAAGATGTGGATTTAGAAAGTGGTGTCAATGAACCATTGCTAAGACAGTCACCTAGAAAAACACCTCCCCTTCTTCCACCAGTAGATTTTTAGGATCCAGATTGTGTATATAATTTAAGTCCTATATTAACTATATTGTGCTAAACAGGTAGAAATAAACATACATTTTTTAAATTTTAATATAATGTATTTGCTGATTTATTCGCAGCTAGAACATATATAATATTTTATAAGAAATTACTCAAAATTCCATTTTTATATTCCGAAATAGAATATAAAAAGCAAAGAGTGCTGTAATTCAGAGTTTTTACTAATGGCATGATAAGTTGGCCCTGAGCAAGCTGCTCAGATTGTAGCATTAACATTAGTGACCGGTAGAAGGAGCCTTCGAATACTGGACGACATTCGAAGGAAGGAAGCCGCACGTATACTGGTTTTCCATTTTATAAATAAGCGAAGGTCCGGCATAACTTAAATATGCGCATAACTTTTAAATATCCGTAGGTCGCTTATTATTTTTTTTAAACAAGAGACACTATCTAAAAAATGTCCTGAATATATTTATTCTTGATAGGCAAAACGGCATACAAGTCCCGGAACCAATTAACAAGGCAGGCTACCGGGAATTAACGTCATTGATATTGGTCGTGCAGCTGGTTTAATCTGATCAAGTAGATGTGCGACTTTCTCGGAAAGTAAATAACGAAATTTTCAAGAAAATTCTTGCAATTTCCGAAAAATAGGAAAAGGTACTGGAAATTTTATCAAAATCTCAAACGAAATTTGATGTTTAAAGTGGACTTTTCTGAAATCTTTAAAATAGAAAACTATATTACGTCGATTATTTACCTGATTTAATCTTTTCAATTTCTAGTCCAGTTCGACAATATTGTAAGCGTAATAGCCGCTAGTGGTAAAGATCGGAGAGATGCTAACGTAGTTCGGCGGAAATGGTTATGCCCGTGACACTAGTAATATACCTAGAGGTCACGATGCCCTTTAATGTGGAAATCCCATTTAGTAAAGAAATCAGAAATCGCCGGGAATTTAATCCGCTACCTAGGCTTTCCACGGTAGTGCAGCCTAGCAATTTGCTTTGTAACGCCAAAAAAAAAGTAATCTTTAGGGGTATTAATACTCCAAACTGGGTAGATAGATAGGTCAAGCTCTCTAACCCCAAGGAAATGAAAATACCAAATGTTGTAGTGCGTCGAAATATGCGCGGTACTCAAACGGATCGTAGTGGAAATTGTTCAACTATAAAGGGTGAAGGCGTTATGAGCGTGCAGATTTCTATAGTTTTTTTCGGCTTTCTATTCAGCTTCTCTGCCCAATTCTACAGAAGAATTGTAAGCGTAATAAACACTTGGTGACGGAAGTAGGAGAGGTACCGGTGGGTCTTAAAAGAAAAGGTAATTATGCATTATTATTATAGCCACCTGGCCGATTTGAACGGTTTTTGGAATGACATAAAATATGGTATACTAGTAGATTTTGAGGCGCTGATCACAGATCCGGTCACATTCTTTGGCGACGTTTTGGCTCGGAGATAGCCGCCTCAAGTTTTACAATCTTATAATACAGTTTTTGACCTGCCGTTAGATCTATCCCGTTAGATTAGTACCAGGTTTACTATTATCAAAGCCATAATAAATAATAAAAAGTGTCTGGCACGCAATGATCAAGAATTTCCACGTGTCTCTAGAATCGAGTGTTTGTTATTATCAGGTTAGCAGACAAACATTTCTTACCGGTCACTTTTTATTATTTATTATGATTTTAATAATGGTTTTACTGACAAATACGGCTTTAATGATAGTTTTATTGACAAATCTGGAGCTAACCTAAAGAGACAGATTCATCTAACAGGTTAAAACTGTATTATAAAAATGCAAATATTGGTGGCGAATATCTCGGAAACGAAATGTCATTTCGGATTCATGACTAGCGCCCCAAAATCTACTAGGTGTACCAAAAATCGTTTCAATCGGACAGGTGACTGCATGATTATCAAGAAAGATTATACACGAGAGATCAGGAGTAAACACACCCAAGGAAAACAATGGAAGCCATGATGCCTTTCAAAAAAAGTTATTACAATTTAAGAAATGCCATTGTGGTTACGGTTTGCCCGGTTGCACACAGGTTCTCCCGAATAAAGCTGGCAAATCGCCTCTGAGCAAAGCCAAAAATCCCTTAACTGAACCTAACCTATAACTTTGTTATTGCTAATGTCAACACCAAACGAGAGCAAGTTTGTATTCTTTGGTTTCTTCCAGATTTTTTTTCAGTAATGTTCAAAAATATTTCTTCGAATTCATTGAAATTATTTTCGGTGATTTACTATACCTATCTGATTAGAAATTGATACTGTAGTGGTCATAAGTTTATATACAAAGCAACCTTTAGAAAAAGTAGCATATTTGTAAAACAACTTAAGTATTTAAGAACTATGGCACACTATAAAGGAGCTGCTAGTGAAGCGGGAAGGGCAATGCAGTTAATGAAAAAACGGGAGAAGGAGATGCAAGACTTAGAAATTCGCAAGAAAAAAATTGAAGAAGATTTGAAAATTAACAACATTGAAAATAAATTTGCCACTCACTACGATGCAGTTGAACAACAACTTAAAGTATGTATTTATTTGAAATAATAATTAAATATAATTCATGTTTTTCCCATATTTAGTGCACTTAATTCAAGGTTTCCATACAAGTTATAGATAAGTACTGGAGATATATAGATGTATACATCCAGTTTAGGTTCTTTATCAGTTATGAGAATAATCTGAAAAAGTTAAAAAATAGCCATTTCGATGTACCTACTCCTGTTATGACTAAACTGGACAATAGTTGCAATTTGGTTACAGTAATAATTCTTGGATTTGCTTAATTTAACATTCCTAAATTTTTCATTTTAATATAGTTTGTCATACAGCTTTTGTCTCGTGGGTTCGAAACAACAACATTGTAAACAAAAACAATATTTTCGTACTTTTCTGTTGGGACATTATAACATGGGTTTACTAATGTGGTAAAGTAGCTATATAAAAAATGGACCCAACAAACAGATGAAAAAAAACTTAAGAATGGATACAAAAGTACATAGGAACTGAATAAACGTTCAACATCTTAAATAGTTTGATTGATTATACATAATTTCTTCTTGTACTTTGTTGTTTCTAAACTTTCAACCGCTTTCTGTCATTTTTAACTTTAATACATGCTTTAATACAAACTTCGGTAACTCTTTAAAAAATTAATCTTTGTTGACTGGTAAACTATATTTGGTTAGCTTTCTCCTTTGCCCTTTTGAAACACCCATTAAAGTTATGTACTTAAAATTAATTACGTAATTAGCTTGAGGATTAGTGAGCAACAATTTGAAAGAAAAACGTAATAAAAGTGGTTATTATACTTTTACTTTTACTTTTTACTTTTTACTAGACTACTTACTAGACTTTTACTAGGTACTTTCCTGCATGTATTTGTTGCATTTCAATGATATCAGTAATAAGTTAATAAAAAAATATGTCATAAGTGGCACAAGAGTGATAATTTAATTTGTAGACTTTTTTGCTTTTAAAATAATGTAATGCATTAAAAATTTGTGTTTAGATTATGGATACTTTAAACTTAGTATTCAGTATAATGTATACAAAAAATTATAAAATAAATAATGAACCTGTATACAAGATGTAAAACAAATAAATCCAGTTTTGTGGGAGCAAACACCACATGACAAGAAGGAATGAAGCATTTATTGCAAAATGGTGAAAGTAGCACCAAATACTAATTAATTTAAAAAATGCATTAAAATTCTTTTAATTTTAATGCATTTTGCCCCCTGTTATTTATTTTTAGTTGTATAATTTATTTTTAATGAACTTTTTTCAGTTAGTTGGGTTAGCTTTACTTAATTGTATTTAATCATATACAATTTAATTTGCTTGGTTTGTCATATTTCCTTGTTTCATTTTAGTTACTCGTTTTACTTATTTTTTATTTTATATTTGGATATGCTTATTTCTATCCTGAAATGCATATAAATGTTGTGTCTCTTTTTTTTATAAAATAAATCAAAGTGAATATTAAATAAAAAGTATTCAAAGAATTATTAATAATTAATAATGTTCCAAAATTATAATTTTTAATGAACGCGTGTATATTAGATATATATTACGATAAGAGAAATTGGGGTACTGATTATAATTGAGGACCCCAGAAGCCAAGGGATACAAGTGCATAAATCATAATTCTGAGAAAATTAGGTTTAAAGTTCATCAAAGACTGTAATTAAACTAGCACAAATGTGCACAATATTTCAATATATGTTAGTAATATGTAGTATTTACTAGTTTTTCTTGAGTAATAATTTGTTAAATTAAAAATATCATATAAGTAAAATAATATTTTTTAGAAACATTGTTCATTTACATCTGCAGTGATGAAATTATAATAAATGAGAATAAAAGTGGGTTAAAGATCAACTTCAAAAATTTAACTTTATTGAATATTCTAATAAATTAATCTTTTTAAGACACATTTCACATTTGTATCTCTTGACTACTAGTGATGTTTCATAATAAATGAGGTTAAAAGACCAACTTGTAAGACATTTGGCTTTATTGAATATTCTAAAACTACAAATAACAAACTTAAACTTATTTGAAAAAAGCAACATTAACCTTGATCTATGGAATATGTATTTTATCATTAAAATGTCTAACCTCACCGTTTTTGCATGTATTTCCAGGAGCATCTGGTGCGTTAAGTTATAAAAAAAAATAGGAGGCAAAGGGGTACAAGTATGCTTAACTTTACTTGTAGCCAAACAAAAGTGAAGCATTGTAGGGTGTTTAAGTGTTATGGTAAAAGATGGCACCACTAAAACAGAAAACTGATACCTCTTGACCACCGAATAGATAAGCATATTTTGTACCCCTTGACCTCTAGGGTCCTCAGTTATTATATTACAGTAATTTAATCCACAGCTTTAAATTTTAAAAATAAAAAAGCACTACATTTGAAATTTTGGCTTTTTTTGCGCAAGCTACTGACAAAAAATATTTTTATTTTTAATATTGTACTGGTTTTCTGAAATTTCAACAAATAAATTAAAATACTAGCAATAAATATCCTAAAAATTGTATTAATTTATAAAAACCTTTCTGGAAGGGAGATAAAATTGTAATTTTTGTGTTACATATAGACAAGTACCGGCGTAGTAAAGAATATGACAAACACTTTTATTACATCATTTTTCTTGAACCTGTAGATATTTAAATTTTTTTAACTTTGCAGACCTTTTTTAATCGCTAATTGGCCTAATTAATTTTACATAACATCATGACCATATTAACCTATGGGAAATTTTATTTATAATAATTTTGTAGAGTTCTACTATCGGTCTTGTTACTCTTGATGAAATGAAAGCTAAGCAAGAAAATATTGTTAAAGAGAGAGAGAAGAAACTTGCTCAGAAAAAAGCAGAAAAAGAGAGGGAAAGACTTAGACAAATGGAGGCAAAACAGGCTGAGAAGAATAGGCAGAAGAAACAGGTTAGTTAGTGTTCAGCAAACTCCCATTAATCTTTATTTATATATATATATGATAATTAGAGCCTAATTTTGTCACTAGAAAATAAAAAATTATAAATTTACAGTTGTCTTTAGTGATTTTGGCTCAGATTTTGGATATAGTTTTTAATTAATTTTCTATTTGGTTGTTTAAAGAGCTTTTTGAATTTCTTTAATTAATCTTCCATCACTGATAACTACATATAAAGTATTTTACTTTACTGTTGCCAAAAAAAGGTTATATTTGTAATTTTAAATTAAATAAAATATTTTCTAGATTATGTAAAATGCTTACATGAAATACATTACAATAACTAGAAAACTGAAATTAATTTAAATCAACTATAGGTTGGTAGATTCTGATTTACTTTGTTGATAAACCTGTTATAACAGGTTTATACTGGTAAGTAAACAAGTTAAGAAGTTTCTGAAGTAGTTGTATCTTTGTAAGCAATGAGTTATAATATCTAAGATATATGAAAAAGCATTTTATGACAGACTCAGTAACTTCTTGAATAAAAATAGGATTATACCTATTACTCAGTTTGGATTTCGAAAGGGCTGCTCAACGACTGATGCTATTGTTTCCCTTGTTGGGGAACTTGTTCGGGCGTTGGATCAGGGTTGTGCCACCATGGGTGTTTTCTTTGATTTCTCTCGCGCCTTTGACTTGGTCAATCACTCTGTTTTATTATGTAAATTAGAACGTTATGGAGTGAGGGGTACTCCACTCAAATGGATTGAGACATACCTGTTTGACAGGAAACAAAAAGTCATACTGCTGGTGAATGGCCAGAGGTATCAATCTGAATTAGCAGACGTTCCTACAGGTGTTCCACAGGAAAGTGTGCTGGGACCCTTATTATTCCTCGTCTATATTGCTGATATTGCTCAGTCAGCTTTGTTGGGCCCTAATATTATATATGCAGATGACATAACTTCTGTCATAACAGGTGTTTCTTTGGCTGAGATAAGGAGATTAGCGGAGGTCAGCATTGAGCAAATGCTTGATTATTGCAGATTGAACAATCTTGTCCTCAATTTACAAAAAACACTCTTAATGCTGTTCAGTACCCTTGCAAATGACACAAGTCTAAATCTAAATATATGCGGTAATGATATGGGCAATGTTAACACTGCTAAGTTCCTAGGCGTCATCATGGATTGTAACTTAAATTGGTCAGGTCATGTCGACTATATTCTTAAAAAACTTGCCACCCATTCGTTTGTCATTTGGAAACTAAGAGCAGTAGTTGATAGAAGCATACTAATGTCTTATTACTATGCCTACGTCTATTCCTTGTTAAATTATGCTATAGTAGCTTGGGGAAATTGCTTGAGAGTGAATGAGGTATTAGTTGCACAAAAGAGGATTATTCGAACAATCCTCTTCAAGGGATCAAGGGAATCTTGTCGTCCACTCTTCTCAAATCTTCAACTGTTGACAGTTGTATCAATTTATATACTTCAATGTGCCCTGTACATTCGTAAGAATCTTAACTGTTTTACTCTGGTTGATGACATGCCTCACTGCTATCCACTCAGAAATGGTTCCGACTTAAGACTACCGGCTGTTCGACTGACTGCAACTGCTAAAAGTTCCCTTGTAATGCCCTTAAAAATATATAATCACTTGCCGATTGAACTCAGACGAACTATAAATTTAAAATCTTTTAAAAGAAAACTATTTGACTTGCTTTGTAGGGATCACATTTACAGTTTGAATGAGTTTTTCTCTAGAAACTTTGTATGATCTTGAAATATTCTGACTTGAATTTTGTATTTGTATTTTAACTTTTACACTATTTTATTTCACTTTTAACTTGATTAGGTATGTTGTAGTATTATTCTTAACCTATTATATTATTATATGTATTTTACTTTGATAATCTTCAACGAAACACATGTCACACTGTGCTGTTTGTGAATAAAGGAATTTGAATTTGAATTTAAACAAATCAGGGTATATTTTGACATCCACCCAGAGGCTTTGTTGAGTTACATAAAAAAAAAGGTGAATACAAAAGTTATAGAAATCGCCCTGAACCTCTAGGATTCGTTACCAGAAAAAACAAATGAACGTTGGAAATTAACAAAATCAACTTTTCTTGCTGATTATGAATATATACTAGGTTTGATACTTAGAGTAAGAATTAAAGTAGAGATCACAACTCATTCATAAGTCACGTTAGGGGTATGCGCAAACATGGTTCCCCTATTTTTCACATTCTATCGACCAATGTTTATGATAAAACAAGAAGTGGGGATGGCCCATGCCCAAGCCTTGGCCATTTGTTAACGAATGCCAGTGACGGCGTGAGAGAGAATGGATAAGCAGTTTTTTAGTAGTGTAATTTTTTAACATTTCAATAGGCGGTCATTTTGTTCCGCCATATTGATAAAGTAACTAAAACGTATTTATTAAATATATAAAAAATCAATATTCTTCTAATGTCACTGCACCTTTAGAATGCTGCTTCTTGAAGTAAGGCAACATATAATTAGAAGATCTGAACCGTACTAACAATTACAAAATAATACATTAAGACACATGCAGTAGTGAAGCTAAGAAAAGCTTGGTATTTTTTTTCAGGAAATTAATTTCTTTAATGTTAAAGTTTATTGTAGTTCCACGACCTGCTATTAGTTTTAAGCCACGCCGGTCACATGACCCAACGTAACAATCTTTACTGTAGCCAATTATACTTTTTTACTATAAGGATCCCTTGTCAATGAAAGTGGGATGGTCTAATATGATAGTGGGATGGTCTAATACGTGGAGTTGTCGTTCGGGGTTGCCATATCTAACTAAAACTCTTGTTACTGGTGTAATCTGATCTAAGGCTTTGGGTATTTTAACTTGTATTTTACTATTTTGCAATAAAAGTAGTTTCTTTATTTACACTGCTTAGAAACTAATACTGGAAAAAGATTACTATTTTTTGTATGAAAATTTTATTGCATCATGTTTAAACATATTCACTGTAATATAAATTGGTATAAACATTGGAGTTCCTGGCTAGGCTTGACATCGTCGTACGATCGACCTTATACTGTGAGGTATTCTTGGCAGTGGCTAAATATGTAAATAATGAACTGTATTTTTATTCTTACTCTAAGGTTTGATACCTTCATCTCTAAAAATACCTGAGAAATTTGAGAAAAACCCTGCTATAGGAGATAATGTATTCCTATTGTCTCCACTGATAGAGTATTTTCCATCTCTTTCTAACAAAATGCATCTTATGGTAGGGTTTTTCTCAAATTTCTTGGGTATCTTTAAAGATAAAGGTATCAAACCTAGTATGTTTATAAACAGCAAGAAGAGACCCATTTGACAGGCATATATTATACAGGGTGTTCCATTTAAAATAACAAAGTTGGTGCTTATTTCTTTAATTTCTGATGTTCATTTGTTCTGATGGTTTGGGATTGGGTTCCTATAACAGTACATTTAATTTGATATAACTCATAATAAAGCCTGTAGGTGTGTGCCAAAATATAACCGGACACCCTGTACAAGGTGATTTTTTTATATTGACATGACTTGTAGATTTTGACATGGCATATCTTTTAGTAATATGACAAAAAACAAAAGAACATTGAAAAGTGAAATTTATGGTAAAGTTTAATTTATATTTTTATATCCTAGTACTTAATGTACCCTGAAAATACAGAAAGATGTGAAGTCAACTCAAGTTCATCATATATTTTGAAATGTAATGCCATATATATGTAATACATATTTCATATAATATCTCATATATCAATATTCAATTATTTTTGAATTTTTGTTATTCGAATGTGCACTTCATGTTTTTACAACACAAATTTTTCAAACAAGCTATTTTTCAAAAAAGCTGTATTTAAAACACATTATTAACCCATAAAAAAGAGCACATAACAAGACCAATAACTTGAAAACAACTGAAACTTGGGTGGGTCATGCTTTTCTATTCCAGCTTATATACTTTTTTAGGATATACAGGATGAGGTCTCGTTCTATGTCTTTTTAAATAAAAATGTACCTAACTAAAAATTTTATGAAGAATTCAAATGTATTTTCAAAAAAACAATATATTATAGCTTTTGTTTTCTAATCTTAAGAGATATTATAAAATAGTAAGATAGGAACATAGACTTTGTTTATTATTCTATAAGGTTACAAGGTATAGATTATGATATGTTAACATTCTGATATCATTTTTAATTATCTCCATTGCATCACTTGTTATGGTATAAATCATACCATAACAAGTGTTAACATATGAACTAGTAGCAGCAGCATCTATTGGCAATCACTATATTTTTAGAGTCTTAGAAAAAGTATAGTCAAAAACACGTTTAAAATAGCATATTCCCTCACTTATGAACCATCACACAAACAATCAAACTTCACTCATTCGTGCGGAATATGCCATATTCGAAACTTGTTATATACTATTTCAGAAGGCGTATTTGAAGTCAAGAAGTCTTATTTTAAATATCTAAAACATGGTTACTTATTTATGTGGAACATGTTATATAAAATTTGTGGAGTTTTGCTAAAAGTTTAAAAATATAACTCATTACTTTTAAAATTTAAAAAAATCCTATAATTTTATCATAAATCTTTGTTATTTGATCCCAGGTACTTTTATAATTAAAATTTGTATTATGTCTTGTATTTTTCTTTTATATTTAACAATTCTTTCTGTGTCATAACATTTTTAATCTTCTTTAGATCTCCCTGTACAAATGTGGATCAACCATTACAGTATTAATTTAACTTCAGAATCACCAGCAAAATATTAACATAAGTAGATCATCAGAAAATGAGTATAAGTTGACAATTCAAAACACATCCCTAGTCTAAAAATTAAATTACATGATAAGGCTGCTATTTTTTTATAGTATAAAACTTGAAATGAGTCATTGCATATATATTTAACAATAATGATAACTTTTTATTCCAGATTCAGGCATTGTCCTTTACATTGGAAGAGGATGAGGATGAAGGGGTAATTGATGAAGATCACAGTGAGCCTACCAAAAGATTACATGATGGCTTGACGACTAATCAGCTGAAAAAAATTAAAAAAGATCCTATCGCTGATACAAGTTTTTTACCAGATAGAGAGCGGGAGGAAGAAGAAAATAGATTAAGGTAGTAATCTTTGTTCCACCTCAGTTAAATTATAAAAAATGCCATTTTTGTTATCTCATTTTTTTTTTAAATTAAAGCACATAAAATTAGTTTAACTTAATATTTTTAAATCATAAATTTGATAGTAAAACAATGTTAGTCAGGAAATAAATTGCCTATATAGGCATTTGTATAGAATCATAGAAAAGTTGTTTCATTTATTTTGGCTACATGTAAGTTTACCTATATAAACATTGAATACAAAATGTGTTGGTTTTTTCTTGTATTGGCTTTTAAGAATATCAGAAACTTGAAAAACAATTAAAACTAGAAATTTAGACACAACTTATTATTTTTTTTTAATGGAAAGCCCTGCATATTATTGATTAATAAATTGTGACCCTTACTGATTATAAATATACTAGATTTCATACCTTTTATTTTAAGGACAATAGAAAATTGACAAAAATCCTTCCATAAGATGTATTGCACCTGAGGGAAAAACAGTTACAACATTCTAACACATAATGTCAATTACTCAGATGTCTTTAATATAAAGGTTTCAAATATTTTATAATGATGAAGAAAATAACCATTTAATGAAACAATTAGGGTGTTCCATGTAAAAAAATATTAAGTTGTGTTGTTCCTAGTTTTCAATTACTTTGTTTTTTTTTTGATTTGCCGAAAAAATAACACAAGTAAAATCCTACTATTTTTGAATTTAAAGTTTTTTTGTATCTCCCATTGTTTTATCTTAGCAGACAGAACTTTCGGCTTTTGATAATGATTGACGTTTGTAAAATGTAGTTTGACATGAAGATCCAAAATCAGTTTAGATTGAGAAAATTCTCATAAGCCTAGCCCTTTATAATAAAACATTTTCAGGGAGGAGCTAAGGCAGTTGTGGGCAGAACAGCAACAGAAATTAAAAGAAGAAGAAATAGATATTACTTTTAGTTACTGGGATGGCTCTGGGCATCGAAGAACTATTAGGGTTAAAAAAGGTATGTATTGGTGTAAGACCAGCGTTTTCTTTACACATCTTGCAAAGGTTCTTGCTCAGAACTTCAAACAGTTAAATATAATTCTCAATAAATAATTCTTATATAAACAAATATTGCTATTTTTATTTTATCAATATTATTTGTAATTTGCAAACACTGTATTATTAATGATTTTTTAGGAAACTCAATATATCAATTTCTTCAAAAGGTTTTAGAGTTACTTAGAAGGGAATTTTCTGAACTCAAAACTGTGATGGCTGATCAACTTATGTATGTAAAAGAAGACTTAATTTTGCCACACCACTATACATTCTATGACTTCATTGTAACCAAGGTATAATATGTTAATATAAATAGTCAATAATAATAATAATAATAATTGCCTGTTAATAATTATTTATTGCAGATTTACTACTGCAACCTAAACACTTGTGGTGTACATTTCTAAATAAAACCCTGTATAAAGCTTTCATTTATATTTTGATACCTACCTACAGCTTTATAAGATACAAGAAACTTGAAAAACAAAAGTAAAAATATAAGCACAACATATTTTTTTGAACAAAATACCATGTGTTCTATCTTTTCAAATGAATCTTTTGCTGATTATGAATATACCTAGTTTTATACCCTCAAAGTTAAAGACATTCAGGAACACTGATAAAAACTCTGCCTTAAGAAACAAATGCATTAGCCTCCAATAAAGTAATTTTTTTTTGTGTTACAAAATTTCTAGGAAATGGTGAATTAGTGGCTAGTTATTAATCTACTTTTGTATTTACATTTCAGGTGATTCTTAATTTAACCATCAGCAACCACTTTTGAGATATTTTCAAATTTAAATATCGAATATAAACATTTTTTTTTACATGAAATGATGGTAAAGCTTTTACTAGCAGATTTTTACATCAAAATAAGAAGAGCAAAGTTGTTATAAATATGGTTTCATAAAATCTTTTTTCTGGGATATTTTTGTTTACACACAACAGAAACATTACTCACATTTTTTTTTTGATTTGAATGTAAGGAATCTGCACCAAAAAGCTTGATCAAAAAATTCATTTATTCTCAACATTTGGATTTCAAGATATCTCACAAAATGTTTGCTTCTACTAGAATTATTTCAGAGTACCTTTTCTACTCAATTATAGATTAGAAAAAGACTGTTTCTGATATCAGTTTGTATCAAAAATATTAATTTAATAAATTCGTGTTTTAGGCCTTCTTTACAGGAAATTCTTTCTTATTCAGATGTAAGGAATCTGTAACCAAAAGTTTGACATCATCCCAAACACCCCTTTTTGCTATTTTTATATAAACAAATAATTATTTTTACTTATTATACATCAATAAATGAGTATAAGTATCAATTTTATGAGATGTTTGAATTGTAACAAAGGTGAACATGGTTTGAGCTCCTTATGTGGAATTTTTTATTAAAAAAAAGGCAAGTTTAAAAGAAAAAAAAATTGAATATATTTTATTACCCTAATTAGTTTGTCTCTTTTTGAATATTTATAAAGTTTATTTAGATATCTTTCTTTAGCAACACATCTCAGTTTCTTCATTTTGTTTTTTATTCAAATTTCCAACAATAATGAATTTTATATGTACAAATAAAGAAGTCCAAGTCAAAGTAAAAAAAGAAAAGAAAGAAAATATATATTTCACCACATTACAAAATATTTTCAGACAATCATATTTAAAAAAAAAATCCTAAGATATAAATGCATAAAGTATATCAAAATAAAAATTTCAATACATAATACATATAATATTCACTGACAAACATACAAAATAAAACAAACTAAAAGCATTTCGCAAGATAGACAACTAAGGCCAAAATATAATTTTAGTAAAAAATTCAAATATAGACCTAAAAGGGGGTATTTAGGTACTCTTCGACTGATGAAAAGCAATATTTCAAAATGGGATATTTTATTTTAATCTTATAGTTTGAGTGACCAAGACTTCTGACTTCTAGAGGTAGACGGTTAAACAACTTAAGGTCAAGTGAATTTCTTTCTGACATTTTTAATTTATATCGGAGCAATTTAATCAAGCAAGCAGATCTTGTGTTGTGGTTGTGCACTTCTGAATGTAAAGTCAGTGAGGTTGAACTAGAATGAATCTCCAACAATGAATTAAAAATGTATATGGAAGGTAAAGGCATAATTTTAAAGTGTTTAAAGAGAGGTTGACAGTGTTCCACAAATGGACCACCTGAATTGAATCGACTGCATCACCCCAGAGAACAACACCATAGGTGAGATGACTATGCAACAGGGCAAAGTATACCATTCTTAGTACATCTAGATGAACAATGAACTGCCTGAGAACAAACAAATCCAATGAAATCTTTGTACTTAATACATATATATGTGCTGACCAGCTTAAAACATCATCTAAAGTAATACCCAATATTTTGCAAGTGTTTCCCGAGGTAAGTCTCCTATTACTACTCACAACAAGAAATTGTGTCTTTGCTTGATTTAATTTTAAGTTGTTTGTACAAAACCATTTCTCAGCTGTGACAAAAGAATCATTGGCGAGATCCAAAAGACCCTCAATATTTGAATTCACATTCAAAAAAGATGTGTCATCTGCAAAGAGAACACATTTAGGAATATTTGACATATGAAAACATAGATCGTTTATATAAACAATAAATAGGACCGGCCCCAATACTGACCCTTGGGGCACACCATGTATTAGTTGTTTGAATGCCAAGACCTTATTATTTGCACCAACACACTGGATCCTTCCAGAAAGGTAAGACCTAAAAATATCCAAGGCCACACCCCTAACACCATAATATGTCAATTTTTCCAGCAGTATGTCATGGGAGGCACAGTCAAATGCCTTTGTTAGGTCGCACTGTGTAATAATAGAGTGCTTTCCACATTCAAGACCCTCGACAACGCCATCTATAAGGCTCAAAACGGCCCCAGTTGTTGATCGACCAGATCTAAAACCAAACTGAGAGGTGTCGAACAGGGAGTGCCTCTCAAGATACTTCACCAGTCTTTCCTTTAATAACACTTCCATCACCTTAGTAGCTTTATTGTCATAAATTTTGCAATTGTTAACAAAGCCTTTTGAGTAATATAATTAAAATTGACTAAACTATGACTACATTAATAATTAAGTCATTAAACTAGAGATAATAATTTTTGTAACAGAAGTAAACAGAATCGATTTTCGGCTCCGGTATTTTGAATTAATTAAGTGGTTTAAAGTTGTCCAATTTTGAACTGTTTTGTGTCATTGTGTGGAGAAAAAAATGTTCTATTTATTGGTCTTACAAGAAAATCGTTAATTCACGAATCTGAAGCATATATTCAAAAATCTGTGATATCATTTCCTGACTATTTTTATTCATTTCTGATATAAAAAGTGTGGCAACTAGCAGCCAGCTTATCAGTAATGGAGATTCCGTTTTTATATTAATTCCGATTTTATTTTAATTTATGCATGTTTTTGTAAAAATCCCGAGTTTATTTGAAACCATTTTTTGTGCAGTGCATTTGTAAATAATTCGTTCATTGAACTTTGGGAACACTTTTTTTTTAATTTTACCTGCTCATTGATTTAAAGTTAAAAAGGACAGTCATTTTTAAAAGTAGTAAATCTAAACATGATGCGAGGATTTAAATGTTGCAGGAACAAGGATTTTGCAAATTATTGCTGCACAGTTTGTTTTGGCATCTTTCATCCAAGCTGCTTAGAAAGATTATCTAAATCAGTACAACTTGGTGGACATAGGATTTACTGTTCTGTGGAATGCCAAGAGAAAGCTTTGGAAGACGAGAATAAGTGTCAAAATTTCTTGGCGGAAATAGAAACCCTAAAAAAAGAAATAGCGGAAAGAGATATATACATTCTTCGATTGAAGAGAAGAAGTACTGCAACGCTAAAAACGAGTTGAGTGAGCTGACAAAACTTAATGGGAGCATGTTAATTACCATTGAAACACTAGAAAAGAGCAACGAATGCCATATAAATGACATCAAAAGGCTAAATAAGATGATACTTACACTTGACGGAAGTGTTCCCTCAGAAGCATCACGGTTGACAGTAAATAAACAAACTCAAACTTCATTGATAAATTCACTTAAAAATGAGAGTTCTGGAAGCGCAACTGTTCGTAAGAGACGCCAACTTTTGATCATTGGCAATGAAATGGCTAGAGGAAGTATGACTCTCTTTCAAAAATATACTCAGGGCGTATTTGATTTAAATTGCCAGTGGCGTAACGGGTTTTTATTTGAAGAGCTGATTTCTGAGTGTATATTATACCACAAAAAATTGACCAAAGATGATTTCGTTATATTTTTCTGTGGGCCCGAAAATGCCATTAGAGGAATACCCATTTGTGAAGAACAGATTGAATATTTGGTAGCGTCATGTACTAACACAAATCTTGTCACGATAGGCCCTCCTTGTTGGAGATATAGACGTGAGCTGAATGACTTCATTTATGACCAAAATATATTACTACAATGCAGACTAAGGGAGAAGCATAATATAGACTTTATTTCATTGACCATGATTACGCGGGAACATATTATGCATTATGATGGAAAAGCAGACCTGATTTATCTCGTGTCAAAACTACATTGTCCGAGCTGAGCCATTCACAGGTTTACCAAAGAACTTGGATTTATCGACTTTTCCTATCGCCCCAACGGGGAACCAGAAATCCTGATACCAGTGGCAATAGCCCCTGAGTTGCAACTCAAACTAGCACACCACAACAGCCAAAAATTCGAGAGGATAAAAGTACGAATACATTCTATTATTCACCAGAATGTGCAGTCAATTGGAAACTGCCTGGATGGAGTTCAAATGTTAGCGGAACAAAATGAGTGTCATGCATAAGCGAACACTGGAAATAATGTTCGCAGCTGTCTAACTACAACCTTCAGGGATATTATATTGCGTCAAAACACTGCAGAGAGGAGGGGGCTCACGGTGGTGTTGTTATATATGTCAAAGATAATATTAACATTTCTGAAAGTGTAAGTTTTGAATGTGCCGCAATTGAAGTTAAAATAAATGACATTAATGTAATAATTTTATGTGTATATAGATCTCTTTCGGCCCCAATAAACATTTTCATGCTTAAACTGGAAACTGTTTTGTATGGCATATTTAAAGAGAATTGTCTGTGTTTCATCGCTGGGGATTTTAACATAGATGTTAGAGATAGTGATAATAGGAATGTTGTCGATTTTGTCTCTTTGTTGAGCTCATTTAATGTAAGTCCATCTATTCTAGAATACACACGCATATGCGGGGCTAGTCGTAGTTGCATTGATAATATTCTTACAAATTGTGAATCGTTTAAATCGGAGGTTCTTGACTCTCATATATCAGATCACACTGCACAGAAAAACATCTTTTCAGTGGGGGTGGGAAAGAGTAAAAATGTAAAATTAAAGAGGCGTATATTTAATGGTCACAACAAGGCAAATTTTAAAAGCATTGTCACAGGGGAGAACTGGAGCTCCATCTTTGATATTCCTGAGTATCTCGTGGACACTCAATGGAAAACATTCATGAGTACCCTTTTGCCAATATTTAACCATTGTTTTCCAATTAAAACCATCAATCCCAGGTCCAAGAAGGTTTTAGATTCTATTGAGGAAGTTTCTTCCTGCAAGCAGGAACTAGATTTGTTGCTTGTACTCAGCAGATCCTTGGATAATACGTTGTGAGCTACAGGGATAAGAAAAGACAGTATAATCGACTTCTTGCAGAGGCTCGAAGGTGAACAATTCGGCAAACGAATTCGGGAGTCTGAAAACAGGTCTAAGTGTGTGTGGCAGATTGTCCGGAAAATCACAGGGGATCGGGTCATGCAGAGTGCCAGATCTCGGGGTGATCCCAAAACAGTGTCAAATGATTTTAATAACTATGTCATTCAGGCAGGACCTAATCTTCTACAATATCTGCCCTCCACAGGTACCTTTTTTTGTAATGTACCACTCCACAATAATTCTTTCTTCCTGGGACCAGTTACTATTCACGAGGTCTTAACTATCTTGTCCAAACTTAAAAATAAAATCAGTGCCGGCTATGATGAGCTGTCCTCCAAAATTGTTAAAGAATGGGCTAACGAGCTTGCGGTACCCTTGTGTCACATTATTAATAACTCTTTCAAGCATGGTACTTTCCCAGACGACCTGAAATTATCGCTGGTCAGACCTCTATACAAAAAAGGAGACCCTACTCTGCTTGAAAATTATAGGCCAATAAGTCTTGTGCCAACATTTTCCAAAATATTTGAGGTGGCTATGTGCCCCAGGTTACTGAGGTTCTTTTATGCTGAGAAACTTCTTAGTAATTCACAGCATGGATATCTAAAGGGCAGGTTAGTGGAAACAGCTGTGTATTACTTTGTTGATCGTATAATTGGATGCATGGAGGATAGATGTTTGTCTATGGGCATATTTTTGGACTAAGGCGTTCGACGTCCTTGATCATAAAATATTGCTCGAGAAGCTTGATCGTTATGGTGTTCGTGGTCCAGCTTTAGGCTGGATTCGATCATACTTGACGAATCGGCGTCAGAGAGTTGTAGTTGAGAAAAATGGGGAAAAACATTTTTCAGAGCAGGGACACACATCTATGGGGATTCCTCAGGGAAGTGTAATGGGGCCCTTGCTCTTTATTTTTTATGTGAATAACCTGGCAACAGAAATACGAAATCTAAATTCCCGTCTTGTCAACTTTGCTGACGACACAAACATCCTTGTCATTGGTTCCACATTGTCGGAGCTTCTCAATCTGTCTAGTCAACAACTGAACAAGGCCCATGAGTGGTTTTCAAGAAACAGATTAATAGTCAATGAAGACAAGACAAACTTCTTGTGCTTCAGATCCAAGCGTAAAAATGGGGACATACCAGATGCGGTAGATATCGTGGCTCAGAGTGTGGAAAATTCTTGGGCGTTCTTGTGGATCAAAATCTTGACTGGGTTGGGCAGGTTTCGAGTGTTTGTAAGAAGCTTAACTCAGCTTGCTATTCTCTAAGAGTAATGTCCAAATATCTAGATCGTAACAACTTGACAGTTGTGTATTTTGCACACATCCATTCTGTGCTTCGGTTTGGTGTTATGTTGTGGGGGGGAAGTGTGGATGCTCAGCGTGCTTTTGTGGTGCAAAAAAGAGCCATACGAGTCATCTTGTCTCTTAAATGGATGGAGTCATGCAGAGGAAAGTTCAAGGCATTACAAATTCTCACTCTTCCAGGATTATACATATATGAGTGTTTGGTCTTCCTGTTTAAGAATAGGGACACAAGTTCTCTGAACTTGAAATTCGGCATCAATTTAACACCAGGTATGTTGGCCTTAACATTCCAATTCACAAAGTAAGTGCTACTGAAAAGGGTCCCGCATACGCATGTATTAAGTTTTTCAATAAGTTGCCAAACCATTTAAAAGTAGAAACTCAACTGAACGTATATAAAAACGCTGTGTTAAATATTTTACTGGAGCAAGAACCATACAGTGTAAATGAATTCTTAGAGTCAAATTTTTAGTCTGTCTCAGAAAGTGTTATTGCTGTTGTAAGATTTTATTCTATGTATTTTAGCTGGTTCACATTTAGTTTTTAGAGTATAAAGGAACCATATTTTTTGTACCAAAATTCCTAGAGTGTGATTTTTAATCTGTTGTCGTGAATTGTTAGTATTGTTTTGAGATTTATTTCATTTTGTTTTGTGTGTAATTTTGACGCCACTATTGTGCAATTTTTTGAATAAAGAGATTGATTGATTGATTGATTGAGTCATTTTTAATTTTAAATAAAACAAAAAAATTAAGTGAAACCAAGAATTATATAGTTTTGCACCTGTTTGGGAAAGGCTCTTATAAATGCCGTATCTACTAGTCACTGTATTAAATTATTAAGAGTTAACGGGATATAAAAATAATGACAAATAAAAAAGTTGAATCGAAAAGTCATCTTACATAATCAAACATCTACATACTAGATATATGAACATAATTGCCTATACATATACTAAATAATTGTCCAAAATTTCGGGAGTGTATAGTACTATATAAAAAAGGAAAAAATCTTAGAAGGTATGGGGTGTTCAAGTTTTCATATTTTTTTAATTATTTTTTACACATCGTGAGCATTTCTACAGATAATTTACTTAAATTTTACACACGCTACACGATTAACCATATCTAGGAACCGAATACAATAAGTTATCGAAAAATTACCTAGTCGTGAAACTATTGACTGCCCCGAACTTTTTACTATTAAATCATTGGCTTAGAATTACAAAATTAGACTCATCATTATGTTCTGTGCCTTTTTGGCATATTATTACAATTCGATATTTTGAACCGATTTTAGCAGTTACATCGGAAATTTTTTAATTTTCTTAAGCAAAATTGGCTAAGCACAAATGGACATTTTACTAAATCACTTGTAAACAGTAGGAAACATCAAGATTTAGTAAGAAAACAAAAAACTAGAAAATGAAATGGGCACTCTACTGTTCTAGAGAATCTAGATCTAGTAGAATCATCCAGTGGCGTCGCAGCAAAAAGTTAAAATAACAAAACTTTTAACACCCTGTATCTTGAAAACCAAGCATTTCCGGACTTTTGTTCATAGAATTTTTTTTATTGTACTATGTGCCACTGAAATTTTGGACACTTACTTAGTGACAACCTGTATTTGGGTGTTATAGCCAACGTCCGCCAGCGTAGCTGGTTGATGATTTTAACCGAATTTATCCTTTCCTATTCCTGCTTATTCGTAGATTTGTATTGTTCCAAAGAAAACCAGATTACTGGTTTTAACTAAAACAAAGTAAATGATTTTACCTATTGATAAAATAGATGAATCAAAGGCAATATACTACAAATAATTTATTTTACAGGCTAGGGGCAAAAGTGGACCACTTTTTCAATTTGATGTACATGATGACATTAGATTAGTCAGTGATGCTTCGATAGAGAAAGAAGATAGTCACGCAGGGAAAGTTTTAATGAGAAGTTGGTATGAAAGAAATAAGCACATATTTCCTGCTAGCAGATGGGAACCCTATGATCCTACAAAGATTTATGATAAATATACAGTTTCTGACAAAAATAAAAACCAATAGTTCATATAAAAAAATTGTTTTTTATTATAGTTATTTAATAGTTTTTAATACAAAAGAAATCCTATTAATGAAGCAATAATAAATAAAAAAATAAAAATAGAAATGACAGCAAAAATAATTATGACAATGATAAAAATCATACCGAGGAAATTTTAAAATACATTGAAAACCAAGTATAGTAAAAAAATACATTACTTTTAACATAAGCAACATATAAGTAAAAGTATATTTATTATATAGGTGAGTTTTCAAAATCCGTAGTGGAACTATAACACCTTACTGGAGTCAATAATAAATAAAATAAAACAAATTGAAGCAAAACAAATAACTTTTCTAGACATTTCCTAAATTTTTTATAGTATCTTAATTGCTTGAAATGCAGTGGTAGGTGATTAAATATCTTTTTGTGTGTAAAAGATTGTCTAACTTGGGTAGTGGATGGTACAGGAAGTCGAACATTGCCAGTTTGATGAATATGACAGGTAGAAGACAAGCTTATTTCATCTGTGTTTTTTTAGTATTAGACATGAAGTTTCCAGCAGAAACAAAGACGGCGGGGTAAGAGTCTTGTAACATATAAATATAGGCTTTTAAGTATCTCAATATCCCACCTTAGAGAAATATCGTACAGAGCTTTTCTGCAAAACAAACAACATATTAAAAAGGTACTGTGAACAAGACCCCCAAAGAGATATCCCATAACGCAATTAAGACTATAAGAACAAAATATACATTCCTTGCCGTCGCGGTTTCATTTATTTGAAATAGTTTTAATGCACATATATCATTTTGTAATAATAATAATAATAATAATAGAAGTACTAAATATCAACAGAATAAAAACTTTACAATCAAAACACTGCTAGAACTTTTTGATAGAGCGAGGTTGGCTGATTTTCGCATTTCTTTAACTATGTACATTCGATTGTATAAAGCATAAAGTCACGCAGTATTTATAAGCCTAAATTAATAATTTTTGTCAAAAGTACATATTTCTAAAAATTTGACTGGGCCGGCTCTTTTCCTGTGCCCTTCATATTTATGATTGTAAAATCAATATTGAATGGTTTCGTATGGCTTAATAAAGAACAAAAAGAACATTACTACTTTTGATGTCTATTTTTATTTATTTATTATATCTATTAGAAAAAAAGAGACGTCGCTAGTGCAGGTTTAAAATCAATTTGTTTTGCTGATTTTATCATCTTTAGTGTCCAATCTTTTTATAGTGTAGCCTAATTACTAAATATATAACTACGGTCCTACGTACTAGTCTTGGCTGGTGATTTGTGAAGTCTGATAACCGTGAAGTTCAAAGAAGTAATTTTAACCAAGAAGCAGCTTCCATAAAATTGAAATATTGCTATAAGCTAGGCTTACTGAAAAACTCCAAATTGTTTTCTAAGAAAGCAGCTTCTATGAACTTTTGTTTTCTCCTGTGCTGCTCCCCTGCTTGAATTGGTGTGACCAGAAATATTTCGATTTAAAGTAAAACTATACATTCATATTAAATAACATTTTATTAACACTTTTTCAACATATATATAAAACTTTAACTGAATTTAAAATGTGTGATTTATGTCTTTATTTTTACAGGTAGTCCTCTTACTACACAAGCTGCTTTTGTTAGATAATGCTCCGTAAGTGTCTTTGCATGAGATAAGGCTTTTAAAAGTTCCAAATTGCACATACTTTCTCCATATGAATCTTCAGCGATAGGCAGGGCATCTGAAAAGTTTTTCTATCATAATAATGTCAAAAATCGATCTTAGATTACTTTTATATTGCTCTGGGCTGAAAGGGTACAATGTTATTAGAAGTAATCAAAATATGCAATCAGGGGCAAGGCTGAGGAGGGCCAACAATTTAAGTGAACTGGCAAAATCCGAGGCTGTAGTTAAAAACAAAAAGTTTCCTCAGCTGGAAATTATATCATTTTGTATTTAATGTTGTTACCAATATTGAGGCTGGAAATCAAGTTGAATGCATCTATACAGACTTGTCCAAAGCTTTTGATAGCATTTGCCACTCTTTGCTGATGAAGAAAGTGTCTGATGTTAGTATATCGGGAGAGTATCTGGAGTGGATTAGATCCTATCTGTTTCAGCGCCGTCAGCGTGTGATTGTTTGTGGCTCTGTTTCACATGGAGTGTTTGTGACGTCGGATGTTCCCCAGGGTTCACATCTGGGGCCTGTTCTTTTCTTGTTTATTAAAGACGCTATATCATGTTTTACTTCATCTCAATGTCTTTTGTACGCGGATGACCTTAAATTTTATAATGTTGTTGATCCCAATTCTGACGGTCTACAGTGTGATCTGGTTAGATTTGCGAAGTGGTGTAGTTTTTTTAGCTATAAATGTGTCTAAATGTAAATCTATTAGCTTTTACAAATGTCAGAATCCAATCAGAACTTGCTATACTATTAATAATTTAAACATTGAAAATGTTGCATCATTTAATGATCTTAGAGTAATTTTTCAATCTGATTGACTTTTAATCTTCATATTGATAGCATAGTTCTGAAAGGACTTGGACTGTTTGGTTTTATTAAAAGACATACTAAGCTCATGAATAATAGAAAGGCCCTTACGTATCTATATAACTCTTTAGTTCCCAGTATTTTAGAGTATTGTTCCGTCATATGGTCTCCATTTTATGCTTGTCACGTAAATAGAATTGAAAATGTTCAAAGTAAGTTTGTAAAATATCTTTTGTATAAATTTAAATTTCCATCTAATAACATAGCCTATGAAACCAGGCTCTTACTGTGTGGCTCTAAAAGTCTTGAATGTCGACGTAGAAATGCTTACCTGTTATTTCTCTACAAACTTGTCAACGGTATATTGAACTATAGTAGTCTTTTAAGCTTAGTTTTATTTCTAGTACCAATGAGACATACTAGACAACTGCAATTATTATATGAACAATAACACCGAACTAATTATAGTTTCAGCGCCCTTTGCAGATCGTTTACTTTGTAACTATAATAGATTCTTCTCTCATTGTGATATTTTTTACCTCAGTCAAACCTCATTAAGAGGAATACTTAATAGTTGATTTTAAATGTTAACTAAACTATGGTGTTTTTTTTTGTTGTCTATCTTATTCTTCTTCCTTTCTTGTAATTTAGGCTAAATAGACTACCATTTAGAAATTTTGTAGATTCTCCAGTGTACTAAATTGAATAAATAAATAAATATAGGAAGTTCATATAATGTAGAGCTAATTTTTTTTTAAATAACAGTTTGAGTTTTCTCGATTTTACCGAACCCATTACAAAGTCACAAAGACTTCAGCACATTCTTTCATTGAATTAAGGAAAACAATTTTTAACAAGATTTTTCAAATTTTACTTTTAGAACGTTCAGAAAAAAAAAACTAAATTTATTTGAAATTATAGAAATAAACATAAAAGTGACAACACTTCATTAAATGCTCATTAGATCTAAATTGTTCCTACTATTGATCTTTTATTATTTTTTCTGAGGTAATTATTATCAGTGACGGATTAACGGAAAGGGGAAGGGGACTATAGCCCTCGCTACAAATTTAAAAATTTGGTTTAGTTCAAAGGAAAAATAATAATTTTCATAAAATTTTAAGTTTCTCATAGAACATGTTTTTTTATACATTCAGGAGAACCGGAACATTATTTCCCTATCAAGCATTTGACAGACAGACACCACAGATGCACATGCAGTTATATGAATTAGTGATTTCAGAAAACTTGTTCTGTAGGAGTTTGTAATATTAATATAACATTTATATTTACCGCATTTAAGCGCCTTTTTCCACTGTTGTTTGTCTATACATTTCCAGGGTATTTTAGCCTTCGAAGGGATCCAATTACTCAGAAATTCTGTTGTTAAGATATCAGTATATATGTCAGTTACAGGCCAAAGCATGCCAAGTACACATGGACTAAAACAATTTAATTAAAAACAGATTGTTTAATAGAGATTTAATTTTTACCTATTAATTGATGGAACTAGACACAAAATAAATACCAAAAACATCACAAAATAAGTATCAAGTAATATTTAACTTAAGGCTTATTCATAAATATTAATACAGGGTGTCCTACTGAAATTTCACGGCTTAGAAGCTTGAAAACGTAAAAGATATCGAAATGCGGTTTTCACCAAACGACTTAGGTTTGCTTAAAGTTTCTTCCTGGCAATGTTGCCAAATTTTCTCATTTTTCCTAGAACCACAGAAAAATAGATATTTTGTGTGAATAAATTGGGATTTTATTTTAAATGGAACACATATTCTTGTGCCCTTCCTAGCCTGATACGTATCCTTTTCAAAAATAAATAGTTTGTATATATTAATTTTACATCTTTAAATTTAATTTATAAAATGCTTTCTTTGAACCAATCCCAATCCAACGAGCGAATTATAAAAATAGCTGATAGGGATGAGGATGGACGATATTAGGTTTTACTTTTCGACAATCGACAGATATCGACCAAGGGCGGTAAAGTCCTTACAAATAAATCAGCGAAAAAAAAAAGGTCCTTGCTCTTAAAAAATATGTAACCTAATTGATACCTATCGATAGGTATCGGAAAGTATCGACAGGTATTAGATAACTATCGAGTTAACTGATAACTATCAAGTTATCAGATCCCCGTCGATATTTTTTATTTATGTATTGCTATTCAGTATGTTCATAAGTTATATGCCCATCCTTAATAGGTGATGGTAGCTGCACAAGTGAGATAAGCGGGGTTTTTTGTTAGCCATAATGCAGATTTTTTTTACATAACTTTGTATGAAATCGTATGTTATAATTATTATACTCAAAATTTCCCTAAAACTTTGTTTAGTAGCAAATCTGCTTGATTCTCTTTAAAAAGTCTACATATTTCTAAATCGTTGTACCAATAACAAAATCGACTTCTGGATGGGGGTTCTTTTGGTATACTGTACGAAATCTGCGTCTAGATACTGTTATTAATTTTGTTTCTGTATATGTGATTACAAAAATGCTTTTCGATTTGTTTAAACATTTCAGAAATAGATAAAAACATACAACTAGAATGCATTTGGCAACCACATTTAACAACGAACTTATTTACTGGCTGACGCGTCAAGTACATACTTTTGTTCCAAGGCTCACTCTGTAGTTATGGTATCACAAAAAGTTTATAATTATATTTAAAGCAAGAGTTCTACAAATTAATATTAAAATCTAAGAGTAAAAAATTAATTTATCCAAACTATATTTTTGAAAAAGAGAAGTATTATGCTATCGAAGGGCATAAAAATATATAGGGTGTTCCTTTTAAAATAAAACAACAATTTAGTTCCAAAAAAAATGTCTATTTTTCACGTTTCTTTGGAAATATTGTCATGAAGAAATTTTGGGCAAATCTAAGCCACTTGGTTTTTGTCCTATTAAGTTGAGAAATATATTACTTTTCAGTGGGACATCCTGTATAATCTGAACATATTTTTATAGAGTTTGTATGATACTGGGCAGACTTATGAAACTTGGTTCGTTCCATAAATTAAACTAATTTTACTAATAGTTTCTACCTTTAATATAAAAAATTAAATAAATAGAATATTTTCGGGATCTGTTATTAAATTTATTATCTACAAAATGTATTATTCCTTTCTTATTGATAACATTTAAAAACTAGTAAATCTAGTATTAATTATTGACAAACTTTCTCAAGATTACTCTGTATAGACAAGTATGAAATTTCGTACTTCTTCAGTACTCCTGATAAAGAATTTATAAAAATTACTAGTAAGTAAAGTATATTGTTTTGTCGTTCAGATTTGATCAGAAAGTTAGAAGAAAAAGTAACTTTCAAATGGAACTCTTTTATATACAGAATGCGTTGAGAAAGTGGGTTTAATTTTGTTGTTTCAACCATTTATTTTTACCAAAAGTTATAGGTTATTGATTTTTAAAATTTCAGTTATAAAAATTATCTTTACAATTTTGATAAAAATATACTTATATTGATATTTGTAAGTTCTTGAGTAAAAACCATTTTTATTATAGCAAAACGGCAGTTATTGGGGTGTTTTATACGATTCGTTACAAAAGTCTGGTAGGTTTTTTAGATTATGAAACATTTTTTTAATTTTAAATTAGTTTTTTATTGTAGAATTCAAGAGAAACAACTTTAAAATGGTAATTGTATATACATACAGGGAAGTATACATTTTGATATAGTGTTATGTTGTTATTTTTTTAACTTTGAAAATAATAATAAAATTACAATAAACATGATAAATTCAGCTAAAAATTAGTTTGCATGTACACAGGAAGATCGCGGCGTGGTCCATTAGTGTCCTCAAGTCCAACACCTTCCTTGTATAGAACTGTAGATTACACGGGTAACCACTTTTTAAAAATATTATTAAGTATACATGGCATTTCAAAAAAGTTTGACGAGTCTAACTTATACTTTTAAAATAGAACTCTCCACATTTTGTTTTCTTTTCTGATAACAGCAAATTTTTTAAAATAATTTCTTAGAACGCTGAGTGAAAATCATAAATAAAAATTCAGATAGTTATATCTTTTTGTCCTACAAATAAGTCTAGGAACCTTTTAAACTATATTTTTATAAAAGAATTTAACACAATATTCCAAAGTGAATACTCATAATATTAATTCCAAATTCTAGTCAGAATGAGTAAGTTGTTCTTGAAGACTATCTTAGTAATCTCCTTTCCCAATACGAATAATATTACATACCGGCTAATGATGACGATTCATATAAATACCGGCTAATGATGGGTCAGCATTTAGTAAATAATTAAATGTTAAAAATGAAATATTTTAGATGTAATACATTCCAAATTTGGAAATGTACAGGATCAGGATGCTGTGTTGTATTTAGCATCACTTTTAACCTTGGGTCTCCTAAGAAACATTAAAAAAAACTGTAGGGACTAGCTTTTTCTGGGCATTCAATTCATACAGAGATATCTGGTATTATTTTATTTTTTACTTCTACTCAGGATTCTAAGATAATGCATATCGTAGCTCACTCTAGTGTAAACCTCCATTGTTTTTAAATTATTGACGTTATTATATTACAAAATAAATCGTTTGTAATATAAATATAAGGTATATCAAATAAAAGTAAATTATATACAGTGTGTGCAGAACTAAGAGATTAGTTAGTTGGTTAATTCGAGAAAGTTTTAGACAATTATTTTACTATGTTATTGCCGCCCGTTGCTGTTATAACAAAAAGGATTAATAACTCCTTTTTAGGAAAATTATGGTCCAAATGCTATTTTATTCATATTAAGAATAATTTAAATCTCTTAATATTTGCTATAAGATAAAGCATAATAATATAGGTACTTAAGTATAGCCAACTGAATACCTTTGTTTCATTTTGATCTGAATGTATTTGCACTACTACAAAACTACCACTTTCCTATATCAGCTATTTGATGAGTAATAATTTATTTGCACAACGTTACGTTTCCGCCGATTCTTATTGTCATGTTAAAATGTACAATCTAACACATTCAGAAGAAACTGTATAATTAAAACTACATACATTTAGCTTTTTATGTTTTAGCCTGTTGAATATAGAACTAAGTTCAGAATCAACCAACAAACAATACAATATTTTTTAAAACTTACCAGCGAGATATTAAATACATATGATAGGAACCATACATTTCAACTTGCGGGCCAAGACGAGCTATCCTTGTACTAGCACAGCCAAAGAGTAACACTACAGCTTTAACGGTAACCTTCTGAAGCATTTCAACTGTCATAATATGGGTGCCGTTTCCATGGCCATTATATCTGCAAGATAACAATTTTTAATAATAGAGAGCTACAATTGCTTTAAATCTAGATTTAAGTACTTACGAGAAAATATCAGCTTCTTTTAGCAAACTGTAGAATTCGTCATTTGTTGGTTTTCGATTAGTTATGCCATCCCACTTTGGTAACCAGTAATTATAAAAGTTCATTATCCTTATTTCCATTTGAGCTAAGTCCTTGTCTGGATTTACAATATATTTTCCATTTTCATAGTTTTTTATTACCTGGAATTTCCAAAACTTAGAAAGATGTTTATTGTTTTGGGTTCTTTTGGGTCCCTACAGTTTTTAAGTCAATCCAGAAAGGAGAATTGTTGTTGTACTAATAGTAGTTTAAGGTAATTGAAATCTCACTATGATTTATGCCCGTGAGGTCTCTCCTTGGTACTAAGCTAGCTCTCATTATATATACATGTAATGGCAGCTCTTCATTATGCTATACATTTTATTAAAATAACTTATATCTTAATATTTCCAGTTATTAATATACAGGGTGTTTCTGTTCAAGATTCCTAAAAGTTCCTTTAGACATGGGCCCCGCCGTGTTTGAGGTTTGGTCATTTGGTCAATTCAAAGTTACCTAGTTTCGAACACATATAATGTTAAAAATGATTGCGGGATAAAAGGAACACAGTGAAAATTACACCAAACGTTAATTTTAAACATTATTTATCATTTTAGTTGCCTGGCTCTTACATTAAGTGTTTCACGACAACTAAAGCTCAAAAGTGCAACAATTTTAAGGAAATATAACTTTATAATAAAATACATAACTAACTTTAAACATTTTCAAACAATTCACTGAAATCACTAAACTAGTTTGTAAATAATACTGAAAAAAAAATTATATTCGCCAACAGTCACAGTCTCATATATAGAGTTTTTTGATTAAGATAAATTAAACGCAAAACGCTTGGTTCCTAAAAAACGATCTTACTTTTGTTCATTCACCTTTTAATTATTAATTAAGTGCAAAAAAACAGCAGAATACTCAGAAATTAATCGTTTGCAGACTATGTTTAAGGAAACTTTTATCTTATTTTAATACAGGCAATTTACTCCTAAAAGCTTGACCACAATTTTCGATTTGTCAAAAAAAAAATACACTTTAAAATTCCGAGTTCCTTTCTAGACTTTGTTTAGTAAGATTTTTATCCTAGAAAATGCATTTTAATACTTTATAGCAATCAAATTTAGTTAGTTAATAGGAAAAGGTTATTTTTAATACAAAAAGAATCTGCAGCCAAAAACTTTGCCATCATTTTCGTAACATCCTATCAATAACTGAAAACAAAAATACAAATTGTATAGATTGTTCATGAAAAATTGACTCCCTGGAGAGCTACTGCCAATAATTGAGGAATCCGAACGATAGATTGTTTTAATGCTGCTCACGTTTCGTCTTTCATCGGCTAATGGAGGTAAATTTAAAATCAAATAAAAATTTTTAAGTAACATAGGGTTTAAAAATCTCATCAAAATGTACATTACTTGCATTATATTTTTACTTTTTCTTTTCTTTAACAACTAGAGCTTCAAAATACACACAGAGACGCTACTATTTATTAAACAAAAACTATTTTATACACGTACCTTATGGCCCTTTTCAATCTCATTTTCGTGAACTTTGAACAGAAAATACACAAAATGTAAAGATGGCATCCTTGATACTGGGTTTCCATCCAATATTTGCATCATCTCCCAAGGGATAGTATCTAATGACTGAAAATATCCACTAACAATGTTAAATTTAAAAGAGTTTTCTTCAATTCTTTATTAACTTTCGATATTATTATCTTTTTGAAAAAGCAAAAATATTCTCTTCAGCAGCGTACCATGAATATTTTCGTGGGGGGTGCGATGATTTAAAGTAGTGAAAAAAATCTTATACACACATAAAAAAATATGTATATATATATATATATATATATATATATATATATATATATATATATATATATATATATATATATATATATATATATATATATATATATATATATATATATATATATATATATAATATATATAAATATATATATGAAGCGTGCCATATGCAAAAGGTGGTATGTGCAATTTTATGAATTTTACAGGAGGCGCATTATTATGTTTTGCTCTACCTTACTAAGAAATACAAAATATTTGTGGTTATGACTGACATCATTTTCGATATAGGCAAGTAATAAAACACATACCTCAATGAAAACATTGGTAATAAATTTATTATAGGCCTCTAATTATCAAAACGTAGTATGTGCCAATAAACTTGCACATGTATAATGGATTAGAAATCGTTTTTTAAACAAAAGATCAACACGTATTGTTTTTTTAACGCCTTTACTAATATACAAAACAGTTTGCTAAATACAATGTTAATAATATAATGCTAATACAAAAGAGGTTCTTATATACCTATAAGTTGAAACTTATTTTTATTCATTTTGTAGGGCCTCCTGACTCTCCACCAGTTTTTGATAAAAGTCTTGATTTGCTGGTGATATAAACGGGATCATACTCCTAATTTCTTTAATTTTTTCTTTGTTCCATTTACGGGGTGCCTGTTCCACCATTTCAATGTTTAAATTTTCAAAATATTGTGGTGTAACGTTTGGTTTAAACACACTCACTTTGCGCCATGGTGCGACATCCGAGTACGACGTTTTAACTGCAATTTGCCCTAAGTTGTCCTTGGATATTTTCAGCATAACAGCTTGCGAGATGCCCAGGGTGGAGGTTACTAGGGTAGTTTTTGCAATTTCCATCCAGTTGAAAAATCTAGTAGTGCATTTAATTACAAATGGATTTTTCAAACGAGCACTTGCCATTATACGCACCAAATCCATAGGTACTTCAGGCTTTAGACCTTTTTTGGCTTTTTCTATGCAGCCAAAGTCTCGATCACATGATAGGAATGTGTGGCCACTTTGTGGAAACTTGTGCACTATCTCGTCGAAGTACCCTTTGGCTACCAGCGTAATATAGACAGCCAAAATACCCTGGTTCTTATTCTGCCCTCCGCAGTTATCGGACCATAGAACCAATTTTCGCTTTGTAGTATTAAGCTGAGTTGTAACGAAATCATACAAACAACTACCGATTTCGTTACATCCTCGTTTTCCAGCTGTTTCATCCCACAGGCACATAAAACCTTTCCCTTCATCTTCAAAATGTATTCCCAGATTGATACAAGTGAACTGCCGACTATAGTAAATCTGAGTATGAGTCAATGCTGGAATATATAGCTGCTTTTGTAAATCATAAGACAGCACACATACATCAGACTCAGGACTTTTGCAATCTACTACGTTTTGGGACATCATTTTTTGAGCGCTCTCTGCTTTACGTTGATGTAAATCGCGCTTTAGTTCGAACTCATTTTTTTCTACGGGAGTCTTACTAGCAGCTATCGAAATGTTGTACTGGTCGCAAGTAGGACAGGTGTCCACTTTTGGAGCTCCGAAGGCTAAACTGAATTCTTTCTTGAAAATTTCATTAAACCATTGTCGGGATACTGGGGGCTTTGTTGCATCAAGCCGATGTTTTTCAAGAAAGGCATTATATAGCTTACGTACATTCAAATCTTCAGAAAGGTATCTCCGGTTTGTAACTTTTTCTCGACTGTAATGGCTTTCTCTGCTAGGAATTGACGCAATAAAATCAATAATTTTTTGTTTCCATAGGGTGTTGTTTCTGGCAGGACGTTTACCACCTCGTTTGTCTTGAACAGATATGCTGGAGGAGAGTATTCGCTGACTAAGTATCTCCAGTCTTCTTTGTGTAATAGCCAAAGTTAAACACAAGGTACCTTTACATACCTGAACTTCAGATTCTCCTGGAAGTGGTAGAAAATATTTAAAAGAGTGTTGTCATCTGCTCTGGTTGGGATCATCGTAATTTCCATGTCTTCTACGTTTGATTAAATTGGGTCGAATAAGGGAACGTAAAAAGTTCTGCTGCTCATTATAATCTGCCAATTTCCAAAACTGCTCAAATACTCTCTTTCTTGCAACAACGGTAATTAGCTTACAAGAGTACTGACAGCTGCACTTCACCTAAAAGAATATTTTAATAAAATATATCAGTTCTCTTCAGGCTCTCAGAAAGAATAAAACTGTTGTTTTTACTTACCTCTTCGCAAAAACGTTTGCCGAGTACTGGCCGCTTTTGCTTTAGAGTTTTGTATGGACTTCCAGAGTTTTTATTGCGTTTTACATCTTCTCTTACATTCCCAGTAATTTTTCTTTTTTTGGCACGTATTTCTTCAGGAATATCCATTTTTTATTGAAAACAGTACACCCGAACAACGCTCCAAAAGCTTTGCTAGGTTATGATAAATAAGCGGCTGATCGTTGGCACTTACTACGTTTTGATATTTAATTCCTTATCTCGCCGTTGGACAAAGCGCCATCGATATAAATTTTATTGTGCAAGTAAAGCATGGCACATACTACCTATTTAGCATATAATTCGCATTTGTGAAAAAGTGGCACTTACAACGTTTTGCATATGGCACGCTCATATATATATATATATATATATATATATATATATATATATATATATATATATATATATATATAATATATATATATATATATATATATATATATATATATATATATATATATATATATATATATATATATATATATATATATATATATATATATATATATATATATATATATATATATATATATATATATATATATATATATATATATATATATATATATATATATATATATATATAAATATATATATATATAAATATATATATATATATATATATATATATATATATGAAAATGACAAAGAGTAGTGAGTAGAATGCTCAAGGGGTTCGTTGAGAACTCCCTCGTAAGTCGAAAAGTGATCCAGAAATCAAGCTCTATCAGTAAACATCAGGAAAACTCTAGGTAAACTAGACTGGCGACAATGAGGACATCTATTCTCAGACTTGACTTGCATAATATATAAAATATCTAGCATAAAGGTAATTCTCTATCCAATGCCAAGTTAAGTGCAGGTTAATAGAAAAGACCTGGTGAATAAAATCAAAACTGGTCAAACTACAGGAACACTACAGTAGTATGCGTATTACAACGCGAGCAATGGCATCTGATATTTTCCTAATTAGATCGACAATATAAATCGAAAATAAACTTCTGTTTTTAGAGGTTGTAAAAAAGATGAAACAGTAAGCTTATAAGAATAGTAACCCAGTTATTGCTGCTACCCTACTTTTCATATTTTATATAAATGGTTAAGGAGTGGTTTAATCTCAAGCCCGCTACTCATTATGCGTGATGCAATGCGTCAGTGCGACTAATCAATTTATATGCATCAACGAATTGACGGATATTTCACCCACATAGTGTATTAATCTTGTTGTTAATTCGTCTACAAATAAGATTTATGGAGATCTTTTATTTATTTTTAAAATTTGCTGCTTAGAAATTTTGAAACTTGTTTTCCAATAAAAAAAACCTAAAAATTAAGGAGAAAGGTAAACTTTGACTAGCTAAATATGTTAGAACATCCAACAAAAAATCTAAGAGCACTTCATTACATAAGAAAGTATATTGAGGATCCGTCCTTTATATTATATTTGAATAGATATCATAAATTGTACAGAAAGCTTATTATGAAAAAATGTCTACTATTATTCCAAACTATATAAGTGAAATAATAAAGAGAAAGAGAATTGGTCAAATGTAAATGATCTGATAGTGAAAAGCCAAAAGCAACAGGTAGAGCCTGGTATTTCTCCTTGACAGATTGAATAATTATTGCTCGGAAAATGCCAATTTCGTGCATGATAGTAGGCCATCGATGCACTTTGTTTTATGGACAGTGCCAGACTCCTGCTTTTTTATGCCGATGTATAAAAAATAAGGAAAATTATAAATAACATTAAAAAAATGTTATGGTCTTGACCATTTATCGAATGTATTAATAAATCTGCCCGATTGTAAAATTATAGTGCTCTTAGTGCTTAGACAGCAATTAACAATTCTTTGGGAACTGGAGTTTTTCCATCCTGCTTGAAAACCGCTCTTGTAGTTCCTTTACATAAAAGCGGCGATGAGAACCTGGAGTCAAATTTTAAACCTATTTCCATATTATCAACACTTTCAAAATAACAGAAACGGTTGTATTTAAAATATTTACTTAGTTCTGGATAAATATAAAATATTAAATAAAAACCAATTCGGGTTTCAGAATTCAAAATCGACTAGGTATGTAATATATTCCATTCTCGAAAAACTATATTTGAAAATTAATGAAAAGTCTGCAGGCAGCAGCAGTTTTCTGCGACTTATCGAAGCCATTTGTCAACATTTTAATTGTTCATAAAATAATGTTTACTTGAGAGATCAGCTTATAGAGAATAAATTAAGCACTAAATTTCTGGTTCAAAATTTAAAATCTGACAGTCATATTACAAAGTTAACGGAAAAAACTTGAATGACTAATTTTTAAAGAACTGGACTTATCCTTTTCTAGATTAATTTATTTTGCTCTGATTGAATCCCATTTACGACACGGCGTACCGTTTTGGAGGGGTTGTTCTCAGACTCTATCTACACTGATGTTTTTAATATAAAAAAGAGCACTCCGATGTACGTGCAATGCCGGTCCAAGAGATACCTGCAAGCCACTTTTTAGAAAACATAAAATATTGACATATTCATTTCTGCATATTCTGGAATCGGTTTGTCTGGTTTTAAAAAGAAGGGATGAATATACATTAAGACAAGACAAGAAATTGTGATAATTTGGCTTTGTCATTACCTTCAACTACCCTTTCTTTATTTTATAATTCAAAAAAGATATTTAATCAATTCCCATTTTACATAAGAACAAGCAATTACATACAAACAAAATTACAATATTTATATATTTTTATACTATATAACATTTAAATTAACTATATATATATATATATATATATATATATATATATATATATATATATATATATATATATATATATATATATATATATATATATATATATATATATATATATATATATATATATATATATATATATATATATATATATATACATTGTCTTTAAATTATATTTTGTTGTTGATATTGTTTATATTTTGTGCCTATGTACGTACACAGACACTATTCTTACTTGTTTGTGGTTGTATAATAATAATTCTTTATTTGCTGATCAACAAATACACTGTTTGAGCATCGTCAGAAATGGTGCCTGGACCTCACCATGGTTTCCACCCGGATGCCAAAATATCCCATATGGAAAACATCCTGAGGCCCATGCAGTGAAGGGGTTAGAATTAAAACTAGATAAAGTTAAACTCAACGCACTATAAAACTTAATTTTAGGTTAGACAAAAATAACTAAATACATACTATAAAACTTTCTAACTAAATTCTAGGTGTAGAAATGAAATTTAAAAAAAAATACAAAGAAACAGCTCCTGGAGACCGAATCTACAGATGAACAATAAATTAATATATGTTTTTTATTTTATCCATTCATTCCAAAATTCCAGTCATTTAAGCTATAATAAATAACAAATTAATTTTAATAGTCTTTTTAAAGTTGTTAATTGTTAAGTTTTTGATTTCCTCAGGTAAACTATTACATAATTCAATAGAAGTGATCATAAATGGTTTTTGGGTCAGAGTCAGTCGGTGGTGTGGTAGATCAATCAATATTTTCTGTCTAGTATTGTAAGCATGTATAGATTCATGAGTTTATTTAGATTTAATTTTGCAAGTGCTGGAAGTTAAAATAAGGTTAGCATGATTCTCTATAAGGCAGTTTATCAATCACACGAATAACAGATTTTTGTTGTTTAAAAATTACAGAGGAATCTGTAGATTTTCCCAAAATAAAATATCATAGAGTAAAATAAACCCACCCAGATCTCAGCACCTGTCCCAAAGCATATCCAGACATTTTCCTGATTAGAAAGACTATACTGCAAAGCCTCACAGAGTGATGCTCTATGTGGCCTCTAAATGTAAAACCTCTGTCCAAGTAGAGTCCTAAGAACTTCATTTCCTCCTGATGGTTAGAAGGTCTCCAGGAAAAGTCCATTGTTAAAGTTTTTTCACCACTGAGTAAAAGTGAATTCGAACTGAACCAGTTCTCTGCTGTAAGCCCTCATTCACCAGCACTAGAGAGGAATCAGTATTAACGTGACTAGCATACAAGGTGGTATCGTCGGCGTATTGGATGGTATTTAGTAAATTAAACTGATATGGTAAATCATTCGAATACAATAAAAAGAGGAAGGGACCCAAGATTGACTCCTGCACGATACCCATCCTTACCTGTAGTAGTGAAGACCTCCACACCACTGCATCCTACAAGCTGGTAGCACATGGACAAGATGGACTGACTAAGTTTCAATGCATTTCTCCCTGATCCCATAGAAGGGCAACTTATCGAGCAGGTTGCTGTTAGCACCTTGCCCACCTCAAAGGCCTCCACTGTGTTTCTTTTATATGTTTAAATATCTATTAAGATTTGTGTTAGCCTGTTCAACGTTTTTTTTTTAATTCTGTAATGTATATTAGATTAAATTTAATTTTTTTTTAAGTATATTTGACAATATATTTACTATTTTTTAAATAATCTAATTAGAATTAATTAATTATTGCCAAAAGCCTGTACTTGCTTGGAAGTGATTCAAAGAATGTCGCCATAAGCTCGTTGAAGTTTTGTTGTTTTTAATTTGTCTTCTATTTAAGTTTTACGTGGGAACATGCATGTGGAATAATTTATATTTTTGGACTACAAAGTAAGGCAATAAATTTGATGGCGAATTTAAGATTTAACAGAAAACTAGAGGCTTTGGGTGCTTTTTATGCTCTCCATATATATCCTGCAGAATCTTTTGAATGTTTAAAGGAATATAGGATTCTCTGCTACTTATGAGGGTGTCTATACATTTGAAATGTGGAATATGTGATATTGTATCTCTCTATTGGTGTTTAAAGTTTTTGAGTTGCCCAAGTTATTGGGTTATAGTTTGATAATACCATTCCTACATAAATAAAAAATCTAAGATATTCTTAATAGTTTTAAATAAAAATAAAAATGATTAATTTTGATTAGCTTCTATTTCTAAGTATCAAAAGTATTGAACAAACAATGTGTAACAGAAGAGATGATAAAAAGACTACACAAGCCTCATTAATTTCAGAAACCAAACAATTTAATTTTAAGAAAATAATAGTAAAATATTGATTTCTCATGTTGATCCAACAACCCAAGACATTAACATTTTACTGTCAGAGTTACACTTAGAGCCCAACCCAACTTGATATTTGATATATATTTATCTTACCTCGTCTACGACTAAAATAATTGGATGTCTGTGAAGTGTTTCATATTTATTCCTAAATCTAACATAAACTTCTTTAATCAAACGGGACACTTCATTTATAACATTTTTATTAGCTATATCTTTCAAACAATATTGAGTAGCTTTCAGTATTTCTGTGTGTTGCAAATATTCTGCTCCTTTAATGATGTGATATAACAGCGTCTTACTTTTTTGAGAAACTGTTGCATCCCCAATTCTGGAAATAGTTTTAGCTCTTTATGTCATTGAAAAAAAAGCTAGAAAATGTATGAAAGCAGGAATATAAAATACCTGGTAAGTCCTAAATATGATGAAAATTTAAATATTCTTAATATTGAGACAAGTTTTGATATAAAAAAAACTTTGTAGGTATGTTTATACTGCAATTAATGTATGTACTTACTGATCTCCTAAAATAATATCCAATTCTGTTCTAATGTTTTGCTCAATGCAATCATCTTGATATTTTCCAATCAAAAGACATCTCCATTCACGTAGCCAGTTTTCTTCTATTTTTCTCACAATTCCCTGAAAATATAAACTTATCATATACAAAGAGATCGCTATACATTTTTGCATATTAGTGTACTTATTATAAAGAAAATCTTTACTTTCAGTGTTAGCTCTGTATCTTCGCTTTTTAAAATATAATCATATTTTTCCTTTCGATTCTTAAAAAATTTTCTTTTTGCTGACTGCGCTAGCCTTTCGTTATTTTGATCTAAAGTATTCATCAATTCCTGTAAGAGCTCTAATTTATTTCCAGTAACTGAAGGTGGAGGCACTGTTACCAAAATAGGATCCACTTCCAGTTGACCACAATTGAATACAACTACATGCAGACCATTTGTCTGATAACTTTTAGAATCTAAATTTTGAAGCTCAAGTGGATTGTGTTCCGAGGTTAATTGAATTACAGTCCATTCTAAAAATATCAATTAAAAAAAACTTTTATATACACGCACTGACAAATTTAAAGAAACAGAGATTCATCTTTGGAATTGAATAGCATTTCCTTTATTTTGTTTTTGTGTTGGATCAGTCTAGATAGCTATAACTTTCTTAAAACACAAAGTATTGCATAAATATCTATCAAAAACGCGTATTTCCTTAACATTTTCCCACACAATTTCGTTGTTTTTTCGTAAATAATTGATTAACTTTGGCTTGTATTTGTATTGCTATCATATCCTTGATTGTGAAATAGTCTATATCAAAGTCAAAGTCAGAGTCAAAATATGCTTTATTGTCCAAAGAAAAAAAAATTGTCAATGACAAAGCTCTTAAAAGAAAATTAAAATAAGCAAACTAAAATTATTAAAAGAAAACATTAATGTCATAAAATGTCACAGAATATAAAAAATCTTGAAAACAAAACAGCACACCGAAAAATGATCTTATTGTCATAGTAAATAACAGAATTTACACAATACACAAGACTAAAATATAATAAATGCCCACATAAACACCCCATCTAAAAGAAGTTCGATTAAAAATAAAAATAAAGTTCTGCATTATATATTTACACATCCTAAAATATATATAAACACAATACCCATATAGACACTCTTCAACATTGCAAAATGATTCAGAGATCATTAAATTTTTAACCTTAGTTCTAAATAATCTGTAACTTCTAATTCTTCGAATGCTGACTGGGAGGTTATTAAAATTTTTTCTTGAATTATAAAAAACAGAGTTTTTAGTTAGGGCTGTCGAAGGTATAGGTAGACTAATAGAGAAAGAACTGCGGATGCCCATCAAAGACAAAGTATGAATTCTTTCTACATGCTTTTGGTGCATCAGACATACGGATTCCACAATAAACAGACCTGCTAAAGTCAGAACTTTATTTGACTTAAAAATGGGTCTACATGAATCACATGGCTTTAGGCTGTATAGGAATCTTATTGCACGTTTCTGCAGGACGAAAATTGATAGAAACAAGTTACCACTGCACGAGCCCCAAAAGCAAATTCCATATCTCAAATGTGATTCGATTACCGAAAAATAAACATTTCTTGCTACTGTTTCGTTTAGCTCAGTTCTAGTTATTCGAACAGCATAACATCCAGAACTAAGTTTCTAGCACAAGTTATTAATATGTACATTAAATTTTAACTTATTATCGACAAACATTCCCAAGAACTTGTTTTCTGTCATGTTTTTAATTATTTGTCCATCAAGAGAGATTTTATCAATGTGACATTTAAAGTTTAAAATGTTGGTTTTCGACACATTAAAAGACAGACTATTCACATTGCACCATTCCTGTATGTTATGAAGATCAGCATTCATCTTATCATTCAGAATGTCAGGATTTTTATGATGCCATAAAATTGTCTTGTCATCGGCAAATGAGGTGCACTGTCCATTGCATATGAAAGAAGGCAGATCATTAACATATATTAAAAATAGAAGTGGGCCAAGAACAGATCCCTGGGGTACACCGGCGGTTATGTCTAGTTTGGACGAAAGTTCACATTGAAAATGGACGCTCTGATGATGGTCAGTTAGGTACGATGTTAGCCATTTCAAAATTGCGCCCCTAAAGCCATAGAGTTCCAGCTTACTCAGCAATATCCTGTGACAGACACAGTCAAAGGCCTTTGTCAAATCGCAGAACACTGCCGAAGCAACCTCTCCCTCATTGAGGCTCAGATATCTCTTCCATAAAATGAAAAATGGCATCATCAGTGTTCCTAGAAAATCGAAAACCAAACTGTGCATCAGAAAGCAATCTGTGCTTATCCAAAAATGAAAGCATTCTAGATTTAACCACTTTTTCCACAATCTTGCTAAGTGTAGGTAGTAAAGAATTGGCCTAAAGTTAGAAGGTAAATCATGCTTTAAATAAAGGAATAACAGTGGCCATTTTGAGAATGGAAGGAAAACTCCCATTCTGAACACTCAAATTGATAGCACCTGCAAGACTCTCCAAAGAAGGGTTAGGGATATTTAGAAAAATTTTGATTGAAATTTCATCCCAGCCTGAAAAATTTTGGTTCTTTATGTCCTGAAATATGGTTAATAACTCATTTGGAGTAGCTGGTACAAAACAAAATGTCTCGGGTACAGATACATGTCTGAGAAAGGATAAGGGGTCAATGGAGTCACTAGTAATATCACTGCTCAATTTTTGTGCAATAGTACAATAAAACTGATTAATTTCGTTGGCTCCCCAAATTAGAGTTAATAAAATGACTCGGTTCCTTGCCTCGCAGCTCATTAACTATATTCCAGATTTCCCTTTGTTTATTTCCTGCAGTTATTACTTGATTATGGTAGTAAAGTTGTTTAGCAAGTTTAATGGATTTTCGATAAACACATCTGTACTTATTAAAATAGGTCATAAAAGGCAAGTTGTCCAAAAAATATTTTCTTAGCATGTGAAGACATCTCATGTTTTTAGATAAAACTTTTAGTCCTTTAGTAATCCAAGGTTTTTTATTTTTAGTTTTTATGTTTACAATAGGAAGAGAATGATCAGCCTCAAGAGCATTGGCCATTAGGAAAATACTATTCCAATCGTAGGCTACACATAGATGTGAAAATTTTTTATAATTACTCCCAGTCAGCATTCTACCATAGTTCTAGATATCTTATTTTTAGTGTCAATAACATTGGGTACAAAATGGCACAACACAGCTTCATGATCAGAGAGACCACTATTTACAACTTGACAAAGAACATCAAAATTTGAACAAATATAGTTCAATAATGTTTGTGAGCACAGACTTAGGCGTGTTGGTGAACTTACATGCATTTTTAATGGGTGATTTAGCACGGACCAATGTCGTTAGGGTTGTAGCAATGATCGAAAATAGTAGATTGTACAGTAATGTTGCGGACATGTTTGGCAAATCATCATAGTGTTACACGATGGAGGCAAACTGAAAAATATGGGAGGAGACAATGTCAAGGCAGAAAACGCTCAACCAGGGCCAGAGACGATTCTGCTGCAAACACTCGGAAATACGAACTGAAAGAAGTTTGTGGAACCAGGATAAGTGAGCATACAGTTAAAAGACCCCAAGAAGTTGGTTGAAGTTGTTACAGTTCAAAAAAAGCCTCACAACTCCACAGGCTCCTCATCTAGTAGCATGACTAGCCTTTAGAATAGAGAAAGATAATCAGTGGGGTCGCGTTTTTTCCAGAGATGAGAGCCGTTTTTGTGTAAATTTAATCGATGGCAGGGAAAAATTGTATCGTCGCCCAGGAGAGCAAAATTAGAAGTTTAATTTTACTCCTGCTCTCTCTATTGGATGAGACTCAATTATGGTATGGGGTGGCATATGTTTAGGGTACACACTGAGTTGGTGGTTATTGATGGCGACGCTTTAACGGAAGATAAGTACATAAGAGATATTCTGCAAGATCATGTGGTATAGTTTGCTCCATATAACAGAGCCAATTTCCTGTTAATGCAAGACAATGCTCGCCCTCACTGGGTTTGTTGTGTAAATGACCTTTTTAAAGCAAGTTCAAAAACTAAAAATGAATTGGCCTGCATGTTCTCCAGACTTGAATCCGATTGAAAATGCCTGGGACATGCTAGGCAAATGACTTAAGTCAAGAAATCTTGCTGTCCAAAACAGAGAAGAGGTAAGAGCTACTCTCATTGAAATATGGGAGGATTTGCCTCAAGAAATGATTGACGACATCATTAGAAGTATGGGAGGAAGGATTCATGAAATCATAAGGCCTTGGCGGACAAAAACCTTGTAATTTTGGTTGAAATTGAAAGTTTTGAAACCAGTCGCAAAGTGCAATTTATTTTTTGTAAAAACATATGACCCCAGTCGCATATGTATTGGACCAAAGGAATAGTAAGATATTTATTTTTGTTACCTAGTATTTATTGTAGTGATATAGATATGCGATATTGTTAATTAATTGTTAATACCACATACTATCAAACAAACATAGTTGCATTTGTTGAAGCTATGTTACATGCAGCAAATACTAGGTGGCAAAAATAAATTATTTTAAACACGCCCTTGGTCCAATACATATGCGACTGGGCTCATATTTGTATAGTCCTATGTTTTTAAACTGAGTACAAAATGACATGAAGCTTCGCTGACTAAGACTATTAGTTAACTTTTCCTTTTAAATGATTCATTTAAATCTGTTGGGATAAGAACAAAAAGAAACTTGATTTTATCTTCGTTCCTTTAAATTTGCCAGTATTTGTAAAAGGAAAATCCTGCCTAAAAATTCATAATTAAAAGCAAAAATATCAAATCAAAAATCAAAATCTAGAAAACAACATATTGAAGTACAAGTAAGAAATCATGGTTCTTGGATTTAGACCTTGTCAATTTGGAATTACTTTCCGATGTTTCCCCTACCATTGCACAAGGCATCTTTACGGATCTGCACAAGATCAAAACACTGAATGAGCTCAGATGAACAGAGTTCAGGTATTTATACCGAACCTATACCCATTGATGCATGACTCACTGTGAACCATGATTTCTTAATTGACTCCAACCGTGAAAGCTTTCATACTATATTTAAGTACAATTAGAATATTAACAAGTAAACCAAAATTTTATCAATAACTGGTATAAAGAAAAAAATGTTGTGTAACTTCTGTAGTAAATGTCTGTCATGTAAATATTTGTACTAATTTTGTGAATTGTAATAATGAATATACAAACCTTTAGGCATTTGAGCTATTTGTGTTTTCAATTTATCAATACAATCTGGACTAGAAGGACATTTGGTTGAGATTATGTTCTTTAACATTTTTAACTGGTTTTCCAATTCTGTGCTTTCTCCTTTCATTAAAATCCGTTCATATCGCATTGCAGCCCTTTCTCTTAAGCTTGGCACATGTGAATCGACTAAATACAAAATTTTCAGCAGTTCATTATTGGTCAAGGATACTTTAAGTTTCTGGCTTCCTAAAAATAGGAAATATCAATTTTGAATGTACTTTTGCATTACTAACAGTTTTCCAGCAGGAAAATATTAACACTTTTTCAATATTTGAGTAATATAATCATATAATTTATGGTTTACATTTCTGAGGTCACAATTTTGTTGGGTGTCTTATTGTCATTTTTGCATGATGCAATTCAGAAAAATATTTAATTTTTCTTGATCAGATCAAGTTTTTATTCTATCGTAAAATATTAATATTCATTTATTACTAATACTTGTTGCAAAAATTTCCGCAGATACCGGCAATGCAAGGATGTACAGCAATACGAAACATAAGATATAAAATTCACTCGACATTCCAATAACTCAGTTTGCACTTAATGAAAATATCCTTTGTTACAAAGGCAAGTTGCTATACAACAAATTACCTGACGTATGACTAGTATAAGGCACTTACCAAAATTTAAAAGAAAGTAAAAAACTTCCTAGAAAAATTCACACAATATAGTTATGAAGAGTTCCTAAAAAAAGATATTCATCCCTGAAGTTTTCTTTTAAATAAGTGTATTTTCTTCATTTGTTTGTATAGATATCTACTTGTATTTATATGTACCTTATATCTATTATAGTACGCGATATTGAAATTAGTCATAGGATTTTATGTTCACCAAAGTAGGCCTTAGCCATTTTAACCTAGATAAATTCAGTATACCAGATACATACATAGACTCTTCTTCAGAATCTAATTGTAAACTGTCAGATGAAAATGATATTTCTTTTGCAAAACACCTCTGGAATAAATTACCCAAAGCACTTTATACAAGCCGAATTAAATGATCTGACACGAGACACATCTGTCCAAGGAATCTGTGCAACTGCTAGGGGTCTTGTCTTGGTGAAAGTCATTTGCTCTCTCCAGTATCATTATTAAAAGGCAGAATTTGGGATTTTTTTTTTGAAAAAGAAAAAAACACTGCACTAGTTTATTCCAAGAATAGCAAGGGTCTTGTTGAACCTTTGGGCTTAAGATATGATTTTAGTGAATGGAGTTTGTTTATCAATTCCTGAAGCAGAAGTTTAAATGCAGTACTCTTTTTTAATAGCAATAAAGTTTCTTCTGTTTCAGTGGAACATTCAGTATAAATGATAGACAGTTATGATAACATGGGATGTTTACTAACTTCCCTGAAATATCAAGCTTCATCAATGCTTCATCTTAGTCATAGAACAAGAATTTTTAATAAGACCTTCTTGGCTTCATTCCCCTTCTCTTTATTGTATATATCAGTCAATATAAGTTTTTAAAAATAATGTCAAGCGTATATAATGTCAAAAGAACCTCTATTAATATAATTGTTCTTATAAATCACTAACTACTTACGAAGGCACATGGATGCAAAGATTCTATGAACCTTAGTTTGGTAGCACGATAAGCTGGCCACCTTTCAGTTCCCACGCCCTCTCAAACCGCACATTAGTAAGATATGATTAAATGAGAGATCCTTGTTAGAAATTGGTTACTGTTGAAATTATTTATAAAGACATTAAAATGGTCATTGCAATTATGTGGTTAAGCATTTGATACAACACACAAACATCGACAATTTTAACTTAAAAAATATCCTACTTTGATGAGAAAGCCCAGAGCATGAATTGTGATTACATAATGATATAGTTTCCACTTCTCTAAGTATATCATCAACTTCTAATAACTCTTCTTCCATTATAACGTAATAATCGGGCAAAAAAAGTATTTTTCAAAACTAATTATTTACATAGATATGGCCGTTTAATTCTACTGAATTTTGAATTTGAATGTTTGTTTACACACAGGTTTGCCGTCGTGTTATAAATGATCCGGCAGGGCTGCCGCTTTTAATATAACTGTCAAGTTAATATGAACAGAATTCTATAATTTGCACCAGTATATATAATGATATAATGAACAGAAACGAGGACATGATTGATTGATTCAATTAATAACTAATATGGCGATTAATATTTTAAACATAATGTAATAACTCTCTATAATCTTCCATCATTACGTAATAATTAATATAACAAAAAAGTATTTTTCAAAAATAATTATTTACACTAGCTGAATATTTGAAACACAAAATCTGTTCGAAAGGTCAAGAATGAGCTCGTCACGAAGGCGTGACGGTAGTGTTTGCAGCACCTGGGTAATTTATAATGGTGACTTACAGCGTTGCTTGAAGCAAACAATATATTCAAACCACGCTTACAGAAAGTTTCTTTTGAATGTAAAAAATCCGTTTTCATAAGCACCCGACGAACATTTTTGGAATAAACAGAAACATTTATACTTTTTCCAGATAAAAATAGTACACTAGAAAATAAATATGCCAGGATTTCTTAAAATACCGACATTTTTAACGGCCGGATGAGCTCTAAAAACACCGAAATCGCGGTTGTAGTTTGACTGAAATAAATCAATGCGTCTGCGGGATTGCACGACATGTTCCAGACAAGGATCATGGTATTCATGTTCTGACGTTGATGTAATGTCAAACAAAAATACAAATATTTGTTTGGTGCAGTTGAAGTTAAAGTCTATACACACGGTGAATCCGCCACTTAAATATGCGCTTTTATAAATCGTTTTTAGTTCTACCGATAGTTTTTTCTGTTGATTTTAACCGGGCCGGCGGGCTCCCAAAGGCTCGGGCCCTGGCGCAACCGCACCACTCTTACCATTGTAGTTACGCCACTGAACCTAACCAATCCTAACCTAATCTAATCCGCATTTTTATTAATTATAAGTTTTGTTAAAAAAAAACTTAAAAAAAGTTCGCCTGAACTCGACCGCATATCGCCGAATCCAAAGCCGAATATCCTACAGTCGACCTATTAAGCTCATTCTAAACCTCTAAATAAAAATCTTTATACTTCGCCTCTTGCCATCAGCAACCAATCAAATCTCAGGATTTAACTTTCATTTTCAACTGTATCAGATACTGAAATCTAGCCTCTACACGGGGCTCACTAGTTAATAGCGGCCTGATCAGCTTTAAAAAACAAAATCGCGATCGTCCTTTAACTAAAATGAAGTATTGCGCCTGTGGCATAGCAGAACATGTTAGTTATGAACAGTGGCGGCTCCTCCATTAGGTCATATGGTCAATGACCCCCAATAAATATTTCCAAACACAAAATAATAAATAATTTATATTTTTTTAATTTCTTTTAAATTTGGAAATTCCTTCTATTATTTTAAGCGTGTATACTCGTTGAATATTCATGTCGATTCCGTGGTAGTCGCACTATCGGTGCCTCGCACAGCGATCTCCGAAGGTTTCGTTTCGTAGGACCACGAGGCTGGCGACCCGCGATGTACTCGTAGTTATACACGGAGGCGAGTTTTTCCCGATTGAATTCGTATAGGGGCGCATAGGTAATACGGCTTACGTTAGCAAATTTTGGGTCAACAGCCGCGCCGAGGAAACTTTAAACATTTTAGTCAGTTGTCTTTGAGCAATGTCTCGAATTTAAGGCCAGATGTCGACCTTTGCCGACTTTGAGTAATGTCCCGAATTTAAAGTCTGATGTCGACCTTTGCCGGAACTTAAAATTCGGCAGACAAGTAAAGACAAAAACAAAAAAGTAAATTGACCATTTCAGTAAAAATATGTACGATTTATGTGACTGGATATGTGATTGCGAAGGGATAAGGGCATTTTATTAGTTCGTGTCTTTGATTTTTTCAGATGACTCTGTGGTGTTAAAACAATAATTAGGAAATTAGGTGTATGTGTGTGTGTATGTGTGTATGTATGTATGTGTGTATGTATGTATGTATATATATAATAATATTAATAAACCTTTCTTTTTCAACTGGTATATTTCCGGACTGTTTGAAAACTTCTTTAGTTATCCCTTTACATAAGGGTGGCGACTTGGACAATCCATCTAATCTTAGGCCTATTGCATTGCTGTCTTCAATTTCTAAGGTTATTGAAAAGCTTGTAAAAGTACGCCTACGTATGGCTTCCGTAGTCAGGCTTTGAACTGGTTTAAAACTTACTTGTCTGATAGATTTCAGTTTGTGCAGTGTGGTAGTTCTACGTCTGATAGCCAAAGAATTATGAGTGGCGTTCCACAGGGATCGGTGTTGGGCCCCGTGTTGTTCCTTTTATATATTAACGATTTATCTTTTTTAAATATTCAAGTTAAATTCACGTTGTTCGCAGATGATACCACAATTCTTTGGCGTGGCTTAAGTGAAAGCTTACATGGGGTGATGACTAGTGATATTGTTAAGGTAAAAACTTGGTGCAATTCAAATTCACTTTGTTTTAATGTTAAGAAGACAAACATCTTGTCATTCAAATTTTCAATGGATCTCCTTATATTAAATGATCAAACCATCGAATGCAAACTTTCTATTAAATTCTTAGGTATAACACTGGATGACAGATTGAAATTTGCAGAGCATATTTCTTCCCTAAATTCAAAGCTAGCGTCTGCATGTTTTGCGCTGAGAGTAGTGTCTAATGAACTGAGCTGGTCTGTTGCAAGAATGTTCTATTTTTTCATGGTAGACTGTCAGTTGCGTTATGGTGTGGCATTTTGGGGCCTAAGTGCCAATTATTTACTGAACTCAGTGTTTGAATTGCAAAAGAGGGCGGTTCGGTATCTGAACAAGGCTCGACCGCGAGATCATTGTAAACCATTATTCATCTCGTCCAGGATCTTAACCTTGCCTTGCCTGTTTATTCTAGAAACAGTGTGCCTTATTCATAAGAGAAGACACGATTACACCAGTGGCTCTCAGTACAACACTCGACAATCCATCAACCTTCCACTGCCCATCCCCAGGCTTGCCTCTACCAAAAACTCTATCATATATGAAAGGGTTAAAGTGTATAACCACTTACCTATATATTTTCAAAACATAAATGATTTGAAAACGTTTAGAAAAAAATTAACAATCCATCTGGCACAAAAAGCCTACTATAGCTTATTAGAATATTATTCAGATCTTTTATGATTCATTCTAAACATCAAAATCTTAGCTGCATTTTTTTTTAAATTTATATGTGTATACAACTTTTTTAATATCTTTAACTTTTATGTAAATTATTTGTTAATTTGTTTGTTTCTTTTTTAACTTTTTAGACGTACTATTTTGTTATGGCAAGACCATTACTAGCTGTATAATAATTATTATTTTTCAGCTTTGTCAACAAGATCAGTCTTAGACAATAAAGCATATTTTGACTTTGACTTTGATATATATATATATATATATATATATATATATATATATATATATATATATATATATATATATTATATATATATATATATATATATATATATATATATATATATATATATATATATATATATATATATATATATATATATATATATATATATATATATATATATATATATATATATATATATATATATATATATATATATATATATATATATACATGGCCATAAAATAAATTTCGATGGGTGTAGGGAGATTGCCAATATAGAACATTATAAGACCAGAATAATCCGAGAAGCCATAGAAATTGAAAAGCAAGGTGATTTAAATAAAAGGGACGAATCATTAAAACTACCAACAGTATGGAAGACAATAATAGACAAATCTAAAATCGCAAAAACTCAAGCGCAATTAGCGCAACAACAACAGCACCATCCGGAAAACATAAATAACGACCAACGCCTGTGCAGATAAACCTTCGGCCCCGAGTGGGGGTATAAAAGGAAGCGTCGCAGTCACCAACACTTCAGTCTCTATTCGGACGCGAGAAAGAAAGCTTCGAAAATGCCAAATGTGATTTTGGCGAAACGTCAGCAAAACTGTTCTTTTCAGAACGACAGTAGTGAACGGATGTACACCCGGAATGAAAACACATATATATATATATATATATATATATATATATATATATATATATATATATATATATATATATATGTATATATATATATGTATATACATGTATATATATATAATATATATATATATATATATATATATATATATATATATATATATTGACCCTGCTGAAAAGTTAACCATGAGCCGCCACTGGAAAGATTATTTTGATTCGGACGTTCAGAACTACAAAATATTAAAATTTCTGAAAAATCGGAAAGAAAAGATTCTGCCTGATCAATCAATTCAAAAAAGTCAGTCTGAAAAACTATTTATTCGTAGCCTTCAAATTTCGTGTCAAAAATCAAGTCTGGTACGAATCCAATATGATAGTTGACTGTCAAATAAAGTGTATACAAAAATCAACGTAAAATACTTTTTTATTCAATTGATTTTAAATTTTTCATAAAAATTAGATGTGATATAGGGTTGGTAAAATATTGGTACGGTTTAACATGGCAGAACAAAATAGCGTTTCAGCACGTAGTTATTTAGTAATATATGCATTATTATACACATATTATGTTATTTTTCATTCCCTAAATAAATGCAAGGAATTATTACCGCAAAAAAATGCTATACAGATCAGTTTAACCCAATTGTCGGGAATTTCCTTCTCGAAGAATCCTATTTATTGAAGGAATTAAAGATAAGATAATTTGTTTATGGACTGTTATATATTGTTATTACTATTACTAATAGCTACGTGCTAAACTAAACTGAGTAATGTGCTTCACTTTCCTTGATAGTTAACATTATAATTGCAAAATTAATGTGTATATAAATTTATATTTATGCAATTAAAAAGCGGCTGCCGATAACGTGCTAAAGGATCTGATTAATCTGAGATATTGTTTGAAGTGCTCTCGAAAGTAATTAATCATATACCCCTCATGAAAGATTAAAATAAATCCTATTAATTTTATTCATAGGTAACTTTTACTTGACAAAAGACAAATGTAGGCAGTTTTTATTATTAAAAATTAACAGTGTTCTTGTTGCTATTTATATATTGATTTAATTAATAATTGATGAAAACCAACTCTTGGATTTTAATAAATTAGTTTTTAACTTGAATAATTAGAATTTGTGATGAATGATAAGAAATAATTCGATTCATAAAATTTCAGGAAGATTTCTACAGTTTATAGTTTTGTGGTTCAAGCTGTTTTCGTTGCCGTGATAAATGGCGAAGTCGAGATTTGTTTTAAAACAAATTCTGACCAGTATGTTTCACCAAATGCAGGTAAGGACATTTTTCCTCTTTAAAATATAACTTACACATTATATTACCAGACATATATTTAATGCTATACATTTTTACCGGTTATTTTTTCATTAGAATTATAAATGGAAATTAATCCATATAAAAAATTTTCACCTTTTTTTATATCAGATTGCAATTGTATTGTTTTCTAAAAACTGATGTTTTAGTAATTTTACAGAGAAAAAAGCAGCTACGTTCAGAATCCGTTTATTTATGTGATATTCTTATTATTTAACACAAATTATTCCTTTTAATTTAGCTTTTCCTAAATACCACGTAAATAAGGTACATATAGCACAAGAGATTTTCTTTTATAGGAATTATGTTTTATCGTCGGTTTTATCACAGCGGATATATAATCAAATCTGTGTTAATACAAAATTTTCAGTTTTTTTTATTTTTATAGAAAAACACCATAATTTTAAACTCATAAATACTGGACGGAAAATTAGGCGTTTCCAATTGGGAAAAAAATTTTCTTATGTTATAAAATGTAAGTAGATGTCAATCCTTGAGTGACGTCAGAAGACTGTTACGCCACTTGCCACAAACAAAAACGCAGTCCGATATTTAAAACACAATTACAAAAACATCGTTCTCCGGAGATGAAACCGATGACCTTTGTAACGAATTTCAGTGAGTTTGCAGACAGTAGCAGACTTCACAAACACAAAACCCCCATGTTATATTTTTTATACACCTAAATCCTATCGGATCGAAATTCGAACTTTATACTCAAATATACTTAACTCGGAGTAAATAAATAATCCGATCTTTTCAAATTTCAATATATATATATATATATATATATACGCTTGTCCAGCAGTCATTTTTTACAACAAAAAAACGTGTAGAAGTTTTCACCATGCTCCGGTTCCGCCGAACGCTTCGAACCGCAAGAATTCACAATGCGGGTAGTGACGTCACCGGCTTAATGGTTTGATAACTGGTCTGTCAAATTGCCAACCATGAGGGGATATGGTCCCGATTGCGATTCCGGAAACAAACAAAATATGGCGGTTTCTTTACAAATTGGAAATTGCGAAATTATTTATTTTTATCATTAAATATATGATTTCTATAGTCTTCTAGTGTTGTCTCTTGTTCTGTGTTTGATATTATTTGGGTTTTTGCATGTTTTAAGGTTGGTGTTAATGAAATTTTATGAAAAATGACAAATTGCTTATAACAAGCAAAATATTACTATTAAAAAATAAGCTTTTGCACATAAATTGCTAATTAGTTTTCCATATTTGTTACTATTTTTTTGCAAAATCAAAACACAATTAATCATTTACTTTAGTTCTCGCTTGAAATCGGTAACCAAACGTTTTCACCATGTTCTACACATGACGCAATCAAGACATCATTATGTTTGAGACCAGCGGTTAGTAGAACCGGAGCATGATAAAAACACTATGATCTACAAATTGCTCATAATTCTTGTTATTGAAGCAAATATAATCTATATTACGAAAAAGTAAACAACAAAAAATCGAAAACCCCATAAAAAAGAATAACGTTTTAGATAAACGGAATTTGCATTGTGTTCCACCCTTTATCCAACAGTGTTTAACGCTTTTGGCATGATACACATTGATGCGGTAACGCATGTAAACAGTGGACTGTATGATAGGTGTGAAAAAGTGGTAAATGAGTAAAAGAAAGAACGCACAAAAGAGGTAAAAGGCAGTCACTTAAACAACAGTTCGTCGGCTTCGAAGGGCCCTTCTCTTGTGGTGCTGGGATTTTTCTTTGTTCACTTGTCACTTCGATGTACTGGAGAGAGAAGAAAGTGCTGTCGGAAAATGAACTCACGAAACTGTGATTTTGTAAGCAAGTACCGTACAAAACTGTTCTTTGCCGGTCGGAGTAGTTCTCCTTTTTCGTCGAGCATGTAGAATCAGATGCACGACTTCTAGAGTGTACAAGAGGGTTAATACCAAACACGTTATGAATAGTTATATTAAATATATATATATATATATATATATATATATATATATATATATATATATATTGTATATATATATAAGAAATGTATATATACATTCCACCCACCAAAACGAATGTATATATACGCGCAATATAATATATATATATATATATATATATATATATATATATATATATATACCTAATTCCCACTGTAAACCGTGCTTAATTAAAACTAGCGAGTTAAGTTTGATTTGAGGGACGGCGTCAGTCCATTTATGCCTTTCTTGAAGAGATTATTATTCTTGGGACCACCTCTTGAGTCTGCATGCAATCGTTCAGAACTACAAATTTATATTTAAATTTCACAGATACCACTAGCAAGTGGCTCCAGTGTTAAAAAATGAAAAGATAGGTCTGCCTGACACATCAATCAATTCAAAAAAGTGTGGAACTCTTCAAAGGATAAAATTTGTGAACCTGTAGTTCGGTATAAATGCGCTTTCATTCAAATTTCGGCCAAACCGTTAAAATGAGGATGGATTGAAACTCCAATTAATCGACAATTGTTCAGCTGCATTGGCAGCGTATTCCAATGCCGACTGGCACCCTTGAAATTAGTGCCTTGGTCACTGTAAAATAATCTGCCAGTGTACAAAATACAAAAATCAGATGTTAAACGTAAAATACTTTTTTATTCAGATTGATTTTAAATTTTTCATAAAGAATTAGACCTGCAAAGTCAATGCATACTGAAGAGAATGCCTTTATTGAGAGACACGTAAAGAAGGTAAATCCGCCATATAAGGATTGTATGATTTTGGTTGCATCGAAAACATCGTATGCAGAACAACGATATATTGCGCTTCTGGGGGATAATATCCAAAAGTGCTGAAGAATTAAATAATGTTAGTTTTCAAACCAGGATAATATATGCATAATTAAATCAGTAAGTCTATGTGATTTGGGTAGTAGAATAGGATGTTTAGTATCCCTAAATTGCTAAAGCCTACCACCCACCCTGATTAAACCATCTGCAAAAAAATGCTCGAAAAGATTTGGGCAAGAGGGTATTACTTAGAATTCAAAGATATCTGAGAATATTTCCTTCGTGACGAATGATACATAAACGAGTCCTATTCATTTAGGTGATAACTGAGAATGTTTTATAGATTTGGATGAAAATCGAAAAACATACGCAAGAATCCTCTGAATTTTTATGGACTGTTATATATTATTTATAATACTTTCATTTATAATAATTAAGACCGTTTGTTTTTCTTCATCACCAGTGGATTCATAAGAAGCCACAGTAGGCTGCGGAGGCCACTTTCCTGAGAAAGAAATGCTGGGCCACACCACCACAGAGAAGGTTGAAGAAGTTGAACAGTTAACCCTGTGAGGCACAGTCATGATTTTCCGACGACGGAATATAATAAATTATATATTTATGACTTACCCTGTTCGCAACAAAGGTTTTCCACTTATGAGGACTGGCGTTTAACCAGGCTAAAGTGACAGATGAGTCAGACCAAGCATAGATTGCATCAAAGGAGATGAACTCTGAATAGACTTCTTTAACAAATGAGATTAGATCCGCCAACAGAACAGCTGCGCAGAGTTCTAGACGAGGAATCGAAATGGTTTTTAGAGGGGCGACTTTACATTTAGCAGTGACAAGAAAAGTTTTAACGACTCCAGAATGCTCTCGGTACGAAAATATATAGCCCCTGCATAGCCTATTTGTGAGGCGTCGCAGAAACCATGCAATTCGATACGCTGAAGATCATCAACTATTACACGTCTAGGAATTTTTATTTCTGTAAGACGATATAATTAACTTATATGTATTCCAAGTTAGGACAATTTCATCCGAGGGAGTATCGTCCCACGATATCTTCGATGCCCATAATTTTTGCAAAAGACATGCGAGTAAAATAATGGGAGAAATAAATCCTACGGGATCAAATATTCTACTAATTTCTGATAGAATACTTCTCTTAGTACATTGTAGCTCTATTGGGTTAAAAGTGTATGAGAATATGTTTTTGGACACCATCTTAATCCAAGGACCTTAATAAATAAAGGTTCTTCCTGATGAATAGATGTTTGAACATCAGAAGAAGGAATATTTGCGAGAATAGCTGGATGATTACTAGCCCATTTTCTGAGCTCGAAACCTCTAATTTCATTAATTGAATTACTGTAAAGTTGTTTCAAGGTCATTATTTCCACTGAGCGCATCGTCAACATAGATATCTCTTCTCACCGTTGCAGCTGCAAGAGGAAACCGAAGTGCTTCCTGATTGGCAATTATAGTTCTCAGAGCCAAATAGGGAGCGGATGACACACCATATGTCACAGTCAATAGATGATACTCACTAATTGGATCCTCGGGAGAAAAGCGCCAAAGAATTCTTTGAAAATCTCGAAATTGAGATTGAATGCGAATTTTGTACATTTGTTTTATATCACAAGTAAAGACAAATGCATAATATCGAAAACCTAACAGAATAGTTGAAATATCACGTTGCAGTTTAGGTCCAATATAGGTTTCATTAAGAGAAATGCCACAAGCTCGAAAACTAGCATTGAATACTACTCTAAACTTAGAGTTCGGGTTCTCATTTTTGTGACACAATAATGAGGCATGTAATATGCTTTAGGTGATTTGAAGTCGGACTTTGCGACAAGAGTCATGTGTCCGCTATAAAGTAATCCTGCATGAAATCCGAGTAGGATTGTCTGAGTTCAGGATTTTTAGATAATCGCTTTTCCAGTGTGCAGAAGAAACGATAGGCTTGGGAATATGTATCGCCAAATGTGGGTTCATTGGTCTTAAATGGCAAGGGCACACAAAACCGACCAGAAATGTCTCTGTAAGTATGAGATTTGTAAATCTGTTCACATTTTTTGTCATCAGAGGACAAAGAAGAGATTTTAGGGATATGTTCAATCTCCCAAAATTTTTTAAGTAGCAAGTCAAGATTCATATCTACAGATGTATGACAATTGAATAAGACTGTATGAGATTTAGATAATTCAGCACTATTTGAACGTCCTTGAAGAATGTAGCCAAATATGGTCTCTAGAGCAGTAGGTTGACCAGGCTGACCAAAAACACGACCAGAACCTAAAACTAAAGGAACCAATTCCGCACCAATTAGCATATCGATCGGTCCGGGAATATGGAAAGAGTTATCTGCCAATTTTATGGCGAATATGTGACCACTGTGAAGGGTCGACATTAATTTTCGGCTGATCCGAACATATTTTTGGTAAAATAATAGCATTAAAAGAAAACCTAGGATCTAGCTGGCCACAAGGTTTTATAGTACAATGGGTTATCCCGCTATTGGATTGAGCTGACATATCGTTTAATCCCTCAATTGGAATTGAAGATCGAATACGAGATAGTCCAAGTCTATTCACACATTTTTCAGAAATAAAGTTGGCCATACTAGCAGTATCGAAAAGGATTCGAATTTTTTGAAAATTGTCTCGACTATCCTTGACTTCTACAACAGCTGTGGAGAGAAGGACGGTAGATTGATGAGTAGTTACTGTACTCGTCATAGCATTAATGGCAAGATTAATATTTGGTTCCGAATTTTTCGGACATTGTGAAGAATTTGGCAACGTTGGATCTGTAAAAGACTGTTGTTCGACAGGTGAAACGGTCTCCGCATTTTTGTCTACATGTAATAATGTATGATGAGATAATCCACAAACCCTGCATTTAGATGAGGAAATGCATTTCCGAACAAAATGTTGGGAAGCAAGACAATTTGTACATAAATTATGTTGTTTTGCAAAAGAAAATCTTTCTTTGGGAGTTTTAGAAATAAATGCGAAACACCTATATAATGCATGTGATGAAGAACACATGATGCATTTTAAATTACTATGATTAAGGGTGTTATTGTGGTTAGATGTATTATTTTGATTAGCCGAAGTTGAAGTCATGAATGCTGGAAGCGAATTTTTATTTTGAAAGGTTTTAGTGTTTCTAGAACTTAAATGAGAATTATTCTGTTTATTGTTTACTTTAAACCCTGAATTATTGTTGTTTGGAACAGCCAACTGAACTGACTCTAATGCCTTACATTTATTCTCCAAAAAATATTTTAATTCAAAGTAAGTCGGAAAGTCTGAAGTATTTTGTATTTCAAAATCAGTTCTGGTAGCTATGTCCAATTTCTGAAGAAGCATATTCAATAAAAGAAAATCCCACTGATCGACAGGGAATTGCATAACACGAAGGGCGGCTAAATTTTCCGAAAAAATATTTAAAATATTTCTAAGTTCTTTAGAAGTTCCCCTTTGAACAGAAAAGACTTGAGAAATTTCATTATAATGGTAAGTAGCTAATAATCTTTTATTTTGATATCTTTTTTCAATTATTTCATAAGCTACTATGTAATTATTGTCAGTTACTGGAAGACCCTTAATTAAAGATAATGGTTCTTTATCCAATGACGTAAGGAGATATTGAAATTTTTCTACTTGGGAAAGTTCAGTGTTTTGGTGTATAAGACTATTAAAGAGATCAAAAAAACCTGACCATTTCTTAAATTCCCCATCAAATATGGGTAAAGCTATTTTTGGCAACCTAGCTGTGAATTTAGGTGTAGTACCTATGAGAGAATTATTTAAAGAGACATTTGCATTTGAATCACTTATTAAAATTTCATGTTTTATCGCTTTTGCGCCATAGAACACCTTATCAGCAGCAACTCGTAATGAGTCGTATGTACTAAACTCATCTTCAGATATTAAAGAAACAATTTGATTATGAACTGTTTGAAAATCGTCGTACACTTTATCAATTCCTTCGACCCTTGCAAGAAAGGTAGATTTTTTGGAACTATCTTCTGAGACCTCAAGTCCCACGTCATATGTCTCCTTTAATCTATTATATGCTGTAGTTCGTTTTAGTTTAAGTTTTGCCAGTTTATCCGACATGATAAATTTAAATTATTGACAATTTTGGCGAAAGAAATTGATGTATATTAAATTAATTTATAATATAATATTCTTGTTTAAAACAACTGAAAAACTGTGTGAAATGCAACTATAAATATGTAAACTTTAAGTCTTTACCAGAAAATATAGGTTGCATTCAAACGCTTTAATACAAATTAAATTAGCTACATGAACGTATTATTAACCTCATTAAAACGATGAGTTGGGCTCTTAAATCCCTGAAATATCTATTTTATAAAAATACGTAGAGAGAAGTACCGGCTGGAACTTCGCGCACGAGTTTTGAGCGATAAACGTATGCGCAAGGATTATCGATCGCCTCGGCCGGACTGCCGGACGAAATTAAATGAAAAAATTAATATTTTTAATGGCGTTTAAAGATTTAGAATTAATTAATTTAAATACTAATTCAAATCCGGCTCGAAGGACCAAAATGATGCGGTAACGCATGTAAACAGTGGACTGTATGATAGGTGTGAAAAAGTGGTAAATGAGTAAAAGAAAGAACGCACAAAAGAGGTAAAAGGCACTCTTACCTTAAACAGCACAGTTCGTCGGCTTCGAAGGGCCCTTCTCTTGTGGTGCTGGGATTTTTCTTTGTTCACTTGTCACTTCGATGTACTGGAGTATTGGAGAGAAGGAAAGTGTTTTCCTGTCGGAAATATAGACCGAACTCACGAAACTGTTAGAAGTTTTGTAAGCAAGTACCGTACATATTTTCGTACTATCTCAATGCCGGTCGGAGTAGTTCTCCTTTTTCGTCGAGCATGTAGAATCAGATGCACGACTTCTAGAGTGCTTAAGAGGGTTAATACCAAATTTGTGCGTTATGAATAGTTATAAAATTAAATATACCTGTAAATGATGTGATAATAAAATAACTAAGATACGCATCATTTATGCCCAAAATAAGTAATAATTAATTTGACAATTAAAATAAATTGTAGATAATAAAGAAATAAATAAGAAATTAGGAGTTTCCTTAACACACATTGAATGTGAATGGAATTATTTCAAATTTGTGTTGAGGGTCACGTAAGTCACTTACCAAAAGTGTATGTATAAGTGGTTGAAATTCGCCAGTTTTTGAAAATAACTGCGTACATGAATTAAAATGATTGCTCGTGTAACTTTATAAGTGACCGATTTGACTGATTTTGAAAAATAGCCGCATCGCATAAGTGACCTAAAACGACTTGCTATTTCCCTTTATAACTGACCGATTTATAAATGACTATTGAATAAAAAAACATTAAATGCCTTTTTTATTTAACAGATCAACTTTTTTTGGTATCAATTGAAAGCTTGATATAAAATTAACCTTTTAGGCATACTTTGGAAGGTTTTTAAAAATGACAGTATAAATGACTATGATCGATCCATAAATGTTATAAATAACCAAATTATAAATGGCCGGTCATTTTCCAACACTATTTGAAATTAAGACGCAAATTTTAAATCCAAAACAATATTATCCGATATGCTTTTTGACTAGCGCTAGATATAATTATTATTAATTATTAATAATTAAAGTGAAGGTTTATAACCTTATTGCGTCAGCGAAGTTCAACGAACTAATTCGGGGCTTAAATTAATGTAATCCTTACAATTAATATTTTCTAGCATTAATGTTTTAGTTGACGCTCAAGAAGTTACCACATTATTCGAAGAAGTGAGCAACAAGATTAAAAGCTCTATTAAAACTTCAAAACTTGGCAATGCGATTTCATCCAACTATACTTATTTTCACCTCTACATGTCACATTCTGCTATAACGTAGGTATTTTTGTTAAAATAAAAATTAATTTATGTGTACATAAAAAAGAATAAGAAAGAAAATTGCATTCATCGAGTGTTATCAGCTTGAGAGTTTTCGACTTAAATTTATTAGGGGATAAAAATAACGTCCCCGGGTTTTTTGGAGGGGAAATTGTTTATAGGGTTTTTAGGGGTAAAAAATGTGCTAAAATATCTTAGAAAAATAATTAATAAAGTGATGCCGAAAACGAAGGATAACAAATATTATCAAGAATATATGAAAGTATAAGAGTTTGAAGTTTCGTTCAAAGGTTAGTAATAAATTTCCCAAAATTATTTAATCGGCATTTCAGATAAATTAAAATTGAATAAGTTAACTCACCTTCGCTGGGACTTGAACCAAGACCACTTGCAATGTCTGTTAAGTAGAACTGAAAGTTGTATCCCGTCCAGTTTTATTTATATTTTTTTTGTGGTGGTGGTTTAATTTCTGAACCTACTGGACTTGCAAATGTCAAGGCTCCTATTGGTGAGGAAACGCTGTATTAATTACTTAATCTGGGCGGAACATAAAGAGTAGAGTTTGTTTATTTTCAAGCGACCCACCTCGGTGTCAGTCAGAAGACTGAGAATTTTTTCTAATTTAAATTCAAACCCGTAGTTTTATAAATAATAATGTTTCAATTATCGGAATGCGTTTTGGTGTAAAAAAGCGTACCAATTAATGCAGCGATTCCTGACCAATATGTGCATTGACTTTTTCAAGTCCATTAGATTAAGGATTCAGACGATATATTAAAACAATAAAAAGTTAGCACCAGAGTTAGGACGAATCCTCAAAAAAAACGAATCGAATCACGAATTCAAATCCTGATAATAGACCGTTTCGAATCACAAATCTTTTGATAACGGAAAAGTATCCAAATCAATTTATTAACTTCGATTTTATGTTCGAATCCTTCCCGGTTCTGGTGTACACCATAATCATTTATCATATTGCTGGACCTTTTTTAGTCATCAGTTGTTAGATTTATGGTTGCTTGTCGTTCTTAAGGTGGGTATACATTTCATGAGTCCAGCGCTAGTCGAGCACGGGCTGGGCCTGTTTGTTGTTCGCCGCGATTAACGATAGTCAGCAAGCTCATAGCGAGTATACTGACTCGCAAGCAAAAAACAGATACTACATTGTCAATGCAATTTTACCGTCTCTTCATTCAGTGCATTTATTATATTTACCAAGACCATATAACGGCTTTTATACGTCGCCAACATGCTTATTATTTTTTTCTTGGAAGCTTCATCAGTTTGGCTATAGAAGATGCGTTTTTTTGCCACGCATCTAGTTTTTTTTTGGTTTTTTTTATGTCATTAAGTTCTTTACGATCCTACAAAATAGTATGTACCCTGTACAGTTCAACTAATTCAAAGAGTTCATTCTCGGGTCACGTGGACGAATTACATGCACCTGGTACGCAACAAAATCAACGATCTTGCCACAACGCCGTTCAAACACGAACTACAAGTACAAGTTTCTTTGTATTCGTTGCAAAAACCGACAAGGATCGCGACAATTGCTATGTGAGCTTAGGCTTTAAATGTGAAAACCTTTCTTTATAACAGTTATAAAGATTGTCCGTTATTTTAAGTTTGAAAATATGGCAATCCTACTTTACTGGCATTGCGTATTATTCAAGAAATATATTTTGATATGGAACTGTTTGTATAATCCTCCAAGTTATTTAGTTTAAGATTTTTTTTCTTAAACAAATATCTTTGCAACATAGATCTGCCGGTAGTACCCTTGAAATCGGCTAAAAATGGAAATACAAACATAGCGGTGGTCGAATATTGCATATCTGTTTAAAAAACTTGAAGTTGATTGATTAATAATTATCTATAATACGTTTCATTATAAATAAATATTAACAGCTAAAGAAAATAAATCGTAATCCTCAATGTTACACAAATGAATATTAATTAACAGTATTAGAGATATGAATTGATATGAATAGTACATATTTCTTTAAATATTAATTTGTGGATACAAATTTATTTTTGACAAAATGGCTCAGATTCGACAAATCTCGTGATATATTATAGATGGTTTATTTTTCGGTCATAACAATTCTTACAAGTTCTTAGCTGGCCTTTGACTGGTACAGTGCTAGTACATACGTAGGGTTGACGAGTTGCGGTTTTTCTGTGCTTGTCGGAGATCTGCAGGGATCTTAATCAATTAAAAGTGGAAAATCTCCTCGTTAGAAGAGCACAAGCGCCGCGAGTGTGTCGATTCCTAGTTTTTCTGAAATCTGCTTTTCCTGTCTCTGCCAATATCACATGGTATTGGAAATGTAATGGCTGTTTCGGTCCTAGGGTATGGGGGTTTCAGGGGAAATTTGATAGAAAAAGTTATGCGCATGACCGAAAATATGTCTAAGGGGAATGAAGCGGTTTTGGATGCTGTGATGCTTTGCAACGGGATACATTATTATTTTCAATTAAAACAATAATTGAAAAATTGCATTCAGTGGCCAAAACCAAGAGTCTCGACCAGTGCCCTGGATGCACCCTAGAATAAGCTGACAAATTGTTCCAGCAGAGCAGAAGTCAACAACTCAATTACCAACCAACTTCATTTATAAATTTTAAAAATATAATAATTTTAATTAACAACGAGAAACCTTTAAAAAAATAAAAATGTTATATATACGAGAATCCTAGGTGGGTGGTGACTACTGGTGACATCAGTCACCTTACCGGTCCCAGCGAACGAATTGATGGAACTAGGAACTATACACTAAAATAAAATCCTTTCTTGTTTATATTAGTTGAATAAGGTACATCAGCAAAACGCATAGATTATTGTAAATTGTTATTCTAAACTTAAGGAAGTAAGCTAGATTCAAACCAAGAACATCAGGCGCACCTCTCCATATCCGTGTTTGATTTCTTGTGCACGTTGGTCCCTTAATGGCCAGTTTTGCCACTCTATATATTAGATAATCTCAAAAATAAGGCGCGGTGACGGATCTAGTAAAGAAGCATTTTTAGTCAAAAATGCAATATTTTATGAAACAAACAGAAATGCAATAATACAAAATGATATAATGAAATATCGTTGTTTGAAGAAGTTATCAAATAACGATGAAATAGAACATATGTTATTTTTGCCATTTAAAATACATTCAAATGGTAATGTTAGTGCATTTTGAATGCATATGTGACAATCCTAAAAGAAAATGCTATTCCGTTACGGTGAATATGTACAAGTTCTAGTTTGCAAAAAGGCAACAATTTTATTTCATCCTGATTTGTAGATTAGAGGGTAACATGACCGATGGATCTGTGATTATAGGTGACCAATTTGTTAGAATCCTTACTCCCTTGTCTGATGGATTTGAAATATTTAACCTAACTTTTCCAAATATGTACTTTAATGGCAGCTACGACCTCAGTGGACACATTGGAAAAAACGGACTTTTTGATATATATGGTAAAGGAGATTTTTTGTAAGTGGACATTTTTCTTTTGAATATACCCATTCTAAATCGGAATTATATGTATGTATATTTTAAATTTAAGAATTTTCTATAAAAAGAACTCTCAGTATGAATTTATCAGTATAGAAAAAGCATCGTGAGGTCCGAAGTAAATTGGTTGATGCGAATTTACAGAATATTTTGGCGTGTTTGTAGCTGTTTTGAAATATTTTCAGCTTTCGAAGTAATCCATTCGTATGTTAAATATTCACTGCAACACTAATGTTATAAATGTTATTTGTGAAGAGTCTCTGTTCTGTATCTGACAAATGTTGATGGAGAATGGAACACTTCTGATTCAAATTTCAGTCTAGCGAAGTCTAATGAATATCAATCTAGCGAAGTTTTAGCGAACGAAGCATACGTTCAGTTAAATACAACATATAGCCGTTGACTTTGAAAAATGCATCGTCCATTAATAAAAAACCGTTGTGTTTTTTGAAAAAAAAGTTAAACCAAAATGTATCTAAATTTTTTAACAGAATATCGCAGTCTATAGATTTCCAATAAACGGAAAGATAGTCTTTTTTGAAACAGTATTTATTTCTGTTGAAAAATGCATGACGCGCTTTAGAATTACTACGATATGTTCTTAATAGCAGGCCTGGATAAATAGGGGGAGTTATGGGAACTATAGCCCAAGTCCTGTCGTAAGTAGGAGACCAGTGGAGAGCTGGAGTGATATTTTGCGTTGATTTTTTATTGAATAGTTGTAGGGCTCAACGCTCGGCGAAGTATGGGTCAGAGGGGAAACAGTAGTTTATCAGCAAAGTATAAGTCAGAAGACCTAGAGTTTAGCAAACGAGCTATATGTTCAGTTAAATACAAAGTACGGCTGTTGACCTTGAAAAATGCGTTGTCTTTTAGTAAAAAATGGTTGTGTTTTTTGAAAAAAAAAAGTTAAAACAAGATGTATCAGAATATCGCAAAGTCTATAGATTTTCAATAAACGGGAAGATAGTCTTTTTTGAAACAGTATTTATTTCTGTTGAAAAAATGCAAATACTGACTATTCGCTAATTTTAACGAAAAAATAATGAACTTGAGACTTTTTTTTCTTCGTCGATTAATAAAATGTTGAAAAGTCGACGTGCTTTAGAATTATTCCGATATCCCCTTGACAGCAGGCCTGGATAAAAAGGGAGCTATGAGAGCTACAGCCCAAGTCCCGTCGTAGGCAGGGACCCAGTGGGGAGCTGGCGTGATATTTTGCGGTGATTTATTATTGATAGGTCTAGGGCTCACCGCTCCGCGCGACTTGAATCAGAGGGGAAACAGTAATTTATCAGCAAAATACAAGACAGAAGATCATTTTTATCATGATCAGTTAATTTTAAATACCGCCAGGGAGCATACAAATACTTAAATCCCTTTATCATCATATCATTATTTATTTCTAAGAGGCGCTTTCCCAATACCTCCCCCGGTTCAGGGACCTCTGAATAATTATAGCCCCAGTCCCTATGTCCCTATAATTACTTAAACCCGTCCTACTTAACAGGTTCATGATTCGCATCTAATGAAAGCGTAGTCCATTTGGCAAAGTACTTCCGTAGGCATAGTTTTGATAACTGCCGACTTTATTACTAAAATATTTATATGGGCGGTGAATTCTTAAAGCTTATAATTGGTTATTGGATGTAAAGGCATTTATGGATCTTTGACTGGTGAAGCTCCCCCCTGAAGGTAGTTTTGGGATCTTAGGATCTGATACATTTTAATTTCACTATCAAAATTGGAATCACAGTGTGCCGTTAACACGTTAAGGAATCACAATAGCGTTATTAACATTATTAAAATAAATTAAGACTTTATTATTTTTATAAACAAATTTATATTTACTGGCGAAGCCAAAAAAATGTGCAGAAATTCAAGATCGATCCAGGAGATGTCGCCAGGGTTTAAAAAAATGACCGCCTCAATAAAAACAAAAAAAAGCGTTTTGACGTCTTTGCCGTTATTTTCTTTAACTTTCCGTTGTATATTTTGTTTGTAGTATTTGTACTACAGAAAGGTATATTTTTAAAATATACTAATGCAAAATTGTACTATATAAAATATATTTTAAATAAACATTTGAAATGAGTCTGCGCACCTGGAGAGTGCAAATGCTCCCTCCTAGGTACGTCAATATTTGTATTTGATAACACTCAATTTATGTCTATTTTAACTCTCTGTGTATCTGCATTTTAGCCTTCAAATTAGTGACTTTTCTGTGGCTGTCCTAATCGGCTTGACACATGACAGTTCTTCCTTATGTTTTCCAGTCACAGTGAAAGTTGATTTACAAACTTGTAAGGTAAGCCAATCAAATATAAATTATTTCATCAGTTAGAAACCTGTTAGCAGAATTTTTTCGGTTTTGCAGTACCTTTGGGAAACTTTTTGGTAAATATTTACTTACACTTACCATTGTCGATTTTTGACACACCGATAGATTTTCAGACGCTGATAACGAATCCGAAGTCATATTTTTTTGACGACGGTTTGTTTCCGACATATATGTTACGGTTATTTATTATACCAGCCTACATATTGACTTTTTGAGGATGTTTAATTAAAATGTAGCCTCGTTGGAGAAGATAGTATTTCGAAAAAATATGTTATTTTCATCATATCTTCCCATCATTTCTTATACAGCATTGTAATCTCATTGTAGTCATCGTCTTAAAGTTCCTGTACAACATGCATTTTATACGAGTGATATTTCTGACTCTTTAATAATCGCTGTACAGAAGCTCTACTGATATCGTTATTTAGCGCTTAAGTATTAGTTGAAGAATTTGGGCATTTTTGTACTGATAGGAGTATATCAAGTTTTTTGGGTTCAGTTAAAGCGTGGTCGGCCCTTAGGTAAATCCCTAACTGTCCCATACTCTTCAAATTTATGAAATATCCTACTCACTTGATCGCGCAATTGTATTCTCGGATATTTTTCATTAAACAACACATAAACTTCATCCTGGCTCCGTTTTATATCTCCACAGGTCAACCATATGTATCAATATCAAAATTTCAATACGCTGCCTTTCTGAGAGCACCATAATTCAAAAATATCAAAGTTCTAAAATACTAACACTTGCTTACAATTCAATAATCAAACTGAAAGATTAACTGAATTTATTATTTTGTTTGTGTAGATATTTCCGAAATAAACAAACAAATGTGGAAAAACTGTCCTAGAATTTCAAGAATTTGCAATGTAAAAATTTGTTATATTAGGAAGTTGCATCTTAACGTATTGGGCAATAATAAATACCACTACCGTTTAATCAATCCTCTCAAGCTAATTTAATGAAATTCTCCCAAGTCACTGGGTAGGTTGATGGGGTCTAATAATTGATGGTAACCAAGGTAGTTCCGCATTATAACATAAGGATCTACTTTGATAGTAAATTTTAATTAAAAACTTATGTAGACTCGTTTTACTGTACTAGTATCAGATTCGGTCTTAGAAAACCTTCTCATAGAGCCCCCTACACGAGTAAGTTGCTATTTGGAAAAAAATTCGAGTGCGTACAAATTAAGGGGTTGCAGGGTGTGAGCTGAAAATATTACAAAAAGACGAAGAACCATTTACACCACTTCAAGTGTTCCAGCGTTTTTGTGAAAAATGACTCACACAGAAGATATAAATTTTGTGCATTTCTTTAGAATAACCCTGTATATTTAATACAGCTTGGGTTTTTTACCTAAAATTACTTTCTAGCTGCTGTAATGTTCCGCTTGAGATTTAAATTATTCTACGAAAACTAGTTTATAATTTCTAAACTGGATATCTTTGAAAAAATGCTTTTTTAGAGTAATTTCAACGGTTTGATGGATGGAGATGTAGACCTTGAGCCACTAATAAACGGTGCAATGCAATATATTATTCCAGATGCAGTACGTATAATGTATAGAGAAGATGCCGATTTTCTTGATCCATACATACAAGAGGTAAATATATTCGGTTTTTTTATATAAATTCTTTTATACTAAGTAACAGTTAATAGACAAACTATTTTATTTTGTAGGTGATTGACAACTTCCTAAACGGCAATATATCTGAGTCTTTTTTTAAACTACTGCACACACTGGCCAATAATAGTGATGAATTTGATGTTATATTTAAAGGATCTCCGAAATTCATTGAATTATAGATTATATAAGTATTTTATATTTCTCAACAAGTTAAATTTGTATTTAAGGTTAATAAATGTATAACAAAATATTGAATTTTTGTTGTATATAAAATAGTTAAATATACGTTTACTTTCTTGATGAGTTGCTGTATTTTTTTTGGAAAAATAACTTAATCACAGAATTCAAAAAATAAATGGCCAATATAGATTAAATTCCGTTATACATAAATTTCCTTCATTCAATAATAAATGAACTAATGATATATCAGGTTTGTTCAATTATGTCGAGAAACTGTTCATGGTACGGTTACTATTCTACGCAAGAGAGAAAGTGCGTTCCAACTGGGAGATGGGTTTGGTCCGGTAAACGATCCTCTTTGTGTTCCAATGATATTTGTGAACAGTTTATGAACGGTTATTACGATATTAGCCTGAAAGCAGGAACTGAGCGGACAGTTAACAATTTTATATCAGCAGATTATATTGATTTTTCCACTTTAGCTTATTAAATTTCGTGTTGCCTCTTGCGGACTTTCAGATTTATAGTCATCTAGCTGTAGTATGTACAGTGTTTATTGAGATTTTATTTTAAGCTATTTTAATTTTATTAAAGAGTGTTATTACCATCCTATATTAAATATGCGTAAAATGTATTTAAGAACCGTATACCGTATAGTGCAAACATTTAACTAATACGCTTAACGTTTGATGTATCTTTTTTTCTTTTTACTGAGTTTCTGCCCCACAAAATACAAAAATTTGTACGGAACCTAATACAATAGTAATAAATAAAAATAAAGATTCCAAATTTTGTTAAAAATCGTTACAACTCTGCTTTACTTTTGTTATCGAACTGTGCAAGCCAAAGCACGCGCACAAAACATATCCCGGCGATTCCAGTAACCGTTCTAGAACAGTACAAATGTGTGTCGGAACGAACCTACTGATAATAATTAGTACTAGCTAATGACTGATCATTTATAAATTGGTCACTTTATACTGTCATTTTCAAAAACGTTCGAAATTATGCCTAAAAGGTTAGTTCCAATTGATGCCAAATAAAGAAAGGCATTTAATGTTTTTTTTGCTCAACGTTCATTTATAAATCGGCCACATATAAGTAAATGTCATTTTAGATAATGTATGCAGTAATTTTCAAAAATTGAGCATTTTTAAAAGATCGGTCGTGGGTCACTTTTGATAAATGACTTAACCTAACGACTAACACTAATATCAATATCGTTCTTTGACAATGATAATACTAGTAGCGAATAGAGAATATGCAAGAACTTTGGTTTCTTTTACATTTGTGAGATGTCCAGTGGAATATTGGTGTTCAGATATAGCAGATTGTACAATTTCTTTGTTTCTAATACACCGTTCATATTGCATAAGCATAGCCGATATGGATAGTTCAGTTTCTCCAATAAAGACACGGCCACAGTAACAATTAATTGCATATACTCCTTCCGTTTGAAAAGGAATAATGTCCTTTGGCGGTCGCAAACTTTGTCAAATTTTCTTGTGTCTGTTGAAGATTGTACGCATGTTGGACCGGCGAAGTAACTTTGACAATTTTTTCTGCCGTTCCGTCTTTAAATGGAAGAAGTACATTTCCTACCGGCAACACGTTATAAGTCTCATTTTGTGGAGTAGGATTGAATGAGAGAATGTCCTAATGAACCATCTCCTTTCCTTTGTATATTAGAAATAGCCGGTTTAAGATCTCTCCGAGCTCCTTCAGTGTTCCATTTAAATATTTTCGAAGCTTTTATTGACCATTGGGCTTCTCGATCAAAAGAAATTCGAAGTAAACTAACAAAATGAAAAGTGATATTTAAATTAATCTTATGTACACAGAACAAAGATCCCTTATAGCCAAATCAAGAGCGACTTAGATTATAAGCGTAGGTTAATAATATGAAGTAATAGTTAGTGGGATATGAGGAGATAGGTGACATACAGACACTGCGGCCCCGAGGGACGGTTTATAACTACGAGAGCAGAAAGGTCAAATTAAAGGACATGATAGGGTAAGAAAAAATTATGGATATAAGGTTACTTAAAGTCCTGCGCATTAGTCTTCTAGAATATAAAAAAATTAGGCAGTATGTGATGCCAACTGGTTGTTACCTGTATAGCAGCATGTATAGCAGAACTCAATTCATGAAAATAGATTTTTAAATTGATATAACAATCGTGGGAATAATTAAATACGTTAACCACAGGAGAATTGCTTGATGTTTTCTGTGTGGATTATTAAAAAGGAAAATCTGGAGGCGTTGCAATGGTATAACAGGTAGGGGGTTAATTGCAGTATAGCGTTCTGAAGCGTTACAATTCAAAATTACGAGTATCGAAATTCACGAATGCATAATTACCGCAGAGATCTAGATGCAAATTCTTATAATAAACGAAGTAAATATAAAAAAATGACAGTCAATTTAAAATTTATGTACAGCTATTCAACATAAAAAAATTCACTGTTGCAAAATGGTTGTCGTCATGGCGTAGACGTAGATCTGCCAGAAGGATGAAGGAAGTAATTACTTGTTTGAATTATAATGTTTCTTATTTCGTACTTCTAGACGTCTACCGTTTTTTGATAAAGATATTTAACATATTACGCTTATACACAATTGACGCCTTTTGATCACTTTTTCCGTGAAGGAATAATAACTCTCGTCTCTAATGTTATTTATATTGATTTGGTATTGTGCAGTTTTTGAATTATGCAAGCAAAAACTCAACATCCAAACACCCATTTTTTCAGCTGGCAGTTGCCTCTGAGCGGACCAGCGGACTCAAAAACGTAAAAAGTAGTAGTTAATATGGCCCAGGTAATTCTCGAAATATTCTAACAGTGTGTCAAGGGCAAATGTGACAGATTGCATTCAAGTGGGGATGTCACGTTTCTACTCATAACGTTAAATAAGGTTTTCAATTTCTATAGATTATTTGCATACAAACATTATGAGCTCAAATTATAGGGAGTTTGGTTTGTTTTTTTTTTGGGATAAAACTGCCTTTATGATGGTAAAATAGTCACTAAAGCTTCCAAGTGTGCTGAAAAATTTAGAAGCTGTGGCTTTAGGTGGTTTTAAGTTAACGCCTACCAATTTTTAACCGGCTGATGCGATTGATCGTGTTCTGTATTGACGCTTTACGTGCCGGTAATTAGATTTTCAGCATAGAAAACAGTTTTAAGTGCAAAATATTTATACATATCTATTTAAAACACAAGGCGATTTTTTTTCCGATTTTGCCAGCAGCTCTCACATAGGCGGTTTTGATATGTAATTTGTACCAGCACGTGCACCGTGCACGGTAACACTACTTTTGACAAATGAATAATTCTCAAATCTTATTGAGTTTTAAAAATACTAATATATTTTATTTTACCTTACACCAAACGTCATAACAAGGACACTATAGTATTTGAATGATCCAATAAGTTAAATCGCTACCGCTGTTGAGCTCTTTTTAGATCTTATCAACTCGGTATAAACGCTCTAAAAACAGTGGAAAGATTTCAAAAGATTATAAAAGAAAAAACTCAAAATTTTCCGTTTTTTAAATAAAGTTTTGAGGTCAGTACAATCTACATACTTGTGTTCTGATTTGACAAGTTATTACCAAGAAATTTTGCTTTTAGCTCGCTGTCTATCAGTTGGTTTAATGACTGGATGCTGAAAGCCAAAACAATGTAATAGAAGACAGTAAGAGAGAGAAAATCTTATTCTGAAAACAATTTATTTACTACTTACCTAAATCTTAAATTATTTACAAACAAAGTAACCCAAACAGCCTAAATGTGATGTGATTCCAAAAAAAAAACAAATGTATAAGAAAAATACATGCTGCAGAGTTAATAAAGACAAATAGATTTTTTCTAATAATTATTTTATTTTGCTGTTTTAAACTATGGAAATTTGTAGGATTTGTATGAATTTGTTGTATGATTGTACATTTATAAATTTGGAAAATGATTATAAAACCACTATTAACAGCATCATCCCTGAACTGGTAAGTAATACTTTTAACTCAAACTTGTCAGTAAGTATATGGGGGTTTTCTACTGTTTGAAAGGTCGTATATCAAACAGTATTACATCAAAGAATAGAATAAAATTACTCTTTAAGAATATTGCGGAAGGTATTATCAAATTTTACCTTAGTGGTTGCATATAAGCTGCAGGCCTTCCTATGTGTCTTGTAAAATTCAGTGTACTCCATGTAACAAGGTGTCACATAAAAAAATCATGGGTTGTCACCTTAACTTCCATTGGAATTCTGAATGATTTTGAGTTTCCCTTTATTTCTATAAATGTGGACGTGGTGAGGGGAACACAATAGATAAACCACTTGTATTGAATTTTGCAAAGCCACAGCCTCTGTGTCCATTGAGCAGTAAGCAGAGTATAAACAAATGTAAAGTAGATAACGGTTTCCAATGTGTCAAATTTCTCGGGATCTCACAGCAAAGTGTTTTCTGTGCATATTAGTCAAAATATGCTTTATTGTCCAAAGAAAAAAATTTTCTCAATGACAAAGCTCTTAAAAGTAAACAAGTAAAATAAGCAATCTAAAATTATTAAAAGAAAACATTAATGTCATAAAACGTCACAGAATATAAAAAAAGTTAAGAAGAGATCTTGAAAACAAAACAGCACACCGAAAAATGATTTTATCGTCATAGTAGATAACAGAATTTACACAATACACAAGACTAAAATATAATAAATGACCACATATACACTCCATTTAAAAGAAGTTCGATTAAAAACAAAAATAAAAATCTGCAGCAATATTACATATTTACACATCCTAAAATATATATAAACACAATACCTACATAGACAATCTTAATTAAAATTTTTTGCTAGAAATTCTTCAACATTGTAAAATGATTCAGAGATCATTAAATTTTTAACCTTAGTTCCAAATAATCTGTAACTTCTAATTCTTCGAATGCTGACTGGGAGGTTATTAAAAATTTTTTTTGAATTATAAAAAACAGAGTTTTTAGTTAGGGCTGTCGAAGGTATAGGTAGACTAATAGAGAAAGAAGTAGTATGAATTCTTTCTAAATGCTTTCTGTGCATCAGACATATGGATTCCAAATTAAACAGACCTGCTAAAGTCAGAATTTTTTTTGACTTAAAAATGGGTCTACATGAATCACATGGCTTTAGGCTGTATAGGTATCTTACTACACGTTTCTGAAGGACGAAAATTGTACATTAAATTTTAACTTATTATCGACAAACATTCCCAAGAACTTGCTTTCTGTCATGTTTTTAATTATTTGACCATCAAGAGAGATTTTATCAATGTGACATTTAAAGTTTAAAATGTTGGTCTTTGACATATTAAAAGACAGACGATTTGTTTTGCACCATTCCTGTATGTTATGAAGATCAGCATTCATCATATCATTCAGAATGTCAGGATTTTTATGATGCCATAAAATTGTTGTGTCATCGGCAAATGAGGTGCACTGTCCATTGCGTATCAAAGGAGGCAGATCATTAACATATTAGTCAGTTAGGTACAATGTTAGCCATTTCAAAATTGTGCCCCCAAAGCCATAGAGTTCCAGCTTACTCAGCAGTATCCTGTGACAGACACAGTCAAAGGCCTTTGTCAAATTGCAGAACACTGCCGAAGCAATTTCTCCCTCATTGAGGCTCAGATATAACTCTTCCATAAAACGAAAGATGGCATCATCAGTGTTCCTAGAAAATTGAAAACAAAGCTGTGCATCAAAGAGCAATTTGTGTTTATCCAAACATGAAAGCATTCTAGATTTAACCACTTTTTCCACAATCTTGCTAAGTGTAGGTAAATCCTTGTCACCTGCTTTAAATAAAGGAATAACAGTGGCCATTTTGAGAATTGAAGGAAAACTCCCATTCTGAACACTCAAATTTATAGCACCTGCAAGACTCTCCAAAGAAGGTTTAGGGATATTTAGAAAAATTTTGATTGAAATTTCATCCCAGCTTGAAGAATTTTTGTTCTTTATGTGCTGAAATATGGTTCTTAACTCATTTGGAGTAACTGGTACAAAATAAAATGTCTCGGGTACAGATATATGCCTGAGAAAGGATAAGGGGTCAATGGAGTCACTAGTGATACCACTGCTCAATTTTTGTGCAATACTACAATAAAAATGATTAATTTCTTTGGCTCCCAAATTAAAGTTAATAAAATGACTCGATTCCTTGCCTCACAGCTCATTAACTATATTCCAGATTTCCCTTTGTTTATTTCCTGCAGTTATTACTCGATTATGGTAGTAAAGTTGTTTAGCAAGTTTAATGGATTTTCGATGAACACATCTGTACTTTAATAAATATTAAAATAGGTCATAAAAGGCTAGTTGTCCAAAAAATATTTTCTTAGCATGTGAAGACATCTCATGTTTTTAGATGAAACTTTTAGTTCATTAGTAATCCAAGGTTTTTTATTTTTAGATTTTATGTTTACAATAGAAAAAGCCTTATTAAACAGTTCTGCTATACTAGAATGATAAGCCTCAAGAGCATTGGCCATTAGGAAAATACTATTCCAATCGTAGGCTGCACATAGATGTAAAAAAATTTTTATAATTACTCCCAGTCAGCAGTCTACCATATTTTCTAGATATCAGATTTTTAGATGTGTCAATAACATTGGGTACAAAATGGCACAACACAGCTTCATGATTAGAGAGACCACTATTTACTATTTGTCAAAGAACATCAAAATTTGAACAAATATAGTCCAATAATGTTTGTGAGCACAGACTTAGTCGTGTCGGTGAACTTACATGCATTTTTAACTCATAACAGCTAAATAGGTTGTTTAATTGCAGATAATTATTACTAGGGGTTAGAAAGTCAATGTTTAGGTCACCGCCTAAAAATACTTTAGTTTTTGGTGGAATTTGACTCAACAAAAAATCCAGTCTCTTTAAAAATTCATCAAAATTACCTGATGGTGCTCTGTATGTGCATAAAAAATAAATATTACAATTTTTGAACATGACCAAACTAAATTCAAAAACTTGATTGCTTATCAAGTAATAATAGTTGCTAACTACATTAAAATTAGTTTTATTTTTAAATGTATCTTTAATAAATATAAGTGTACCACCATGAACCATCCTTGATCTACAATAAGAGGCAATTCATTGTTATTAGGCTTATTAACTATGTAGGACATTTTGGTTGAATGTCTTTCACTAAAAAATCAACCGACTCTGACGATGGTTTGTTGAACATGCAGGTTTTTTTGATATATCACAGGAATCAAACCTCAATGTACACGCCTTGTAAGTTTCACAAATCTCTTCAATTATTTTACTTGCCAACATAGTTTTATTCACAAGTGAGTTAGTTATGTTACTTTCTAATAATTTAATGTGGGTAAACTTTTTAAGAGACTTTTTTAGTTTTAAATTAAAATTAAATAAACCATTTTCAGAACCTTCATCAAATTTACCAAAAGGGACAGAGCTGATTAAAATATTTGTATGTTTACATAGAGACAGCTTATCAGTTATAAAATGTTCAGATGGAATATTAAAATTTTTAAAGTCATTTAAACCTGCAATTATTAATACTGTGTCATTATGGGTGTAGTTTCTTGTCAGCACTTCGATATTTTCAATAACAGATGAAAACTGTGCACCAGGTTTAATTACACACTCTGTTTTAAATAAATTGCTTCTATGGTTGAACAGTTTGTCAATATTTCGGCCTTGTTGATGACACAGTATCATAAGCCTCTTAGAATCAACATCATCATGAAAACACACTTGCTTGGAATTCACTGGACTTGACAAGGTGTTACAGATATTTAATTCACCATGTACTTTGCAAATTTCGCTACCATTATAATTATCCTTTTCCAATGTTCTTATGGTTTCTATCATATCCCTATTCATTTTCATAAGGTCATCAAAACTTTCTTGCAATTTTTTTAGGTCGGCAGCGAGTGTAATATTATGTTCTTGGAGTTTGGTATTAACATCTGAAATTTGTGATACATGCTTGTTTAAGTTTAGAAGCTGATCCCTTTGTTCTGCAATCTGTTTTTCAAAGTTCTGTTCAATCTCAACAGCATCATCCTGAAAGCTTTGGGACTTCTTTTTTTCTCTTTTTATAAAATTATCTTTGGCCTTAATTTCGGATTTTAGTTTTTTTATTTCTTATGAAAAAGTTGAAATTAGTTTGGTCTTCCAAATTATTTCAAATAATGTATAAACAGCTTTTTTTTAGACCAATTGTTAAGAAAATGTATATTTTATAGTACAAGGGACCTTTTGTATATTATTTAAACATAATTAATTTAATAAATACAATTTTATAAAATAAAGAATTAAGGCATTCACTGCTTTAGTCAATTAAGAAATCATGATTCTTATCAATGTTGATCAATGTCTCTCTTAAAGAACCCCAAATTAATTAAACATACTATTTTGTTAAGAATTCACTACAGAAATTTTGTTTTTGTTATAGAATTTAAATGCTACAGTGGATCCAGTTATTTGTAGTCAATGTTCAAGCACATGTGATGAATTACATAAATTTAAACTAGTATGTGTTGAATCGCAACAGACTCTAAAACAAAATTTGGAAGGGAGGAGTGATAATGATTTAAAATTAACAGTAAAACAAATTCTTCATGGATCAAGTGAAAATGAAGTTGTAATTTTCGATAAAGCAAAAGAGAGAATTTGTGCCACTTGCTTAGAATCTATTGAATGTGAGTCCTTCACAATCCTCAAACCTTCCCATCCTGATGCATATTTAAATAGTATGCTAACCTTGTGCCTTCCGGAAGTGGTAAGTTCTTAATAATAATCTACAACTGTGGATATCTCAATGTAACTTAAACAATGTAATTATATAATGTAGATGATTTGATGAAATAAATACACAGACATTTTTCATAATTTGATTGGAATCTTGTGCTTTAGCTTACGCTCTTTAAAAATGTCAAACAGTGGTACTATTTTCTTTAAAAACTTTAATAGTAATTACTCGACTGGCCAAATTAGACAATTAGAATTTTATCATGTATAATTAATACAAAATTACAAGGAATCACTTTTTCATTATAGGATTTACAGATATCTTGTGATCCAGTTATGTGTGAAAAATGTTCAGGTTTATTACAGAAATATCACAATTTTAAAAGTGTATGTCTAGAAGTGGAAGAAAAGCTTATAAACTATAGTAAACATCATGGTACAAATTCAAAATCTCCAATAAACTTACATGATGTATTAGAGTATGCAGCAGAAGATAGCAACAAAAAATCAAAGTTGATTAGCATAGCACAAGTTAGAAAAGAAAAAATAGAAGATGTTAGTCAGTTTAATGACAAAGAAGTTATAAGTTTAAACACACCTCGAGCTTCGATTAAAGAAGAAGAAGTGGAGATTAAATTAGAAGAAGAGTAGGTATATATTTTATTTTTCAAAATTATATATATGAGTAAAAGATGATATTTAAAGTTAAAGTACCTGCATAATGTAGGGTTTTCTGTATTTGCCCCTATGTGTAGGGGTGAAATCAGACTACTGTGGAAGGTTACAATTTTCATTATTTAATATTAAAATACTAATGTACTCAGTAATGAATTTACCTTACCTTTAATTGCGTTTTCTTGTTTTCTTCTCGGTTTTCTTGAAGATGATTTAGCTTTGTTTCAACACATCGAAAAATAGTCGCTCTTACGGTCACCAACGACGGACTGATTCACAGTACGATTTATGCACTGCGCAAGTTTCTGACCATATGTGAGATAGTAATTCGAAGTGTCGGAATGAAGCTTTTATAAGTCGTCATTTGATTTTTACATAATAGTAAAAGTAACGCGAAAACAATAAAACCACAAAAATAGCATTTTGTAAGTGACTAGATAACAAGGAAAATTAAAAATTCTAAACTTAAAAATGTTTTCTGTCATTTAGGATGCATCGATTTAGCATTCAGAGGGTCAGTGAAACAGCAGTTTCAATTTCTGCCTTTGATATACTATTTATAGCAATTTTAATCCTCTCAGTGTTTGTTTTCCCCTGTCGTTCATCAATTTTTATAAACCAAACTTTGAGGAATGATCAAAATTAAATAAAAGTTTAAACAAGTTATATCCAGAAAACTAACCGACCAAGGAAATCCATTCCAGCAATGCTAGTTGAGGTATATTTCCAGACATCATTATTAAAACATGCTGATATCACATGTTCATTCTAGTAGCGATTGTCACCTCTTCTAGCAGTTCTGCTAAATCATTATAATGAATACATTTTTTCACTTACAACTTCAGTTCGGATAAAGTGTGGATCAGCTTTAAGCCTAGATAAAGTGCGAAGGGAGGAAAGCCAAAAGTAACAAATAATATTGCATTATTAATTTTAAATAATTTAATAAAGCTGTAAATAATAATTTGCCCAGTATTCAAAAATCAACTTACATCTTTGGATGAGAAGTTTTAAACTATATTTATGTTTGCCCATTCAGGGCATATTTCAATTTAATTGTTTAGTGACTCATAAAAGATTAGTCTATAGTTATGTTTTTCAAAATATTTTTAAAAATACAATTTATCAGGCATACATTATTTAGTGTTTAGTTTCATTCTGATAGAAACTAAGCCAGATTAATCTTAAATTACAATTTTTACCATGTTTTTAGTTTTTAAGATCTAATATATTTCAATTCTCAAGATTTTTAACTCGGTTAAATTTTTAATATGTTCATAACAATGGAAATAAGTGTATTATTATTTATTAGTTCATCTCATTGTTTTTAAAAAATTGAGAGAATATTATATCTTACAATTAAAAAATGTTAGTAACAATTTTCTTTTTTGCATTGTATTAGATTTTTAAAATGTTCTGTTAATCAGCCCACCATTTTTTTCGTTTTTGTGGAACCTTACCTTGACAACATAAATAAAAATTAGGTCATAGAAGTTATGCAAAATTTTGCGCTCTGTCGAATGGCACCAAAACAAGGTTTCTATCTCTTACCGTTTTTGAGGTAAACAATAAAAACTAAAATAATCCACTTATCAAATAGGAGGGGGATGACGTGGGCTCAGCAAGATTTTTTTTAAGATGGGTCTGTTCAAAAATCTACTAATGCTGACCCCCCTCTATCCACTCTAGACAGAATTTGCTTTTACTCAAAAACCGAAGTATCAAACTCTCAAATCACTATACTATAGTGGTAATCTGTGGTATAAGAGTTTAGCTATCTCTAGAATACTGTATAGTAAGCTTACATGAACGCTTTTCATTTCTATGTAGTAGTTATTAATAAGTTTTAAACATTTTGACACTCCCAATATCTTAATTTATGAGGTGTATTTTCTCTTTGAGTATATTTTCTCCATTTCTTATGTAAAAAACGGAATATTCGCAAATACGAATAGCTATGCTATTTTTTAAAATGAATATTAGTTCCAAAGCCTGCTAAGAAAAATTAATTACTTTCAAACTATAACATTAATGGCGGCACTTTTTCGCAGCCTACTAAGGAACTAACGTCTATAACAAAACTTTTTAAAATTAAAAACCCCATAGAGGCTTTAATAGTATATTATTTAATGAGTAAGTAATGAATAATAACCATAGCGTCAAGTAGGAAATAAGTTACTGTGTTTGATTTTCATTAAAAACAGCTAAACTTTGCATGTATTATTACTTGAATAATTGAATTGTATTGTAAGTATTTAAAAACTGTTTTTAAAACACCCAAATGTTACATTTAAAATGATATAGGTAGTAAGTTGCTCTATTCAAGCTATGCGGAAAATTTTACACATTTTTTTTACTTCGTTTTAATTTTTTAATTTGAAAATTTTATGTTTGTGTTCTCCAAATCTTATAAAAATTCTGGGAGTTCCTCAGTTTTGTACAAGGATTGACATTTACCAATGCTTGAAGAAAGTGTTCTTGTAATTTTATTAAACATTTTTGTGATAGTGCATTTCTAGGTTGTGTGAATTATCTAAGAAGCTAAGAGTAAGTATATGTCTAATCATTTTAATAAATAAGGTCTAAATTGTATAAACATTCTTTCCATATTGCTCCAGGAGGGAGAGCATTTTTTTAGGTCAGACCTTGGGAAAATTAGGAAACAGGCCATATATATATATATATATATATATATATATATATATATATATATATATATATATATATATATATATATTTATATATATTTACATTCTATGTCTTGGAGAGCTCTTTTGAACTAGGAAAAGTGGCAAAAATTATTTCTTTTTGCCAATATCTGCAAAAATATTGTAGATAAAGCAATTATGTGAATGTATAAAATGGAGGTATCATCTACAAAAATGGTCCTGATGGTTTTTTATCTAAATATGATAGTTTCTGAAATAAATCGATCCGAATATATAGTTAATTTTCTCCCACAGATAACAAGTTAAATATCTGAAAATTCTGTTTGCACCCTTGGACCATATTTGTAATAATTCCTTTAAAAACCGTTATTTTTTAATATTTCAAAATGAATTTGAAAGGGGAAATCTGTGGCTACAATATCTGATATAATTAGTTTTTACCAACAAACCTCCGCTTCCATTTTCATTCAGTGTAGAAGTTGATTTCCTTTCTCAACATACACAAAAGAGGATGCGCAGTATAATAGTTCTATTATGAATTTAGAAGTGCTAATTAAGATGTCATTAATAACTTTTTAGCTTCGTGTAACTGGGACGATTATGGTTTGCTTCGTGTATCTGTTTAAAGGATTTACAATTTCTTAAATCAATGTTTGGTATCGTTTGTACCTCTCAAGTGAATTAAAACATCCAATTTTCTATTCTCAGAACATATGGACTTGTTTACAAGAAGAAAATTGCTCATAAAAAGTTTATGCAGTCTGAGAGTGATATAATATATTTCTGTAATCTATGTTCTTTGTGTAAAACTGAATCACAAAAATGTCATGAAGTGCACATGTTAAAAATTGAAAAGTCTTTTATTAACTGCCCATGGTACTTTTGAAAATATGTTAACAAGAAGAGGTATTCTAATATTATTCCACCCAGGTATCTGGGTATGGATGAGGCACACAATGGAAGTGAAATAGTGATTCTTTTTGCAAGGCAATTTATTGCTGTGTATATTGAATCTATTTGTTCAGAAATATATTGGTTAGAGGTTACCAGGTGAGACCGGTTGGGACTCTGACCATATACATGACTTATATTTGAAAAAAGCATGTTTACAATTTCTAAACGACTTCAGCTTATTTTCAGCAAATCCCTGGAGACTTTCACCTTTTTGTAATATGGAAATATGTATATATATCTCCTTTCTGGCAATGTTACAGATGTTGCCCACTATAGAGGGGTTTGTTTACAACCATCTATGTCAAAACTGCTTGGCAGTCTGGTGTGTGATTGGCTTAGCCTTATTCCAAGATAATGCATAGACATTATATTGGAGTGTCAGTTTGTTTTCTGTAGGAGCAGATTTACCATAAAAAATCTAGCTTATTAATTTTTGCTCTATTCAAAGCCGGGAGATGAGTCTACAGATAGATACAATCTACACTGATTTTTCTTTCATAAAGTAAACTTTAAACTATTGCTGGCCAAATTGTCTACCCTAGGCTTCTATACATCGTTTATTAAATGGTTGAACAGCATTCTTACAGGTAGAACACAATCTGTAAAAATTAAGAGTAATGTCTCAGTTTTTTTTTGATGTATCCGGTGTGTCTCAAGGTTCTCACTGTGTTCCCTTTTGGTCCATTCTGTTTGTGAATGATTGTGTAAGTGTGTTAAAGTGAACTGTAAAAAAAATTTGTCATTCTAGTTGCTTAATGTTCGCAACCGACTTAAAAATTTACAGGACAGGTGGAAGATGCAGTGAAACTCGAGTGATTTAAATGCACTCTGGCAGTGGACGCAGAGGAACCATGTATTTCTTAATATTGATAAGTAATTTTTATTAGTTTCTATCGAGGCAAGAATAGAATACGAACAAAATATGAGATGAATAATAGAAATTTGTCATACACTAAATCAGCAAAACATCTAGGGGTTGGGTTTGATGAGAAGTTGAGTTTTGTGGATCATATTTCTAAAATTAACCTGAAGGGAATGAGGATGTTGGGTTTCCTACTGAGAAATTGTTCCCATTTCTTAATAGAAGTAATTAATATATTGTATTGCTCACTTGTTAAATCCATTGTTGAATATGCTACTGTTATTTTTTCTCGTTTTTATCAATGCAACAAAAATATGATTTAATGTATGCAGCACAATTTCTTTATAAGTCAAGATATAAATAGTAAATACAACAATAATACTAACATAGGAGAAACTGACACATTATATCAAAATAAAAAAATATATACATATATCTAAAAAACTAGAATTGTCCTCAGACATGTCTAGAAATTCTATAGTTTGTGACAATGAAAATTATTGGTCACCAGGCAAACATTGGAGATGAAGTAGTTGTCTATATAATGACGTTAAGCAATAATATCTTAATTTTCTTTTTAAATGTAGAAGTGCACTGAATACTAAAAATATTTGAATCTATATATTGAAATTTCCAATTATACGGTTTGCTTTGCAATACTGTTCTCGCCATCATCAGTTTTACTTATTACAAATTACAACCACGAGTGTTGTAAGGGGGCCCATAAAAATTTAGTGGAGCAAGTAGGCCAGGACAGTTAATAATATTGTTCGTTAGCAGTTTATGTCGAATAGTGACATGAAAAAATATTCAACGCATTTCTAGGCTCGTAATACGGTTTGTAAATGCTGCTGGTAATTCAGCTGATTTTTGTCAATCTGATGTTTATAAAGTATATAATTAAAACATTTTAATTGGACACCATCAATCTACTTAATATGGACCTTATATGATAATTATCACTTAAACAATACTATGCTATTATCCTAGGTCCTTTAACATTACAAACATTTTTTTCATATTTCAGAAAGTTTACCTGTGAAAACTAATTATCGCATATTGTAGTAACAGACTTGCCTTTCAAATTCTTTCTTAAATATCCAAAAACAATAATAGTTTCCAATCATATCTACAACATTTTGGAAAATATTGTCAAAAAAAAGTTTTTTTGCATTTGTTTTTCTTACAGAGGATGTAGCAATATAAACTCTGGCTAGTTGAAAAGAGCTACCATTTAAGGAATATAATAGAAACATTTGGAAAAAAAAACTTTTTTTTCCAAATTTTAGAAAGTTTACATGTAAAAAGTAATTACCGCATATTATAGTAACAGATTTTGTCTTTCAAATTCGTTTTTAAACATCATAAATATTAATGCAAAGCTTTATCCATCAAGTAACTTAGTACTGTTTATTAAGACCTGTTGAAAGAAAGATTAGTATTTATTTTTCCACTATTGTAATGCAAAAAATCAATGTTTGCACTTTATTTGGGAAGGAAAAATAATTTAATAACATTCTTTCCAACGTAACTCCTTACGAAATTTTCGACATTTTTCTCCCCAGAAATGATCTTTATTGGATATTTTCTGAAACGCCCTGTATGTATTTGCCTTTTATTTAAATTGACCCATTTCTCCATTTCTAAGGTGCTAATTATGCATCTAAATATTTAATATTTACCATTCTATTTGACTCTCTTAACTGTAATAGTCTTTTGCTTACTTATGTAACCCAGAAAAACTAACACCTTAGTAAATTAAGCAATTGAAAAATGAAATCAACAGTGGTGCTTGTATGTCTATCTGTTATTATTACTACTTCTAAGACGGAAAGTGTTACAACATTTCATAGAAAACACATTTTTCTCTCAAGAGGGAAAAGGTACGTGCAGTGGCCAAAAGGAAGTAATTTTGTGGTAGGTATTGTAGTGAGACATTGCACATTAGTTTTAAGAGATAGAAAAAATGTTAAACATAAAAATTGTAGTACTTATGTAGTTCATAGAAAATTATTAGTTTATAATAATGTAATGTAATTTTTTGGGGAAACTGTTTTGAAATGTTCTGGGAACGTTCCCAAAAATGGAAAAGTTCCTATAAAAATATATATATTTTTTTAGTTCTTATAAGTGAGAACTAGGCCAGGCGACATATTGATTTTTGCAGTGATTTTTTTTTACGAAATTAGTCAGTCATGACCTACAACATAGAAAAATATAAAAAAAATACACACTGCGTACTCTTCTTATTTTGTTTTTTCACGTTTTCATTTTGTAATCGTTTAATTCTTTATATCTATATATTTGTTATGAATATCTAAAGTTTGTAACCACTCATCAAACAAACAAGAATCTCAAAATAGAGAAGACTCCGACCTGTTTTGTCGAGCAGTTTTAAATAAATATTTGTAATAAGATGTTTAAAAATCTAAAAAGGTAGCAAGTATAGATAGCTAGGTGTAATAAACTAACAAGAATTGAACGTTAGTGGCTGTTACTTTATGGAATGCCATTACACGACGTAAAATACCAAAAAAATCCATATAATCAATTTTCTAATTATTATATTAGTATTTTACTTCAACTGTTTGTATTAATATTTTTGTCAGCTGAAACTTACTAGCCCTGCATTAGATTTATTTGAATAACATATACGGAAAACATCCAAGTTTTCCCGTTTTCGGTAACCCGTTTTAAAAGTCGGTATTTTTTAATATGTATATCATGTTATATAGTTGGACTGGATTACTTAAGATCTCTTAGGAAGATGCAGGGTTGGTGTTTTTTAATACTCGTTTAGCTTTTATTTATTTTGATAAAATCCTAGGGGTTTAGCATAAGCTCTATAAGTTTATTTTTCTGTCTCTTATAGTTAATCTTTTGAGTGTAAGTGTACAAGTACTACCTTGCAAAAGCAATACATACATCCCAAATAGCATTATTTCTTTATAAAACAACTCAAAACTGTTTTTTTAAGCATGAAAAAAGGAGTTTATCTCTTTTCTATTTACACAAAACAGTAGGAAACATAATTCCTACAACCTACAGTACACTACTTATGTATTTATAATAAATAAAAACTAACATACCCAATTTTATATAAACTGTCTTAGGGAATGATGGAAAATGAGGTTTATCTATCTTATTTCTAGGTAAGCACAACAGTAGAAAAAATAATTTGCAACATTGCAAGGTACATTAGTATATTGAATTACATTTCTTACGGACAACTGAAAAATAACAAGTTCAACAACAAGGGAAAGTTCCTGGAACATTTCCAGGGAACGTTTCCAGTCGTTCATATTATATGTCCATAAAATGGACCTCATCTTGTTGATTAGAAATGTTATATTAAATTTTGTAAACACCTCTTTAAAAAATAGGCTACTTCCCAAATAACCTAAAATGTAGTTTAATAGTACCTATTCCAAACCACAGGCAGGGTTGTGAACTTTAGGCCAATAAACACATTGCCATGCACAGAAAACTTTTAAAGGTCTGTATACAATCAATTATATAAATAATTTATTCATTGGAAATCAATCCGCTTTTCGTAAAAATCATTTGTGGGTCTGCTATTCAATTAACAGTAACAGCATGGAAAAAAACTAATAAGCCAGGAAAAATATATAATAGTCATTTTTGTAGATTTTAGACGCGCCTTTGAGACAATAGATAGAGATATTTTGATGCGAAAGCTTTTATATTATGGCATTAAACGTGTAGAATTACAGTGGTGTCACCAATACTTTACAAAAAGAACTCAAGTTGTTAGATTAGGTTAATCTGAATCAGACCCTTTATTAAATACAATGGGTGTTCCACAAGAAAGTATACTTGGTGCACTGCTATTTATCATTTACTTAAATTATATAAGCTTTATTGATGGTCTTGATTTAACAGTCTTTTTGCAGATGACACTCATACCTGTGGAGATAATCTAGAGATTGTTATGCCGAATGCACAAAATGTTCTATAACTACTTAAACGCAAATAAACTTAAAATAAATATTTCTAAAACAAAACTTATTGTGGTAATTACACATTTTAAATTAAACCAAATTAATCTTAACCAACATGCATTTAAAGTGACACATCGCTAGAATGGGTCAATGCATTAAATACTAAGGATTTATGCTTGATAACAGTTCAAACATTAAATGTCATTTTGAGTACATAAAGAGAAAAATTTCTAAAAACTATTTTTCTTTTCAAGATTATTAAAATGTCTTTCACTTTTTGCACGAACAGTGTTTAAAACAATAATACTATTCCTGCGCTAGTCTTTTGGGTTTGTTGGACCAGAATTCACGTATGAGAATAAAATTAAAATGTAACAGATATACATTCATTCGGTTAACGCTTGATTGGTTGACATTAAAAAAAAAAGATTTTAACATCAGGAAAAGCTCCTATTTACTTTAATCAAGTTATCATTTACAATAATCAAATACATAATTACCTAACCCGAAATAATAATCAAGTGCATGTAAATCGAACCAATTTAAAAAGATCAATGAAATCATTATTCCACAATGGTATAATGGAATACAACAGCGTACCGAATGAAATTAAAATGTCAATATCTGTTGGGCATTTCAAGAGTAGACTGCTCAAGCATTTCCGGAATATTTACAAGATTGTGGGATAAATGTAATTTTTTCATTGAATGTTGTAATTCGTGTGTAAAGTAGAATGAGTGTTTAATTTAATTTTATTGGTTATTTTATTAATGTTATAACCTAAGATAATTGATTTATATTAGGGTTTCCGGTTTCCTAAATAAAATATAGCAGATACTTTTATCTTCAAAGACATCCGAGAAATTGCCATAAAGGTAATGTCAGAAAGGCCACTACATAGTGAACTCAATGGGAATGCATTGCTTTTTGTGGTAGGGTTTTTGTAAAATTTCTCGGGTGTCTATAACGAACCAATTTTTAATTAATATAAGTAAGGGTAAATAAATAGTATACAAAAATATTACCGGAGAATGCGGAAGATAAAGCCTTGATCAACCAACAGTATTTAGATACCTTATTCCTAACAATTCTCTTATATGATTTTTAGATAAATTTCACCTGTACGAAACCACTGCTGCGATATCAACCGCTCACGTGGAATACCGTATATGAAATGGACGTCCCATTTGCAGTTCCGCCAGATAACAGAATATTCTTTGGCCAAGGACTAAAAAGTAAAAGACACGTCTTGGAAAGGAAAAACCTTTTTGAGCATTTGGATGATTTTTTATCAACGTAAGTATCTACATATATCCCTTAACTATTTACTGACATCTCCATATCTTTTGGAAAGTACTCCGCGCTCCCAGGTAGAAAATGGCTTTTAGTCGATTTCTCTGGGAATTAGAAATAGCTTCATTATCACAACTCTATTCTATAAACAGTTTGCGATATATGTTGTTAAAGTTGCCAGTTCATGATGTTTTATAGAGTAACTCCAAATAAAAAAGGTGCTATGAATTTAAATGTGAGTTTTGTAGATATTATCTGGACCGTTTGAAAAATAAAATATTTTAATTCCCGACGAATATAACAAATCAAAGAGGAGGCTCACAAATAGAACATTTTGATAATAAATCGAAATTTAATACATTCCTTACATCTCAAAATGTATTTAAATTCCATTAAACTAAAGGCAGGGATGTATTTTGTCTGAATAGTCAACGTGACCATTCTCATGAAAGCTGCATATTTTAAAATGGCCCCGCTATTTAGAAGCCCCCGCCTGCACCCTTAGACCAAAATGAGATTACTTAGATGCTATGTATTTTCCGTGTTTTTGTACGGTGTCGAGGCCTGGACCCTAGTTAAACCCAACCTAACTTGGAATTTATTATTTCTAACTTGAAATATAATTTCATATTAGAATTGGAAATTTAATCAATTCCGAGTTAGAAGTCGGATATTAGGAACAAGGATTCGCTGTTCAGTAATTGGGGGATGCTCAATTAAGCTTTTTGTACATTAGTTTTAACACTGATCAATCTAGGTCATCACTCAGGTATCTCTTACATAACAGGTGATTATATCTCCAGGAAGGCTCACTTACGCTGGCTACATGTTTAATTTACCACATGAGGATTATAAAGGTAGATTTATAAACTTGACGGCGGTGCTTTTGAAATTATTGTTCTTAAAATAAACATAATAATAATAATTGGAGTTATCTAGGAGGTTTAGCTTCGCTTTCTTAAGATCTGCAGGACTAAACTTTGAGACCGAAGGATTGTCGGTAGCCTACCAAGACGACATTATTAATACTTTAGTATATTGTAGCCAGTTCCTAGAAGTCTCTGACACTAGATGCAAGGCATATTACCAATACTCGGAGACATTTATGCACCTACTGTCCCCATGAGCAGTGCATGCCAGTACAATATACATATCAGGCATAATTCTGTTCTCCGGTTGGTCTACAATAACCGTAGGCATCTTTACAGTATAGAGGATACCCCTGTATTACCATCAGCCCCAAGCGATATCGAAATTGTGATGGAAAACAACTGCCGCGTTTACTGGAGTCATGTTTTCTCCACCACAACCAAGTTGCAAACCAACAATATCGTTCTGTTGGACCAGCAGAGAAAGTCGATATTTTTTATTGACTGTTCAGCGCCAACAGAAACAAACGTTTTGGTGGTCCTCACTGTCGTGAAGCGCTTCTGTGGGTCAGAGCTATAGGAGTACTGCGACGGAACTTCTAAGTATTCGTCAAATAATAATAACTGTCATATGACGTTTAAATTAACCAATCATAAACGAATGGCGTTTCCATTTTTGCTGTTGCCTTTTCGTTAATGTCAAGTTAGCAGTGAGCAAGAACCGCCGTTAACGACAAGTGCTCTATAAAAACGATAAGTTTATACATACACTGTAATTTCCTTATGCTTTCGCATAAAATTATATATACATGAACATAGCCACTATTTTGACAGTTTTTAAAACACTTTTCGGTATGTTTCCTTTAAAAGTAAAAAAGTATGACAAAATTATTGATGTATGACAGAACAGTTGAATTATAATTCTGAAATATTAAATATTTTGATCGGTTTCAGTGTTTTATCTCAAATCTATTGTGGATATAATGAACATGATTACACACGAAAATCTTTTTTAGTCAAATATGCGTGACCTCACCATTCACTACGCTAGGGTGTTGGGCAAATAATATCTGGAAATTACGATTTGACAGGTGTTAAGATACCCATTGTTTCAGTAAGCGCAAACGAAAAAATGACATTTTTTATGTCAGACTCTCACTCAGTGTTAACCGAGCCACTTTTGAGAGGTAAAGAAAACTGTATTATGAATACCTAAATTACAAGGCGCTTATGAACTATTTTTTCTGAACTGTACTAACTAATTTACGAAACTATTTGTATCATTTAATACGTGGATTAGAAAAATTATGAAATGGAGACCATGAGATGGCAAGATGATCTCAAAAGGACAGCAGGACTGGTTTGGTACAGAACTGCCTCGAACAGAGCTAGATGGAAAGAGAAATGTCAGACTGAAACCAGCTAGACTTTAAACATTCGAAATATTAGGCAACCCAAGATTCATATTTTATGAAAATACTAAATGGCGTTTATGTCCTCATTAAACAAGCAAGAGCAAAATGCTTCGACTTTTCATCAATTTAAAGAGGAACCTAAATAAATACTGTTAGCCTTATAATTTTGGCTTCCTTGAAATCTCGAAAAGTATTTTAATAACCCTCTCAGATTTTTTCAGATCTTAACGATTCAGGGTTCCGTCGGTATATCAGTTCGCGGCTTAGCTACCAAAAAATCTACTCATTAAATTAACTTCAAATTTTGCACACAAATCAAAGGTCTTATGGAGATGAAATGGTAACATCTTGATAAAAATCTAGTTGAAAGTACAATTTCTATTTTAGAATGGGACTCAACGGACGATCTTGTATAGAGAGATTAATAAGTGAGTCAGAAGAGTTAACTGAAACAAAAGAAAAGTCTATGTTTAGAGATTTGATAAAAGTATTATTCAGGTAAGTATTGTGCTAATATATTTTTAGTTGTTATGTCGTACAGTGGCGACTGCTCTTTGAGGAGCGCTCCCTCCTAAAAAATGTTAACGTAACACACAATTTCATTTCTTATGAGTTAATAATATTAACATAAAATTTGGTTGAAATTTCAACAAGAAACATCAGCTCCTGTCTCTAATTATCCGCCGTTATCGTGGACTCATGAGAATATCTATACATATAGTTCGAGCACTCCAAGCAACATAGCTAATAATATAGGATATGATGTCACTATTGCGAATGACATCCGGCTTGATCCGAAAACACGGACGGGTTTTGTCCTTAGGTTAAATTTTCGGAAAGATACTATAAAATAATAAATCGTGACTAAGGAATCAGTTCGTTCCCGACCACCCCGCAAATTACTCTTTGTTTATTGATTGCGTAAACGAGGTATTAGTGATCGGTTTGAAAAGATGATGTCATTGAATGTCAGTTATCTTATGTCAGTCATATTGATTAAGCTTATCGATTAACGTCTTTTACGAGTTTTTTTCGAATCTTAGTGTGGTTTTTTAGTGTTTAGAGGATTTGAGCAATTAAATACTATTTTCTGCCTAAACATGATTTAACAGTTTACTGTTTGTCGTCAGAGTTAAAAAACTGGAGCTTGATTTTCTTTTCACAGGTAATTTTAGAGTATTTTCCATTGTCGGTACATAGCGGTTAAACTACAAAACTTTTTAGATGTAAAGTAATAATCTAATTCTTATATTTAAAGCAGAAATGTGGGTTTTTAATTGAGATAATTTATCTTATGATTAAAATTACTCATTGAGCTTGAGAAACTTTAGATAAATATAGTACTAAATGTAACTTTATTGCAAATGTGTAATCTCATAATAAATACATTTTTAGTTGTACAACATTGTATTTAATATATATTGTTTTATAAAAAAAACTTTCTCCAAAATATAAAAGCAGTGTGTTATTTTATTACTTTTTCTCTTCGCCAATTTATGAATTAATTTGTAATATATAAAAACACATTATTTCTTGCAAAAATAGACAGCACTTTTAGCCAACAAAGCTATTAATTTTCTCGTGCCTAAATTTAAACAATGTATAAATATTTTAAGTATAGGTTTGTTCATATAATTTTTCTATAAATCAAAAAAGTTTTCCAAAAGTTGATATAGTTTTCATACAGTTCTAAGTAAATATTAATAAATTAAATAGACAAGTTGTTGCCCACTTAGCAAATGAAAACTACCCGGTGTTTAGTTTTGGTTTTAAGAATATAAGAGAAAAGAAGTTACGCGAAGAAGTCTTTGCCGTCTCATAAAATAATTTAAATATTTAGGTAATTTTGTTGATTAAGTTTGTAATGTTTTAGTTGTATAGAAATATAAAATGTCAGTAAAAAATCTTAAACCTTTAAACTTAAAGAGTTTTTTTGATTACAATATTTACCCCAGAATTAAGTTTTCGAGCTCTACCGGTGAAAACAAGACCGGTGACTTGTACAGAAAAATTTTAAAAAAATGTATCGATTTTCAGGTAATCTTTAGTGCTTGTTGTTGGTCTTTGAATTCCGGTGCACCCCTCCAAACTCAAAATCACGAGCCGCTACTGATATAATAAATACCTCAGTACGAATTGTAACATATAAAATAAGAAGAAATTTATATAATGTTTTCTTTAGATATCTGATAGCATTCGAACTACGTAAAGATTCTTTATGATTTTAGCATATATTTATGAGAGGAGATATATATTTTGCTTGTCATAAAGTAAATTATTCTAAATTACGGTAGTAGGGTTTAATGAACTGCTTGGTACATGAAATTGTGCTATCAAGAGATTATAGACTTAATTTTATGCAAGTCTGGAAGTCAACACTCGAAATAGAAAATGAGAGATATTTATAAATCCGTCAGGTTGTTACATGACTGCCGAATATTGCATATCTTTTATTTAGAATAGTTGTAGTTGAAAGAAAAAACACTTTATTATAAATAAATATTGATAGTTAATGTATATAAACTATAAACATCAGAATTCCAGATATTGAATTGTTGTGAACAGTATTTGTTTTAAACATTATTTGTAACATTTGCCTATATTTGTGGATGCAAATTTAGTTCAATTATTTTGGGAGATATTGACAATTGAAAATAGGAAATTTAAGGCTAAAAAATCTACATGGTTCAACTTAGGCAAAACGAATCTCTCATGCCTATATTAGTTTATGGTGTTATTATTATAGCAATTATTTTTTAGTTTACATAGAAGAACAAGTTTTTCTTCTAAAAAAAAGATTAATGTCACGTAGAATTGGACAACGACATCATCCCAACCTAAGTGTTTTTCGTTTTGGCCTAAGTGAAATAATTTAGATTATACAGCCTTTTATATTTTATATATATATATATATATATATATATATATATATATATTTATATATATATATATATATATATATATATATATATATATATTTATTATATTTTATATATATAATATATATATATATATATATATTTATATTATATATATATACAAAACATAAAACAAGTTCTATTACTAAGCATTTTTTTAGGTCTTTCCTAAACGAAAAAGAATTAGAAGAGTACAGTGGCAAATATGAAGAGGATAGCCATGACTCATGTCCAATTTCACTACTTGGAATATTTATCAATTCTGCAAATAATAAAGTAGATTCCTTAATAAATCCGAATTATGTTGGATTGCAGGAATGATATACCTAAATTTTTTATTGTTATAAGTCTGGAGCCGATATAAGATCAACGTCAGTCCGCAAATAAATTTCGAGAATTAAATCGATATCATTCAGTCTAAGTATCTAAAGTGTTTATTTTATTTCACATTTGACTTTTGTATTCGTCCATTATAATACTTCATTCACAATTAAAATTCATACCACGTAAATAATCAACAGTGCGCCACCGATTGAGGGCTGAGAACCATAAGATTTCAAGCGGTAGTTTACCCAAAATTCGTTTTTTTTTATATTGATAAATGGCGCAGTGCAATGAAAAATATAGTTCTAAGTACAGATGCTTTAGTGTTAGATCCGTATGGTTTCATATACATTTGACGCTGTTTTATGTTGATTTGTTGCAATTTATGTCACTTGTTTGATTTCTTATGTAAATAAATCTGATTTTGCATGCTTGCATTGTTGTCGAATAATTATTCGAGTGTGAGAGTAGGATTAACTGTGTGAAACAATGAATTGTAATATTCCTAGCCAATAATTTGAGAAACTAAATAGCTTGATAAGAACAAAATGGAACTTTTGCTCGATAGTGTCATCTTTTTGTTCAACTTCGTCTGGAAATTTGACAGCCACGTGGTCAGAGCATAATAAATAATATGTCGCGTGATTATCAAAATTTTGGACGATAGTGAGCAAAAAGGGGAGCATAAGCGAGCATGTCTATAAATGGATGCTACTTGAAAATCAGCATTACATGAGCTAACTAAAAAATCATGGTTTAGACCAGGGGTCTCCAAACTTTGAAGCTTTAGTGCCATAATGATTACTTCAGTATGTTCCAAGGGCCAAAACAATTTTAATTTTTCTGCCCTAAATTATATTTCTAAACTAGTTGCAGAGTGCGCGACCTAAGCAAATATACGCTTTTTTTGCATTTCAATTATTATTGTGTATTGTAACACTTAACGACAACTAGTGGCGAGTAGTGGTACTACTGTCTATTTCAGGGCCTTAGTTGTAATTAAATATATGGGAATTACCGCGTTGGTTCGAGAAAGTTCTGGTTCTGACTAGTTAGTGTATTCCGATCACTTCGAGATGGCAGTAATTGCATATAGAAAGGCTAGCGGCGCAACCGCGAGTCAGTCTGCATAGGAAAGGCGAAGGAAGCGAAACTGTCTATGGTGAAATAAAGTAACACCCGTGCATAACAGTATTTTGATTTGACTTATTGTTTTATGTGTGATTTGTTAGTATGGAAAAGAAGCGAAAAATAGACAGTGAATGCAGAACGTTCAAAGAAAAATGGAACTTTCAGTATTTTGTGGTTGAGTCCAGTAAAAAGGCGCTATGTTTAATTTGCAATGAAACCATAGCTGTTCTCAAAGAATATAACATTAAACGACACTATGAATCGGAACATCTTCAAAATTACTCCAAATATACAGGAAGTTTGCAGACGGAAAAATTTGAAGCTTTGAAGCGCGGACTGAAATCGCAGCAATCTTTGTTTACCAAAGCGAATACTGAACAAGAGTCTGCAAGTCGTGCGAGGTTTCGTGTGGTTCTTGAAATCGGAAAACGTGGAAAACCATTCACCGATGGAGAAATGATAAAAGAATGAGTAGCCGAAGAAATATTCCCTGAAAAGGTTAATTGATTTAAAACTGCCAGCTTGTCAGCAAACACCGTGGCTCGGAGGGTGCAAGACATCGCAGAAAATATATCATCTTAACTGTAACAAAGATGAACATCTTGAGTTGTTTTCTCTTGCCTTGGATAAGTCAACGGATATATCAGATACTGCTCAGGTGTTGAAAGTGTATGAAAAACTTCTTGATATTGATAGTATTCACGGTACGACAACTGGGGCAAATATTTTTAAGGGACTTGAAAATGCCATTAATAAAAAAAACCTTCGATGGAAAAACTTGAAATCTATTACAACTGATGGAAAATATGTGTGGTAAAAATAAAGGAGTGGTTGTACTTGTGTCAAAGGCTGTAGAAACTGATGGTGGTTCAGAACCGTTAGTCTTACATTGTATCATTCATCAACAGCCCTTGTGCGGAAAATGTTGGGATATGTCTGAAGTTCTAAAACAAGTTATATCAGTTGTTAACTTCATCAGATCTACTGGGCTGAATCACCGACAATTTCGCGAGTTTATTGATGAGATTGGAGAAAATGACTTACCGTATCATACTGCAGTACGCTGGCTTAGTTGCGGAAAAATCCTTAAGCGCTTTTTTGAACTTCGAGCAGAGGTCGTAATTTTTTTGAATGAAAGCATCGCCCTTTTGCCGATTTAGAAAATAGTGAATGGATATGGAAGTTACCATTTTATGTCGATTTGTCGAATCATGTGAACGAACTGAATTTGAGATTGCAAGAAGAAACTCAGCTTCTCCAAATGGAACTTATTGATTTTTATACGATGAAGAACAAATATCAAAAATCCTGTTTCATTTGCATAAATTTGCTCGTGGGCGGTTTTTTAAAACATGAGAAAATGAAATATTCAGCCATACTACAGATACTGAATTTCCCGTCGATTTTGCAATCGAAACTTTGAATGTTTTAAAGATAAATTTTGATACTCGTTTCCAAGACTTTGATGTCATTGCGAATGAAATTAAGCTTTTTCAAAATCCTTTTGAATCTGACATTGAAACCCTAGCTCTGGAAGTCCAAATGGAACTTATTGATTTACAGTGCAGTGATACCATGAAGAACAAATATCAAAATTCATCTCTGTTGTTTTATAAGTCTTTCACTGGTACAATTTGATAATTTGCATAAATTTGCTCGTGGGCGGTTTTTTGTTTTTGGTACTACCTACTTGTATGAGAAAATGTTTTCCAAAAATATTTACAGATCTAAATTAACCGATGAGCATCTTAAATCTCTTTTAATAATTGGTACAAGTAAAACTGATCCACAACTACAAACTATTGTCGGTGGAAAATCACTATTACATAAATTTCATTATTGTTTTTTGTGTTACTGTGATTCATTTCAATTATTTGTTAGTTATGAATATGCTTAAGCTTAGATACTTAAGTTTTCTGCGTCATCATTTCTGTCATTAAGTTTTACCTTGCAAGTAAATAAAACCGAGTAATTATCATTTCTGTGTTTTCCTTTTCAACTTGTCACAGCAATAGTAAAAACAATAAGACATTGGCTGTCGCGGGCCGGATTGATGACACTAGTCTTAAGCTCTCGCGGGCCGGATTGATGGAACTGGCGGGCCGGATTTGGCCCTCGGGCCGTAGTTTGGAGACCCCTGGTTTAGACCGTGTCAAATTGAAATTTCTTTATATTCTTATTTAAACAAAAAAATCTCGAATCGGTCTTAGTTAAATTGATTAGACAATGCATAGCGTCCACATATTTTCAAGGTACTCGTTAGGGGCTGTTTATTAATTTCCTAAGGACGATTATGGCAATTTTTGACCCCCTCTACTCCCACGTAAGGAGACTTAAGATTTCTTGGACTCCTCCCTCGCCCCTTCTTTCATAATATTTTACTTAGGGTTTCTCTAAAAAGCGTTAAATAGTTGAATGTCGTTAGAAAAGTTTCAGTTATACTAAAACACATATGAAGATTTTTTTTTAAATAATTGTTAAGCCTTTCGAAAATGCTTATCAAAATTAAAGAAAAGATTTGAAACAATCTTGAAATAAGGAAACAAATCGGTAAAAAATACTATAAATGAAAAAGACTGCGAAAACGTCGGCTGCGTGACGGCTGCATTTGAAGCCCGCTCCCTAGCGAATTTCAACTCGTACGTCTGTTCACCTAAACGTGATATGGAGGTAATATTGTGACACTTCCATATTATTTCAAAATTATACCATAGACCGCCCAATGTACCAACAGCCGATCCGAATGACCGGCAGTTGCCGAGAGGAGCCGATTGGCGACGGACGGTCGGCAAATTCTGGTGGCGTTTATAATTGTGTAGATATAAACAGTTATGTACTTTTTCGTATTTGGGAATGCTAACCATGAATAACTACATGTTGGTTTTAGAATATAGCTTGCTTAAATTCATGGGATTGTTGATTTCAAAATTACAGCTTTTATCACATTTACCATCAATTTTTATCTGATCGCCGGTAATTATGGCACTGCTTATTTTTGTATATTTACAGTATAACATTTACCAGCTAATATAAAATCACAAAATTGCTCATTTTAAGGAATAGTGAAAACCCGTTCAGATTGCAGTAGTGGTGTTTCCGATTATTATTCTCTACATGATAGCAATTCACGGAATCATTGAATTAAAGTATGTTAACACCTCTTAGTTCGTTTGGTTTTCTACAAATATTTAAACTCCTGACATTTTCCGTTTTTCTTCCTGGACTGGAAACATAGATATAATTCCGCATTATCAGTAGAATCGTTGTTTGAAGAACAGCGACTCAGGTAGAATACAGTACCATTATAAAAAATACAAACACTGTGTTTGGACACATCCGTCGTCTTTAATTCAAAGTGCCTAGATAATAACCGATGTACAAATAGTTATAAAGTATTAATGAACTATTTATTCTTCATAACTAAAAGTAAAAACATCCGATTTAAGACGTATAATTTTTTTCCATTTAATGTTTTTTCTAGACATAATTTGTTACATTAGTCACTTTTTAAGACAAGGCTATCATTGAGAGCTCGCCAATCACAACGCTTTAGAGTACGCGCATATTTCAGATTTGAATTTCCATGTTTGGAGGTGTGATTTTTATGGCATTAATGACGGTTTTTCGATGGACCACCTAACAGTATAGGTTTTATTGAAAACCAGTTCTTGTTTTAATATAGGTTCGGAATTTTGTTGGCGTACTTACTACCTCGCATTTTTTACAGCATGCCTATCCTAACCTAATCCGCATTTATATTAATTATAAGTTTTCTTAAAAAGAAATTAAAAAAAGTCATCCGCCTGAACGGGAATTCGGACACATGCGCTGCATCGAAAGCCGAGTATTCTACCACCGAGCTAAGAGACCAGTGATGAACATTCAACACTTGTTTATATTTCGCGCGAATAAAATGCACCAATAGGAAGCACTTTGAACAATCTGTGTTGTGATTGGCAGGCATCCTGATAGCCTAGGGATTCATGATCTTGTTGGTTGAAGTGGTTTAGCAACAAGGAGATCCACGTAGCAGAATGATGCCTTAAAATTATCAGGTTCTATGCTATATTAAATTCTAACGTAACTTCAAAGTGATCACAAATTTTTAAAGAGTGAATTCGGGACGATAATTATAAGATATACATGGACCAACACTAATATTAATAAGCTTACTAATCCCTTTTTATTAGACGTTTGTATCGTTCTTTATTATAGGACTTTTAGGGAAAAAAAACAATCTATTTAGGAAAGCTCATATACAGGCATCCATACATTTCTATTTAATTAATATTTATTCATACAAAAAAACTAAACTAAAAAGCACAATAAAAATTAATCACGTTTTGTTTAATTCTTTGTTTAGATTATAGAAGTATCACGTTCGGAAAGTTTGAAGAAATGTTGTTTCTTCAAATGGCATACCTTCTCTAAGTGGTTTAAAATAGAAAATATATGCTTTAAAGTGTAACAAAAGACGCTTAATGTTGAAAACGAGGGACTGTCCCCCTCAATGAAGGAGGAAGGGACATTTTATTTAACCTGATAATTTTGGGGTTCTACTAGAGCAAACAGCAATGGGTTGTAGAACCAGTATATAACTAATAAATATGGAAATAAAATATATTTAGTGCTTGTTCATCTTGAAAATGGTTGTGTTTTATATATAGCTGTTTTATATATGACTCATTTAGTATGGAGACGACCTAGTAAAATAATGTGCGAATGGATGATAAAAACATAACAGACATTAAAAAGATTAATTTCTATTGTAAATAGATATATATAAGTATTGGGTATCTTAGTAAAATTTTCAAAAATAATTATGTTTTTTACTTTTCAGTGTTAATTTTTGAAAGCTATTTTTATTATAAAAATTGATTTGACTCTTTTTGATAGATTTATATAAATATATAAACGCCAAGTTTAAAGAGGCCTAAACCCAAGCAGAAATTAATAAATATAATTATGTACCTACCTTTCTCTACTCACTAATATTGATGAATTTACTTCAAATGTTCTTAACAACAATCTGCCAAACATTTCTAGGTTACGTATAATAAATAAATACTGGGATCCACTGCACTGCATATAAAATTTTGCTAGGGTCACGGTAACTAATAAGATCTATATATACATAAAAAACTATGCAGCAGCCTTGTTTATAGATAGAACAAGAGCAGAAGTATATTTTCAAAAATCAAAATGATAAAAATTGGAGATTTCCTCAACAAAAGACTCCGAAAAGCATATGAAACACGAAATTTTACATACCATATATCAGCCATATACTCGCACAATATATGAACTGTGCTCGGAAGAGTCACTTAATGTTACGAACATTCATTAACATTTATAATTACCAAAATAACTACCTAGTGATGAAAATATTAAAAGTATTTACCGATTATTAGAATTACATTAACAATGCCATTACTTCACGATTATTTATGTTCCTGAAAATCGCGTTTATGTCTTTCTGGCACACAAGATGCCAGGAGCATGGCGTTAAATAATGAGCTGCGATTGGTCGATAAAAAATTACCCATGCACACGACGAGATTTTAGTACCTAGTACTTTTGTGGATGGATGTAATATAAACTTGGAATTTTGTTGGCGCGCTTTCTTTACAGCAAGCCTAATCTAACCTAATCCGCATTTTTAATAACAATTACGGGTTTAATGCCGTTACATGATCCAGATATTTTGTCTGCCGTTGAGGCCAAGTTTACTGCCCGATATGCGACTGCATTTCCAATTTTGAGGTCATGTCGCCCTTATTTAACAAAACTCGTGTTTTAAGCCAAACTCAAAAAAAAACCTAACCTGGAACTAACCAAAAATGAAGTCTGATTATAATTAAATAATAAATAAAACTCGAACACCCAAAATTACGTGTTTCGATTGAAAAATATGCCTTACGTCTAACAAAAAAAAAACATCCACTGAACCACTTGCCGTCACCTATTATATGTGCTAAACTCTAAGAATTTCAGTTCAATTAAGTTGGTAGCTATGAATCAATACAGCGGTAAGATATTAACCATGGTAATATATAAATGAAAACAACTAAACATTACTGTAAGCCAAATTATTCCTTCCTCGACACTCGTACATTTAAATCCGCCTTCAGTTGGATTGACCAATCGCAGCTCATTTAGTACCATGCTCCTGGCACCCTGCGTTTCAAAATGTGCTCCAGTCCACGCGATAGTGTAACTATGCATGCAAATGCATATTTACACTGCAATATGGGTGTTACTTCAAAGGTATTCGTAACTTTTTTTTGTCGAACTATAATTTACCAATTACAAGACAATAAATTAAAGCATTTCAAAGTTTTTGCGGAATCTCTCTGGCAAAAAAAGATACAAATAGGCGCCATACCATCATTCCTTCTTGAAAGGTCAATCCAAATTGGTCAAACTATCCTGGAGTAACCGGTGTACATATTATTAAATAAAACTATGACGTTCTGGAAAAAAGATTTACCTAAATAGAAAATTGTGTTCACAAAATATTAAAGGAATATACAACTTCTTGCAGAACACAAATTCTATCCCTATTATCTCTATTCCAAATTATAAAACAACACATTTTTATTATATTCTATCCTTTTTTCACCTGTTAAGATTCAAGATCAATACCTGTATAGTTGAAGAAAAACAAATGTAACAACACGGTATTCTTTTCGCATCCTGGAGTAAGTGGTGTGCAAAATAAAAAAAAACTTTACTTAAGATTTCGGAAAAAGGCATCCCTATATAGAATTGTGTTTAAAATTTAATGATAAGTACAAATCCTTAAATGTTACACGAATATTTAACTTTTTATAGAACACAATTTCTATCCCTATTATTTCCATTCTAAAGTAATATACCTTTGTTTCTACTCTAACTTTTTTTTACCCGTTAACATTTCATAAATTCGTAACTGAAGATAAAAAAAAGTAACAACACAGTATCATTTTAAAATAAATAAGGTTATATCATATATAATTCAGAAAAATAGATTTATTCTTTTGAAATTATCTATTTTGTCTGTCTAACATTCAATCGATATTATCATGGTATAATTCTACCTTACTCAAATTTGTTGCTATATATTGGCAAATGATCCTATACTTTAGGGATTAATTTAGGTTGTTGAAATCACAATTTAAACGATGTGCGATTGGACGCCACTTTCCAAAAGAAATCGTTCCGGAACTACACCAAGATGTCTCCATGATGTTTATAAAACTGTTACGGTTTCATACAAAAATTAGAGAAATGATCATATCAAGATGCATAAACTCTATTGGGTCATTTGTTATTCCCGTCCCAAAACAATTTGTAGATACCGATCCAAATAATCAAAGATCTAACAAAGAATCGAGTTAGTGGTATAATCATAGATTAACCATCAGATGCGAATCTTCCCGATACGGCGCGGGGTTCTTAGTTTAGTATGTCGGAACATGTTGCTCGCGTATTGAAATTAAGTTAGGCAGGCGGTGTGATGTAAGAAATCAAGCCATTTAAATAACTTCGCGACCGTTTTAGAAGTATTTATGTGTGTTGATCGTGACGAACGGGAAAGAAAATTGCTTCTTTTCGTTTTCCTAATGATTTCTCGAGGTATATAAGTTTTGTGAAATCTTTTGTTATTGAAGACAAATTATTACTATTAAGAAGGTATGAAAAACAAAAAGTGTTTGGCTGTGTGGTGTAAATAATTACTGAATATTAAGAATCGCATTGGTATTCTCTCTTTGAACGAATAATATTTTTACGTTACCTACGCCACAATAGTTATTTAAAGGTGAAATTATAAACTGTTAGTTTCACTGAATTAGACAAATTTGAAATGATTATGATTAATGAAAATGATTAAACGAAGGATTAATAATTTTGTTATAACTCCAACACACAAAAATGAATTACAGCCGCAAAAACTAGGTTCAATAATAATATAATCCCGTAAATTGATTTTATTCTTAAATAACATTTTTTTGACTAAAATATAACTTATAAAATATGTAAAGGATTGGTCACATAATGCTTTATAACACCATATATGCCATATTCATCATATATATCAAATTGCGTTTTTTTTGGCTAACCCATGTTTTTTTTATGTTCGATGCAAAAAATCTTCTCGACAGTAAAAATAATCCGCCATTAATCGAGAGTTGTACGTGGACTTTCGCCAAGCATCCGTGTTATATAAGGAGTTATATAGCCTCACAAAACAGGAAGATTTAACAGCTATTTGAGTAAAACCATTTAAAAAATCCATGCAGCAGTTTTTTTCGTTTTGTGCTTGCCTTTATGTGCATATTACGTCGCATGAGCTGAAAAATAATCGGAGAACATAAGACGAAAAGTATCAAAACAAACTTTTTATATAGTTATGTATTAATTATGAGACTGTGTTTTTGGTTAGTCCAGGTTATGTTTTTTTTGCTTGATGTAAAAAATTAATTACTTTACCATTTTGAAAAAAATTAAATATTAATTTAATATAATTATACCTAAGATTGCACTTTAAAAAAAATGTTAAGAGTTAAAATTGAACAGTTAAAATAAAACCCTAAGATATACATCTTAATCAGCTGAAAACTTAAACTGCATATTTAACTTTAATTTTTATTTATGGACGTTTAAAATATATCTATTACTCTTGCAGACACTAGACATATATTGTTTTGTTTGTTGTTTACACCAATTTGGATAAAAAGAAAGCACTTCACTCTTAAAAAATTATTTATGATAAAAAAAATAGAAAACTGAATGAAATATAGTTTTCTTAAGTTATTATCCATCTATAACAATTAAAAAAACACCATTTCAAAATATTGAGCGCCTCAGAGATGCTTCTCTCATCCGATGCGACAATCGATGTTTATTTCAAGATTCTTATTGAATAAACTTCAGATTATTTATATTATCAGTTTTAAAAACTGTAGGACTAATATTTTTTAGCAATATATAATAAAGAAAATTTATATTTTAGAATGGTCCGTACTACATACCACGTTTATTAAAGTAATTTCGCCTCAATGCGGCAATTAGTTGTGAGCGACATTTCAAAAACTGAATAGTTTATACCATTAAAAAACAAAAGCCCTTTGCAAACGAGCTCTTATTTGCGCTATTCTTATAGATTTTCAGATAAGATAAGGGATAATTAGAGTTACCCTATACAATTTCATTCCAAGTATACCTCTGTTAATGTAACTTTAATGTATTTTTTATAAATTTGTGCCTTATTTTACAATTACTAAATTATTATATTCAAATCGACCAAGAAACAGTTAACTGTTTTGTAACATCGGTATTATATTTATACAGTTATATACTTATATTTTAATAAAGATAATTTCTTTGGTAAACGAACTGGTACTACCACAAGACATTGAATTATAAACAATAGAAATCAATAATTATCATTACATACAGTAAAATTAAATATAACTTTCAGGTCCATCCAATTTCGCAGAGTCCAGTTAATTTACGTCTTTTCTATCTCGTCCAATTGATATGTGTCACGCAGTTGCGCGTGGCTGGCAGTGCAAGCGAGATCGCTAATTTTGGGTATACGGAGAATATTAAGACTTTCGCATCTGATGGTTAATCTGTGGTATAATGCTATCTCACTTATTTTTTTTTACCTACATTATGAGCTATATGTATAATCTATAGTTGGTAGAATTCTTACGGAAAAAATCCAACACCCTTTTTGGCAAATGACTCATACTTTGGAGATCAATTTAGTTTGAAAATACTATTTAACGAAGTGCTACACGACTCCTCTTTAAGAAAAAAGTGCATCAAAATGTCATCATGAATGAAAGAATGGACCAACATGCATAAACTGTTTGGGGTCATTTATCCTTCAAAATTTCGAATTGAAATTTCAAATACTTCAAAAGTCACGGGAGAAGCAGCAGACTTTAGATCCACCCTGTCTATCATAAAATAAGGAATAGTTTGTATGATCAAAGACATACAATGTATGCTTCAATAAAATAAGATAAAATAATAAATAATATGAATCCAAAGGGTAAAATATTCTTATGGAAGTGGAAAGAAGGAAAATAATAGTTTCTGTTAAGTTAGCGTTACTAATTCCTTATTAGATAGACCTTTGCGAAAACCTCTAGATCGTCCGGATAATCGATATTCTATTGTATTATCTTCCAAGCGAGGTTGAATATCACGTGGTTTTTAATTTTTTTTTATATTGAACTCGTGGGAACAATATGACTATATTTAACTACTTAAATAGGATTAGGTCCTATATTAAACTATATTTATTACTAACACTAGTCCTTAAATAAATTCTTAATTTCTTCTTCTTCTTCTGCTGTCAATTCGTTTTTATTTTTTTTGACAGAGGTAAAATTATTCTTTATCATTCCCTTGTGCTCTCTCGCGTTATGTCGCTTCAGGGTCATCAGATAAAATGTTTTAAAGCTACACTTATCGCAGTGATGAATTTCGTAAATGCCATGAACAGTTCTGAGATGTCTTTGAACCGCACTACGATTCCTAAAAAAAAATTAATTAATGTCGCCGTCTTTTTATGTGCTTGCAGAAATTGTAAGCTAATTTTTAAGTGACTAAAATGAATTGATAATGTATTCTGTAGTACTGTAGTAGCCATATTGGCTTCCTTTAACATTTCCCTTATAGGCTGGTGTGATCCGGGAGCCGACTGTATTGGGACCATATATGAAATGCTAACGATTGAAGAACGTTTTAGAAGAAAATATACAAGAATATTTGGTAGAAGGGTAATGAAAAGGTCATTTCCGGCTGTTTTTTGCTTCCTACTGTCCAAATGCTGTTGGAAAACATATAACAAGCATGAGAGTTAGGTCACAAAGAAAGGTCCTTGAAGTCCATTAAGTTGGTCACCTTTTTTATGTTTTAAAGTTAATTTCAAATTTGAAATTTCACACACTATTTTTTTATATGACACAACCTTAACGGCTGTGTTTTGATAATAAAACAGCTTTTATCTCTTTGTAAGTTAATTTTTAAAAATTAAGTTTTTCCCCCTCTCCCCAAATAAGCCACTGGCGAAAGATCAGAGAAGTCTTGGTGCACAACATTAAGGATGCACATCAGAGGTCTTGGCGGAAGCCAGTATGGTTCAACCATTTTTGAGCACACCCTCCACTCCATCAAAGCAGTACGGTAGAAAATCCAGTTCCTGGTTCGGGTATCTCCACTGACGCTGCTGCTGCCTTGGTCCATAAAGCAAAAGTCAACTGCCCAGCCCAAGACAAACACACCAAATAATAAAGGTCCTTCCAGCCATGGCCAGACAGGGCGATCCTTGAGGAATAAATCCCAGAATGGATAATAGTGAACAATTCAATGTGTATAGGAGACTAAATTTTCAAGTTTTATATTAAGTATTGTAAAAATAAGAATTAACCTTGTTACATTTTACTTTGTGTTTGCTCTTTAATAGTATTGAAACTGTTTTGACTGAATTTTATATTATTTTAATACTGCCTTTTTAGCAGGAGAAATAAAGAATTATCTAGTCACATTATCACTAAATAAGAAAGAAGCAGCAACTATTTGCAATGCTACTGAGTTTCTAACATTTAGCGGGAAACTAAATAATTAGTGGCTTTTAATACTACATTGTAATATATGTAGCATAAACAAGAATTTCAATAATTTGTTAGTTATGTTACAGAAATTTCCATATTTATTCGATGTGTGTCAGTGAGATTTGCAGAGTGAGACGATATATTTTTTTATATTGATGATTACTTTGAAATTTATGAGGGTGACATCAATCAAAATGACGGGGTAATAGTCTATAATAAAAATAGTTAAAAATAATTACTATTCAGAAATTTACCATGTTAAGGATATAAAAGAATTAAATTTAAATATTATAGAGAAAAATGGACAAAAAAGTCTTGTCTATGCCTTATATCGATCACCCGCGGCAATTAGTAGTATATATTTCATCAATAATCTAAAACCAAGAGAAATGGGAGGAATCAAGAAATATACATTTTCAAGCCAACTACATGTTACATGTTTCTAGATAAGTCGACCAGCTATTGGTATACCAGCAAAATGTATATACGATTACAGCAAAATTACAAGAAATATCAACTTCTATTAAGAGACTGGAATATGAAGGAAGAAGAAATTGGTTTTGGTAACATTAGAATTTTTTAATGTGATCCAAGCACGCATGTTCGGCTTAGATATGTACGGCTGCAATCACACTGCACAATATCGTCAACATTCAACCGGTTAAAATTAAAGCAAATTATGTAAACAATGTTTTAAATTTCTAATTGCAGTCAACCGTCACACTACATCAATCACATCCAAGGGAGTATGACCAAGCGTCAATGATTAGTTTAAAATTGAAACATGTCTGTTTTTAGTCGCTCAATGTTTGTCATGTCGCTCAACCGAGGGCGCTCGATGGGGTTTGATAGTTTGGCAATTATACATTTTCGACGTTATCGTGTTCGGTGGTATTTGTAAAAAAGTAGTTCTCCATAATACCTGCAATTTCCACTTATTAAAATGGCCGATCAATCTCCAGATACTAAACTTACAGGTTTAGTTACGACAGGCATCTCTCGAGATAAATGGAAATTACCATTTGTTACACCTGTTTTGAGACCTGCGATAGAACTCTTAGTACAGTTAATGAGTAATTTGAGATTAAAAAAATTGGAGTATGGTTATTTTTAATATGTTGTTTCTGGTGGTCAAATAGGTAAAATCTCAAGTTGGCGTGTCTCCAACTGTCTTCTTTTACCGCCATCTTGAAAATAAATTGGCATCGGTTTATCTTGTTTTCTGTTTATTTTTTCTTTAACGGCAATAAGAACATCGGAAGTTTCACGGCATCTCCAGGGTAGGCTCGTTTTCCGACGGGCGCGGGATTGTGAGTGCACACTGAACGATTTTTGAAAATGACACGTTGGATTGGTTGAGAGCCGCACGTGATTTAATACTGCGATTTATGTATGATTTGCGGCAGAACACAAGAGATGCTTTGTTTATTTCGAATCACGCGCGCGGCCGTATTTTGTTGAATCGTTAGTTCTATTGGTTCTTAGTTCTGTTTAGTTGCATAAATATGATTAAAATTAAAAAACTTGGTCTACCGACACCAGAAATAAGCATTGAAGTTCGGGATTCAAGTAGAAATAAAACGTACACGCGCCAGTTTACAGATAGAGTTTATAGTAATACAAAGTGCTTTTCCGCTTGCGTTTTTTCTTCAATGCAGAACAAACCCTTGAACAGCTCACGCGCCGCCTCCGAGGGAAACATATACACATCTTTGTCAAATTCACAAGTGCTTCTGATGCTACATTTCAGTTTCTGATACAGTTATAAATGTAAGTTAAATCCTGCGATTTGATTGGTTGCTGATGGCGAGAGGCGAACTATAAGCAATTTCTGTTTAACGTTCAGCATGAGCTTTGTTAGCTCAGTGGTAGGATATTCAGCTTTAGATGAGGCGGGTATGTAAGATGTATGATTAATAAAAATAGGGATTAGATTAGGGTTTGGTTAAGAAAGAAAAGAAAGAAGTAAAGAAATCGCGAGACTATTTCTGAGCTACATGAACAAACCTGTGCTATCTACAAATTTCGAGTTTTACTTCCCTCTTAAGAGGTCAGTCTATTGTTCTCACTCGGTCTGTATGCGGTATAGCTCAAAAATTACTTATTCGATTGACTTTAAATTTTGATCAAAAATCAAGGGTCATATGGAGATGGTAAAAATTCAATATTTCGGAACAAAATAACGGTCTCACATCTTAAAAAAAATCATTATTAAGAAACTAACTAATAGACTTCAAAATTTTGCAGACTGGTAACATTTTTGTGTAAAGGCACTATGGACGAACAAAACGGCCGCCTAATGAATAAAAATTCTGTACCAAAAAATTAATTATGAACAAACCACAAGTGTGATACAGGGATAGACTGATAAAATTTTAGTCCGAATCTTGGCAAAACAAAATGGCGGCCTAGTAATACGTATAATATTCCAGGAATAAAACCTTTTTATGGAGGAAAATAATAAACGAAATTTACTTTTTCTTTTTATACACTATTAACATAAAGTTACAAAAAATAAATAGTAATAATAATAATAAATAACCTAAAAACGTAAACAAAAATTAAATAAAATACAGTTTACAGGATTTGGATAAAGTGATTATAAAATAATTATAATCATATATAGACTTGTGTTACATGTGGTAGAATTATGTATGAGGGAAGTTGTGAGTAAAGGTGAATTTTCTGATTTTTAAATGCATATCAAAGTTTTAATTGCTGTGTGTCAGAGCTTGTTTGAAAAAAGTTAAAGTTATAACAATATATCCTATAAGTCAGTGTGCTGAGATCCTACAACATATCTGGAGAAAATTACCAAAAATAAAATCAACAATCATATCAATCGTGGGTGCTTTGTACTCGCCACTCAATAAACTAGAAAATTATTTCGCCAACATATTTCCTCCGATAGTTGAACAAGCTGAGCCCTATGTAAAGAACTCTAAACACCTTACACAAATCCTTCATAATTTACAACTAGAAAAGTATGACATATTAGTCAGTTTTGACGTAAAATCGTTATATCCCAGTATACCAGTCAACGAAGCCCTGCAAGAAATAGAACAGCATGAAGATCTTTAAGAACATATAACAGACCTTTTCAAGCACTGTCTAAAAAACGCATATTTCCTTTTAATAACGATATGTCTAGGATAATACAAGGCGCTGCAATCACTAGCCATAGACAACCTGTTTATGACATATTTTGAACAAAAAGCATTGAGCGCTCATCTGAAGCTGAAACTATAGGTCCAATACATTGACTATAGTCGCCATATGGTCTTTTGACAAGGACGAATTCCTCAAACTTTTAGATTATTTAAACTACATTCCAAGATTACTTTAGAAATAGACCTACACATACAGACAGATACCTAAACGCCGCATCACACCACCATCCATCACAACTACAAGCAGTAGCCAACACACTGATTTCAAGATCCATCCGCCTAACAGATTAACAATTCCAAGAAGAAATCAAGAAAATTACGACATAGCAACAAAATGCCTACAAAACATGAATTATTAAAAAAGCTCTAAAAAACGCCTATAACATCTGAAAACAAATCAAGATTCATACTTCTCTATTTGAAAGGAACTACAGATCGCATAGGAAGAGTTCTCCGAAAAAAAATATCTCTACATCCTATAAACCATTAAGAACAATATGATCCTCTCTGAGAAATCTAAAAGACAAGATCAACTTACAAGATCAAGGCGTTTACAACATCTCATGCGATATATGTAATTAAACATATTTAGGACAAACAAATAGGAGGATATCGGCAAGACTTAAAGAACATAAATTAAGCTTTAAGAACAAACAAACCTCAACGATCTTTTTCCATCATCAATATATATAGATATAAAGCACTACAAAACTAGAATAATCCGGGAAGCATTAGAAATTGAAAAGCATGGCACACTACACAAAAAAGACAATGTAACAAATTTGCTCTGCTTGGAAATCTCTGCTGAAAAGATTAGACAAACAGGCACCAATGGTCAACAAACAAAAAGAAAAGGATGACGACGAGGCGGAGGGTCCGGTCTTAACGTCGACTATGCGGCACGGGCGGTACAACCTTTGGCCACGAAATCATATAAATATTGGCAAACCTTCTCGAATCTCTCAATTTACTGACGAAAGTTAATGAGCAATCATCTAAAATGAGATTTTGGCGAAACGTCTGCAGAATTTGCAAACCCCCACAAGCCAACAAATGCACTACTGGACCTGTCAAACAACATGTTTTTATATCAGTGGATCTCTATGAAATAACAAGTAGACTATATGCTCTAAATTACTAAATACAATTAATTTAAACAAGATTATCAAAGAGAGGAATATAGATTTCTTCAATGATGGCTTATCACAGTTTTAATTAACACTTATAACACTTTAATTAATACTTAAAAAAATCAATGTGATATAATAGTTTCTCTGTATACATATTTATTTTGTTGTTATCTACTTTGTATTTTATTTCTTTATGTTAAACTATCTGTGCCTTTAAAATTCTAGATTTTATGTTACTGTTATTTGTATTTTTATATTTTAGTTACATTAATTTTATTACATCTTTTAACAATTTTTGGTATGTATAAAAGTAACCCAAAATAAAAGATATTCATTTTGTATTGCGCATCAACAGCTTAAATTTGAGCCCTACTAGAACACTAATTGAGCCACGCGCAAGCGCAGTAATGATAGCGATTCGTGTTCAGGTGTGACAATATTTACATCTAAAACAGACATTGACATCGATTTCATATCCCAGCACAGCCTGCTCCCAGACCAGTAGGGCAGCACTCTACTTTTGGAATGATGGACTAGTCCATGTAAAAAACATGCTCCAATAAATAGGGCTACTTGAAAAATTTAATATTTCTCATTTGAATAACAGTTTCGTTAATTGCTGATCATGGTACAATACATAGTCTTTTGTAAATACAGTACACAAAAACAATAATCTCTCTAATGTGAAGTATTGTGATTGGCTAGTTAAAAACTGTTGGTAATGGTCGTTACTTAGGAATGTGAGATAGTTAAACATTGACAATGAAGAAATCTAAACTTTATCTAATCTAATATAAAAAAATATATATTCAACTTTTTACCTGTTTTTATAGTGACAAACCGAGCATTGGTTTCCATGTATTTTAATTTCATGGCGTTGAAGGGAATATTTATAACTAGTCTTAAAGTCGCATTGTGGATGTGCACAGACTAAGTCCTGCATATCTTCATGTATGGATATGTGACGTCTTAAATTTATTGCATAGATTGATGTGAAAGAACAGAATGGGCAGTTCAATTTCTCTACAAAAAAATTATATGTGTATAAACTTGTCAGCATAAATAATTCCATTAACCTTATTTAAGAAAATAAAATTTTTATCACATTTATTTTTAATAATATAAGGACTTAGCCGATGAAAGTATCAAAAAGTTGCCCTTCTGAAATGTACATGCTAAACAGTCCAAATGGTACGAATATGTAAAGGACAAAAAAGATAATAAAAAATTAAAAAATAGCATGTCAAATAATAAAAGAAACAATGATGTAACAACATATACACAATGAAACAATTACATAACTTTAAACAAATATCAAACAAAACATATACAAACAGGAGGTAATCACATAACCAATCCCTTTCACAACCCTTTTTAATTGCAAAGTGCTGAGCCTGAAAATGTAGTATCTGGAAAGTGATGAATGTAATTGTATACTGGTCAGTCAAAGAATGCACTAAACCAATAATTTGTATGATACCTTAAGAAAACAGCTGTAATTGTATTGTTCAGGCAGTTCAGTCAATCCCCTTTATTTAACAATTATAATTTGTGTAAGAAAACCATAAGTGCCTTTCTTCCCCGAAACTCAAGAATTTGTAGACCATAAAGAAGAGCTCTTGTATTGTAAGACGGACCTTGACATGGAAAATTAAATTTAAATAAATGATATTCTGCAAATTTATTTTGTATAATTGTTGAACAAAAAGAAAATGCCAAGGTTGCCCAAGAATCTCTTAAGATGTCGATTGAGAAGTGCAAGAAGAAATACTATGAAGAACAAATATCATCAGTGGGAAATACAAAAGGAATAGCTCTGGGATATACCAAATAATATAATACACAATAAAAAATCATGGAAATCAGTAGAAATCAGGTAGTTAAATAAGAAAACCAGCTTTACTTAGATGCACACATTATTGTATTGTATTGTGCTGCTAGAGAAATTAACCAGTACTTTACCCATCCCAAAATATCTGAGGTGGAGGGATGTTACACAGGCTGAGAATTATCAACCCATTCTGATATTATCTGTTCTTTCTAAGGTAGTGTAACTTTAACTTCTATTTTTCCAGTTTCCAGGATTCAAACTGAACTGTACAACAGCAGCTACAACAGATTTAATAACTAGCATAATAACTAATGTTGATAAAGGATTAGTTTGTGCCCTTGTGTCAGTTGATATAAAAAAGGCTTTTGATATGGTTAACCACCATCTTCTAATATCTACATTGGAGTCGCTAAGAATCAAGGGACTACCACTTAATTGGTTCAGAGATTATCTTACAGGTGACTTCAATGTTTTGTTTAGACAGGATAAAAAGCAATATTGGGACCCACATTATTTCTAATTTACATTAACTCAATATTGAGATTGTTATTAAAAGGGCAAATACATGCTGATAACACGTGTCTAGTGTATTTTGGAAAAAAAAGGATCAAGTTGTGGAAGATATTGGACATGATCTTAATCTGGTACATAAATGGTTAAACTTCAACAAACTATGGCTCAATGTTGGGAAATCCAAGTATATGGTGTTATGTGTTATCTGAGGTACCTGACTATCTGTTGACATACAAATGAGAATAAGATACATCTTCTTCAAGTTTTAAAAAATAAGGCAAATAAAATAATATTTAATTATCTTCGCTTGTATCTGATAGAAACTCTATACCTGCCAAATAAAATAATGGATATACAAAATATGTGTATATACCAGAGTAGCATATATATCCATAGAACAAAGCCAAATTAAATAAACAGCACTATACAACTGACTACAAATGATTCCTGCCACAATTATGTCTAAGGAACAACCAATTAAGAACTGCCTCAAATGAGGCCTTCTGCAGGGCAAAGAAGTCTTTGTTTGTGGCATCTTTTGTTTCACAAAAAAGTAGCTCATGTTCTTGAAAACCGCAAGATTCTATCTTATAAGCGAGATATCCCACAATTGCAACCAAAATGGGACACTCTGTACAATGTGAAGACTAAACAATTTGCAAGTGGGTAAATGGCAGTTTATCAGTTTTTTCACCTACTATCTAACCTCCATAATAATAATAATAATAATAAACCACATGAAAGCTGCAATGTGGTCTGATATAGGTAGGCCATTTAAAGAGAGCACACTTGTCTATCAAATCAAAATGAACTTTAATGTCAAGTACAAAAAATTCTGTTAACAAAGCATGTTAAAGCCAAAAGAAAAAGCCGTAAATAGAAAAAAAAACAAACATAAATAAGCAAAATGAGTTAAAATCCATGTCGAAATATACAATTCATATATGGGTGTCATATTATAAAAACAGTGAAAAGGTGAAAACAGAATAATGATTTTCTGATAATCTTCCTTAAAAAATTGTACTTTCATAAAGATATTTTTTAATCCTCAGAAAATACACCTTTGAAAAGAATATAAGTTTTGCTACTCCAACATTCTCCTACACAATATGTACAGAAGGCAATGGAAGAACATTATCATCATCATGAACACATCAGCTGCCCATAAAATGATTTCCTGTCAATAAAGAAAACATTCTGCCTGACTAAAGTTAGTACCAAAACTAGTTCATTGAGAGGGTATGTGAATACATCACAGGAACAAGTGACCACGGGGATAGATTCAGTGGCGTTGCTACAAATTTTGGGCACCCCCGCGGTTTTCAGTAAGAGCCCCCTCTCAAAACAGAAAAATAACTGATGTCAAAAAAAAGTCCTTTGCTTGTCAATCAATGTAGCCCCAAAAGCATAGCCAGGAAATATATAATGACTAAAAAAAGACCATCCATACTCTCATAATCCCCTTGAGCTCATTTGCAATTATTGCCGGGCCCCATGACCTCGTAGGCCCCCCGCACCGCAGGGGTTGGGGGGGGGGGTCTAGCTATGCCACTGGGTAGATTGATACAAATAAATAAAAAGTAATACCTTCTTTGATATTGGAACCCTTTTAATAATAAATGAACTGAAAAGTTGTGTTTTAATTTTTAGTTATAATATCACAAAACCATTCTGTTTATTTAGTCACCTTAACTTACCCTTTTCCATATGATCATTTTCAATATGTTTTTTCATTTGATCCTTGTACATAGTCTTATAGTCACATAAGTGACACAAATGCATTAATCTGGTTTCTTCATTAAAAGTTGTGTGCATACTTAACATGTGCCCTACATAATGACGTTTGTTAACCATGGAAAATGCACACTGACTGCAGGAATAGTGAACTTCTTGTTTATGATTTTTCAAAATATCTTTCATAATTTTATCCAGTTTGTTAGTTTCCTTTTTTTTAAGAGCATCATTTCCATCTTCCAATGAAGACCCTTTTCTAAAACAGTATCATACATTTCTACAAAAAAAACATTATATGCTTGTGAAAATAATTACTATAATTTAATATTACATCTTATTAAGTATAATTGGCAGGTAAATTAAAAGACTTTTATAAGAAAGAAATTCTTTATTATAAGAAATAAATTAACTTCTTCTATGACTGGAACTTGATCATATAATCAATCAAATAGACAATTCCTTTAGTGATTATTATCCACACTATTTTCTGTTCAGAAAAAAATACACCTAAAAAAAGATATAATTAAATATTATAAAGCTCCCTAAGACATATAGTTGATAAATGATGTAACTTAATATATTTCCAAAAGTTGAATATCCATTAACTGCAATTAAATTTTCATTACAAACCACACAATAAACCAAATAATTCTATTCTGCAGAATGATGTTAAATTCTTGATAGCATTGGATATATTGGATCCTAAAAACAAAATGAAAAAAAAAACAATATTAATTTGCATAATAATGTGTAACATAAGATTTAAAAATACAAGCTAGACATACTCTATTGTATTTTTTAAAAATTATAATAACTATTATAAATGGCTGTAAAAATGTAGAATCACAAATCAATAAAAAATATGTGCATTGTTACATTTAGATAAAAATGTACCTCTCTAATCTAATCAACAGTGAATATTAACTTCTCTGCCTAGCAAATAAAATATGTAATGCTGGATTTATACAGACATAAAATATGAACTGGTGATAGTTGCCTATTATACAGAAAATAAAACTACTTGCACAGTTTGATTTTCAGAAAAAATAAAAATAAGATGAATTTTGGCCATCCTCAAGGGCGTATGTTATTTTTGCCTGTATAAATTCCTTAAATAAATAACCTGAAATAATCAACAATATTTAAAATGCAATAAAATTGGTTTGGATAACTGTTCGTTTTTGTGTTTTATGGAAATATACAAGTTCAAGGGCATACACATAATCAAGTTTGCAAACTTTTCTTTAGGAAAAAGAATCAGGGAGATATGCAGAGGCAGTGGCATAACCACTTATTTGAAGTCCTCAATTCGTTAAAAATATAGACCAAACTCATTCTTAACAATTCTTTCATACACAAAAGTGAGATTTGTATCTTTGCTAAACAGTTTCAGTAGTATTTTATTTTTAAAAGCTTCAACCTTCTTTACCTTCAGACCACATAGCCTGATATTTCTATTTTACCTTCAGGTAAAAAGGTATACAAAAGCACACTCCAATGTGTACAATTTAGTCGTATTTACTGCAAGTTCACACTGTGGAAGTGTATTATTTTTTCTCCTATTTTCTATATAAAACCTACTCCCTGTTGGTCTAATTGTTATTATATGCATAGCCTTCTTCCGCTCCTTGGGGAACTAACCGCCTCTCTAAGACTTGTTTGTTTTGTATTTCGTAAACTGAAGCAGGAAAAATATTTCCTTAACCCAAATAAAATAAATGGTGGAGAATAATACCTCCTATACCTACCAAGAAAACACTTTATTTAATTATTTACAAAAACAGTAAAACACTAACCTTCCTTAAACTACTTTTCAATAATATTTGTAAAATTTTGGCTTAGCTCAGAGGCGACTTGCCAGCTTAACTCAGAGAATCTTAGACATTATCAGGTTCTAAGTTTCGATCAAAATATAAAATATTTTACACCACTTTTCTTAAACGATAATTTCACTCTAATTTATAGGTAGGTCACGAATGTGGAGGCAAATTTATTCTGCCTCTTTTCGATTTTAAGATATTTATAACTAAAAGGGTAATTTTTTACTATAGTTCTTTCTCGCCGATTTTTTTTTTGCTATTCTCGTAGACTTCGAGACGCTGATCACGAATCCGAAGTCAAATCGATTCGGCAGCGTTCCGTTTCCGACTTATCTTTCTTCAAAGTCTCAAATTTCACTTTTTAATGACTTTCCCTTCTTTCTTTAGGAAATAAATAGCTTTTCTATATTTCTAGATAATATCTATTCTATTACAGTTTTATGCTAAAAAACACAATAATAGAGCAATAAAAACACCGTTTCAAAAAATATGCTTTTTACGCTTCGTCAACTGTAAATTTTTATGAGATTGGTGCTATTGAAAATTAAGTAATTTTTTAATTTGTAAATTTAATAATTTTTTCAAAATTGGTGTATATAGTAAATCAAAATCGGTGCCATTATTTTCGTCACGTTTCGCTTTTGAATTATTCATCTTCGAAGTTTATAGATATCCTAAAACTAATTTACAATTTTTCTTTCTTCTTTATTATGAAATTCCGCTGGTTCTGTATAAAACTACTACATATAATTATAAAAGACATAAAATAAACTCCCTTGTTTTTCTTGCTTTTTTTTCTAAAAAAATGAGTACACTCAAAAACCAACAGCATTTCATAATTTTTGGACTAGTAACTTTTTCTTTCATGTTGGCATTTTGATGTCATGAGAAACAACCGAGACACAACTTTAAAGAGAAACATTAATTGGTACAAATTAATTATGGACACTTTTGTTACAAACACAGGTGGACCACGGCGCACTAGGTAGACTGGTATCGGGTTAGCACCAGGTTAGGCGCCGTAGGCACCATCGTTAAAACCCTACTTTAAAATGCCGACAAAAGCAGAGTGCACCACTGGCGGCCCGGGGGCCGATGCCGAATGTTAGTCTTCCGCCAGTGCATACACAACTTTTTTATCCCTAATTTCTCAGAAAATTTTATATTATGATTTATATTTAAAAGTTGGTGCTTGATGAAAAAATAGTTTTGATGATACTAAATCTTAGGTCAGATATACAAGGTATTCAAAAAATACAAATGAGTAGAATTCAAAACTTGAAAATTTAAAAAAAATAAATTTTTTGTGACAGTAGTTTTAATGACCGTAAAAAAATCGCAAAAAAAAGTTATATAAACTTATTTCATATTAGTTATAGTTAAGATGATATTCAAACTGGAAACATCTCCTTAACTATATTAGATTTGGAAACATTTTACCTATCTTTTACAGTGGCGGCTATTCAGGTGAAGTAGGTGAAGTGTTACTTCACCAGGAAAAATAAACAAGCAAACGTCTAACTATATTTATTATATATCTCTTAAAATTTAAGTTTTTACATTCGTTTATTTACCTAATTGGCAATAAATAAACTGTACATCTCGAATAAATATTTGACTTGACCGTTGGCGGCATGTCTTTTTAAAACTTTCAATCCAACTTTATTATAACAACTATAACAGTGGCGCAAATCGCTTCGACTTTGCTGGAGGTGCTATGTTTAGTTTACGATTTTCCTACTACGTTGCCATGACAACGCGTACGTGATGACGTCGACCGCATGGAAGATTAATATTAACCAGTTTTGTGTTATATTTATTTATGGTATTGTTATAACGTTATTTGATGTCGGGTTTATTAATTTACATTATTGATGAATCCGATCACGTATGTGGTTTGCATTTTGTTGGAAACTGCATTTAATCGGTGGAAGAAACAAGATCAGAGTTTTAACCGTCATCCTGATTTTCGGCGTACAAATGGTTATGCAGTAGTCAAATATTACAAAAATTGTTTTGCTGGCCTTGTTTACTAGTTTCCAATAAATATTCAGTGTGGAATAAAGAAGGATTTGCAGGTATGTTAAATATATGAAGGTCTTTACATAAACATGAAGACTCGGCGGAGCATTTAAAATGCGAATTAATGTTAAAAACATTCGTAAAAAATCAAAACATTATATCTGACACTTTAAAAGAAAATGCTAAACTATATAAAATACATTTTAACGAAAACGTCCGATTAAATAGACTATTTATGTGCTTGGTAATTGACGCAGTTTTGTACCTTGCAAAACAAGAGTTAGTCTTTCGCGGTCATGCATGATGAGAGCAGCGAGTCAATAAATAGGGGGAATTTTAAAAGTTTTTAGGTTTATTAATATCGAGAAGTTCCCAAGAACTAAAAGATCATCACAAAAAATGTTTTTACTGGGGACTCGAAAACTATTCAAAACGGAATAAGTAATTATTAATTGAATGTATTTCTGATTATTTAAATGATCATGTAAAAAATGAAATAATTAACACACAGTTTTTTTCTGTGCAAGTGGATGACACCACTGATATCACGGAAACCTTCCAGTGGCCCAAAATTTTAAGATACGTTCATTCAGAAGGTTTAGTAGTCGAGAGATTCTTAGGATTGTATAATGTCAGCTCTGATAGAACGTCAGAGAATTTATATTCTCTATTGGATCAAATTTTGGACCAATTTGACTATAAACATAAATTAATAAGGTAATGTTACGATGGCGCAAGTGTGATGTCTGGCCATCTAAATGGCCTTCAAAAAAAAAAAAGCGTCGCAGGCTGTATATGTCCTGATGCAGCAAAGTTTAAAAGTATTTCTAAATGTCGAATTTTTTTGCAAGCCTTAGTGTTATTCCCTAATTTTTTCATCACTCAGCCAAACGAACGTATGCTCTTACATTTGCATCTACGAGGCGTATACCAACAATTACAAAAATTCGTTGGTCTTCAAATTCGAGGTTAGTAGAGGTGATTGTTCAAGTTGCGTTCTTCAAAAAAAATCGTTTGACATTCATTTTTGCATTTCCAATATAAAACGCTATCGTGAGGCGCTCTGTAAAAAAATAAATGAACATTTTTTTTAATACCATGTTTGATAAAGCAAATTCTATTACAGAAATAAATCATTACAAACGTGAGCTTGCTAAGCTTTCACCTGAAGAAATTAGGGCTAAATATAAAACCCTTTGTTATGAAATATTGGACAACATTTTAATGGAAATGACACTAAGCTTTCAAGACTGAGAAAAACTTACATTTTTATGTTTGGCAGATTCTGCTACATTTTCCGATAATAGTTTAAATTTTCCGACTGGCCCGTTTGAAAATTTGTTACAGATATATAGGGAAATATTTTCAAGAAGTCAACGACTTAAAAATGAGCTTGGTCTTATTTTTGCCAATAACAGTAATTGGAATATATCGCTGCAAGAGCAAGTGAAAAAAATTAATGAAAACAAAGATATTTTATTGTCAATTATTTTGACAATACCGTCGACAAATACTTCAGTGGAAAGAAGTTTTTCTTGCCTCAAACGTGTAAAAACTAATTTAAGAAATACAATATCTCAAAAAAGACTTACTTCTCTAGGTAATATTTCAATTCAAAAAGAATGTCTGGAAAAATCTTTAATTTAACCTTTGATCTACGGTTTTTCTGTTATTTTCATTTTAAACTAGCAATTTTTGATAAATTGTACAGTTTAAGGTACATTTTTTTGGTGGTGGTGTAAAAAGGTAATTTTTTTAATAAGTTGTTATTCAGTCCGTTAGAACTAATTTTCATTAGCTGCTCCCTTAATTGCACGGGGAGAGCCTACCTACAAAATGTATCTAACGATTTATTTAGTACAAAAGCGAAAGAAACATTA